>CM031238.1:128097558-128489861 GCA_018340775.1 Taxus wallichiana var. yunnanensis
CTACACCGAGCTCCTCTCCTTTTCCTTGCATTCTACTAGTTTGGATAGGTCTTATCAAGATTTTCATTAGGGATAAGCTCGACATTTAGTTTGGTTCTTATTTGCATGAGGGTAATAATGGGTCATCTCCTCAAGTGAATCGACCTTTGTTTTGCAAGAAAGCAAGCCTCAACTACGTTGGCCCCAAGCTCTTCCATTACTTACAAACCAAGCTAATCCAATCATCTCTGCCCTTTTCTTGTTTACATAATGAGCTTGACTCGATTCGGGCCATCTGGACCAAGTCCTTTGTGAGCCCATCTCTCCCTTTTGCACCAATGTAGATCCCATAAGGCATGCTCAACACCCTACATTACTAGTCATGAATTGAATCCACCCTTTGAGATCATTTCAACACTTTTCTCCAAGCTCCACCCTAATCTCATATGCCCATCTCACCTAAATGTGATCTCATGGCCACTCTGCATGCTCGATATACTTTACAACATGTTGTGATGGCTCCAAAGTGGACATATATTTGTGTGCAAGACAATCCTAGCTCTGCTCTCTGTCTCTCATAGTGGTTCCTATAACAAATAAGTGACAAAAAAACAAGGTGACAAATCAAACATTTAAATGAATCCTAAGGAAAATGTAAAAGTTAGAACCCTAAATTAAAACATTAAAAGTTTTAGTCATGTAATTTGAGAAGCGTTAACGAGTAGGGGAGGTTTGGCTTTATGTAGATGGGTGGTGATAAAATCATGATTGAGTGGCTAACTAGAATATTGAGGTTTTTAATCAGCGTTTGTGGAATAAGCTTAAGATTGGGGGTTTCTGTAACTTCATTGCCAAATTACATGGTCACGACCCTTCCTGTCAAAGGACTTTGGTAGATCTTGGAAAGAGGGAAATTTTAAGGTAAGAGGTATGGAAATTGAGGTTTCAGAGACCACCATTGCCCTTGTGATGGAGATGAAAATGGATGGGCTCAAAATTTTAAGGATAGAACCCGCAGAGAGCATGAAATCGAGTTGTTCTTTGTGGGAAAGGAAAGGTGTTCTTTCTTTACTGATGGTATTGCCAGGTCTTGTATTCCGGGAATATGGAGAGATGTGTGCCTCCAAATTATGAAGTATATCACTCGGAAGGAAAATATCGCAAAATATATACTCATCATTTGACCCTTCTGAATATGTTTAGACACAAGGTTATGGTGAGCATTCTGTTTCTTCCTTTTTATGTCATTGACTAATTCTTTGATGGCATTCCAGTAGGAGAAGGTGGAGATGCCTCTGCATGAGGGGCTCATCCTCTTGATGTTTGAAAATGGGAAACCTATTCTGAATTCTCCCCGAAAGATAAGGTGGAGGAGGAAGATCTTACTCTTGCGGAGTGCCTTACAAAGATGAAGGCAAGAAATGTAAAATTGCAGGGGAGGAGGTCGAAAAGGAGAAAAGTGAGGAAGGTTGTGGTGAAGCAAGCACCTTGAGGAAGAGGGGTTGTGTTGGAAATTTTAAGGACTTCGAGGAATGGAGCAGCAAGGTTCAATATCTGGAAGGGGTGATTCAGGCGATGGAGGAAACCAATGTCGGTCAAAGGGAAACCATGTTGGATGTCATTCATGCATCTAAGCAAATTGTTTCTACCCAGGTGAAGTCTAAACAAAAGATTCTGGAGCTGGAGTTACAAGTCAAAGAGTTGAGCGATAGGATGGAGGGGATAGAGGAAGGCACTAAAAGGAGGAAGTTCAATTTGTGCATCAGTAGTTCTGAGGATGATCTGGAGGAAGATATGATTGAAAAGGGTACAAAGGCTATTGTGAACAAAGAAAGTCTTGCTAAGAATAGTGAAGTTTTTCCTAAAACTTAGCTTGTTTTTTCTGACTGTTGGCAAATTTTTGTGAACTTTTGCAGCCATATGTTTAAGGCTGTTTTATTTTCTCTGTTCTATTCTTAGTTCTTTTTGGTTTTGGTTTTGGTCATGTCCTTCATTGTAAGAGTTAAGCTTGTTTAACTCCTTTTGTGGACCTTTCTATTTCTTTGTTGTTCGGTGGTTCTTGTTCCATCTTTTGTAAGGCCCCTGGGAGCCGATCCCTGTTTTTACCTTATCTAATAAAAACCTTTTTTATAATGTTCCCGCTTAAACATGAGATGAAAACTCAAGTGTTTACATCTTTATTTCAATTTGGTGATGAATGTACTAACATAACATCTCCACCTCCATATAATGCGTGTTCAGAAACAGGAAAATTATAGACAATAGAAGACAAATGAATAAACAAACAATTATACCTTCATTGCAATGATCTTGCAAACCTCAAATAAGATCGTGGAAGTGCTTAGACTTGTGTTGATCTTGTAAAGTTTGATTTGTGGATGCTCTTGATTCAATCTCCAAATGGGGATGCAAATGCTACAAGATAGTTTTCACAAGGATGTGGGAAACAAATTAGCAATAATTGGATGTAATTTTCTCAAAGCTCTAGGGATGGATTTGTAAATGAATTGTTGAGGGTGAGGCCATGAGAAGTGGATCTTGGGTTGAATTGGCTCCATAGGTAATAATTATAATTACCTGAAATAGTAAGATGACCATGTCTGTGCAGTTGCAACTTTGCGGGGCAATCATTATCTTTGAATTCATTCGAGAAGTGGTTGCACGTACATTATTGTTTCCCCCACCTTTGTAGGCTTTTGGAAGTAGAGTGAAGTGGAGCATGAGTAGATAATAGGATTTAATTAAATAACTAAATTAATTAGTATTTAATTGTGAGGGAATAATTAAGCATTTATTTAATTAATTGTTTAATTATATTAGTAAAGGAGGGTAGGAACTTGACTTTAGGAAATAGAATTAATTCTAAAGGGGTATTTTGTGGCGAAATAAAATTAATTTAATTAATTTTAATTGGATAAACGAGATAGAAATATGTATGTATTTTTCGGTATTTACAATTACCATAGTGACCAAGATAATAAATCTCAAACAGGTATGAATCCCATGATATATAACCCAAATTATAATATTGAAACCCATCAAGTGAATACATGTTGTCTCTCCCTTGTACTTTGTTTGGAATCATTTTTGCATCAAACATTGTATTTTCACTTAGCTTGAATTGATCCATTAACTTTGATTAGTACGAGATGCCACTAAAACCAAAAGAAGAATAAAAAACACAACTTGAAGAAGCAATAGAAAACACTTGATTTCCAACATATTCAGTGATCGTCATGCATATCACAACACAAGTAGATATTGGCTCTTGAAGAAGAGGAAAGTGCCTTGTTCCAAATATCTCATATTGATAGATGCTAAGAGGATGTTGGCAAAGGTTGTGGACGTTGGCTTGACACATGTCAAATTGCATTTGCCATAAAGATTCCAAGGTATTTTCAATAAATGATTTTTTTCATATCCAGAAAGCATTGCAATCCATGAGACAACATATTTTCCAAGAATTTTCTCATTTGCAGACATATATTTAAGTCAATTTGTCGAATAGTTCACATGTTTATGCGGATGTCCACACCTTGTTTCAACACACCTTTTTTTGTACAAGTTGGTAGCATGCTAGCAAATGTGAATTGAACATATTGGACACCAATTGGCCTCATTTGGTGAAACAACGTCGATGATTAGTGTAGTGACCTAGCAACAACAGACGTGGATATGACAGGTCTCACAAACTCAAATTGTCAATCCACATTCTCCTTGTGTTTTGACACACCTTTATTTGCACAGGTTGCTAACATGCTAGAAAATGTGAATTGGACATACTAAACACTAGTTGGCACTTGACCCCATTTCATGAAACAACATTGATGATCAATGCGGTGATCTAGCAACAGTAGGCATGGATATTATTGGCCCCACAAACTCAAATTTTCAATCCACATTCTCCCTGCCTTTGGAGGATTCACAAAGCCACCTTTACCATTGCCTAAAGGTTGTGTATCCTACTTTTTGGTGGTCAATTTCTCGGTTATGCTTTCCAATGAGAATGTTGTCAAGTGAGTCGGGGGATTCAAAGTCTCCATTGCACCTCTTAGATGTAATTGCTAGTTATAATGGATAATTAGACTTAACTTTTCCATCATGGTACATTAGAGTTGAACATGTTTATTAGGCATGAAATCCACTATTGAGTAAACTTAGCACATCATAAATCATGTGGGAAATGTATTAATGTCCGACACTTCCTTTTTCATGGTAGCCAAAATGACTCGTAATACTTCATAAAAAGACGAATTATTTATATGTGGATGGATATGATGCCATCTCCAAGGTTTAATAACACCTAGTTATTTCAATATCCCAACATGAGTGCAATTTATTGTTAAAGGGGCCAAAAATAAAAATAAAAAATGGGGAAAATGCAATAGATTACAAATTCAAAAACTAAAAAATGGGGAAAATGCAATGAGTTCCAAATTTGAAACCCAACCGCTACTTGCATGCTACAACACTTTGTAGCCCTCCTTTTAAATTTTTACGTCGACAAATTATAAGAGAATAAATGGTGTGCCAATAATCATCAATTAATGATCCTTACTAAATATAGATCATACTAGCAATAAAAATAGATTTTATCAAACATATCAATTTTTTTACTAAAACATATCAAATATTGTTTTTCTATTTCTCAAGGAAAATTTCTTAGTAATAAAACTATGAAAGTATGTTGAATAATTTCACCTTTGTATTTGTTTCCTGTTAAAAAGTTCCCTAAACACTCTTATCCAACACAAAATCTTTTATTTTTCAATTAAAAATGCTTTCCATCACACCTTATATCATACACGTGGACGCCATCTTGCCGTAGAATTCAGATCAGAAGAAGAAGATCCATCGCTCATACACAGTAACTATTCAAAACACACTGCAAAAAATTAGCATAATCCGCCAGCCAACTAGTTATGTGACCAACAATCTTGCTTTCCTTTTAAGTCGTCTTAAAAGGCGAGAGGTCGCGGGTTCCAGTCTTTAAAACTCCAAACTGCCTCCACGAGGCCACTCAAAAAAACATATTGTCAAATGATTTTTGCTTTTGATTTTTTTTTTTTTTACAAACAAATTTTGACCTGCCCTTTTCTGACGGGTCTAAGGCCCTGCGACGGGCTGTGACGGCTTCAATTGTGAACCCTAAATTAAAGTCTCAGATCCTCCATTCTGTCCTCTAGTTAACCACAAGAAGCAAAATTGATGACTTATTTGCAAAAATCTCCCTATCCATAAAATGGACGAACCCATTTACAATAACAGTAACAGTAACAGCAACAGTTATAACGTACGGACATGGCTGCTTCCCTGTCCGCTTCTCCCTCTTCGTATTCGTCTCTGCAATGGAGGAGAAGACCCAAGCTCAATTCCAAACCACAACAAAGAAGAATAAGAATTAAAGCAATCGCAGATCCCTTTGTACTGGAGCTTGCAGAGAAGCTGGAGGAATCAACCCTTCAAAACCCTAAGAACAACAACACCCTCTACAAACTCAGAGAAAGATGCACGCAAGAAGCTCTCTCCAGCAAATGGCCCACTCCCAAAGATGAGCCTTTTCGCTTCACGGACCTCAAATTTCTCAAAGAAGCCACAATACAGGTGACCTCGGAAGGAGAGGGAGATGGAAAAACCTTAGATTCTAAATATTTAGAACAAAACCCAGATTTAAAATCACATAGAATCGTGCTCGTAGATGGCGTTTTGAGTAATTCTCTTTCGCACACAGCCGGATTGCCCGATGGAGTTTTTGCCGGAAGCCTTTCGTCGCTACCGGGAACATTTTCGTTGCCTTCGCTGGAGAATGATTGCGGCGACTTGTTCTCGTCGCTCAACGGGATTGGAACCCGCGACGTTGGGGTTCTATTTGTTCCCGAGGGTTTGAAAGTTGAGCAGTCGTTAAATATTGTTTATTATTCGCGGCAAGGCGGTGATTTACAGGAGGAGTTCTGGGTTTCGAATCCCCGGCTTGTTGTGGTGTTGGGAAAGGGCGCGGAAATTGACATTGTGGAGGAGTTTCGGGGGCTGAGAAGAGGTCTTACTGGACTAATTCTGTGTTGCATGTGAACTTGGAAGATAATGCCAAACTTTGCCATTCTTTTGTTCAGCTACAGAAACTAGGTGCAGTGCACATAAAGTGGACTTTTGTGCAACAGGTAGGCTATTTCTTCTTTGTTATGCTTTTACCGTGCTTAATGTTTTCTGTTTCGATTTGGTGAATTCTCCTTGTCAAGGAACTTTTGGCTTCTGTGCCACTACCGATAGGAATCTCTTACCCTGGACTTTATCCCCCTTGTCCTTTTGGAATAAGCAGCAGTTAGCTAGTTAGACGACGTATTTTACCCAACTTCAACACAATTTGAAGATTTTTCCCATTTGCTTTATGTTTTATATGTTTTCCAGAAATGTCTGCAAAACTTCAGATTTTATTTAATTTGCTTAAGATTTAATATGTATGTAGAATAAATGGAACTACGAGATGGTATTTATTACATTTAAGCAGTTTCTGCTTGCTGTTTATAAAATTTATTTATTAAGACAGATTAGCTCTGTAGCATTTCATAGAATGGACCTGCAATATCACATTTTATCACCTTTATGGCCTATCATGTTTAGATAAGAATGAAAATGACCAAGAGAAGGTAAATATATGTAATTTACAGTTGTTTGACCAGTATGTATTTTAGCGCTACGTCTTTCATGGAGTCCTTGAATGTTTTTCATGATAGTAGAAAATATTTAGGAAATTTAATGGCCTCGCCTTCTTTTTGTTGAAAAGAATGACATGCACATTGACTAGATAAGATATCTTGAATCAAGCTTTAGTTGTCTGGCGAGCTGATGGAAACCTAAGTCTAGATGATAATTGTCTGAAGTTTTCTCGTCATTGAATTGTCTATTTATGAGATGAACCATATTGTCAGTCTTCATTTGTCCTAAAAAAATATGATGCGTATTTGGCATAGCACGTAGATTCCTGCTTATGCCGCCTCTTTAACTAAAACATGTGGTGAATAGCCTTTGAATGTATGACATAAATTGTATGCAATACTGTATCAGATGTGATCAAATCACAAATATCTTCAATTAGACAAACTATCAACGGTTTTTACAAATTGTTCTATCAATACAGGGTTCATCCAGCAGCTACAAGCTGGTAGAGACAAGTACTGGAGGCAGGTTGAGCAGGCATAATCTGCACATTCAACAATTGGGCCCTGACACAGTGACAGAGGTGTCTACTTTTCACTTAGCAGGTGAAAACCAAACACAAGATCTGCATAGCAAGTTCATTTTAAACCATCCAAGAGGCTATAGTAGGCAGCTCCATAAGTGTATTGTGACACATTCCTCCGGGCATGCTGTCTTTGATGGTAACGTGAAGGTTAACAGGTGAGCCTCTATACATAGATTTTGTTTAAAATTTATTGTCATGGTATGGGAGGTATTAAATGTAAATCATTTTATATTTGCTTTGTCTAATTTCCTAAAGGAGTTTGTAATAAACCTATATAATGCTTTTTATATTGTCAAAGTTCCTTTGGATTAAAACTTTTGAGGGTAAAATATATCTTTTAGCCATGGCCAGGTTGGCGCAGCCCTTTTTGCCTTTTTTTTAGCATGGAAAGATTAGAGTAATTACATTGCAGTTCACATACAATGAATTTGGAACTTCATATAATTAAGGAAGTTCTCTATCTTACTTCATATAATTAAGGAAGTTCTCTATCTTGTGAATCTACTGGTGGGAGAAACTCCCGAATTAAGACCAAAATGCTCAAGAAAACTAATAAAATATAATGAACAAGACAATGCCTATTTTCTAATGGTTGTTGTGCAGCATGCTAATAATGACAACAAGAAGCTTCCATTACATCCCAATTCATTAACCAACTTTTGAGGTTGACAGTAAAACTAACATCTGACACTTTGATACAACCCTGAATGGCTGCCTTTTTGGTCCTCACTGATGTGGTACAAAGTCTGTCTTAATCAAATTATCAATACACTGTGTTAGAAAGGATAGAAATTCTAACTATGCCCTTAATGCTCACTAAACAAGCTTCTTCTATACTATCTACAACTCCAAAATCTGATAAGTCCTTGCTCATTTACCTTAATACACTACACCAATCTGTTCATCACATTCTTAATCCCTCAACCATGCCTATTCTCCTTGGAAATGGGTTACAGTCATAAAAAATGTTAGTCTCTCTATTGTGCAACTGCCTTGTATAGGCTTCTCAAAAAAAGATTCTAGCTACAAACATAAATAGAACCATCTAAACCACCCCAGATCCACCTGAGCACATTTTCCAATACTTTTCTCAAGTTTGAAATGTAGGTGAAATTTGGTGCCTATATGTTTGGCTCAAGGACTTCATTCACCCACCTTCTAGTCTCCAAGTTAGGTTTACTTCCTGTGTTTTTTTTAACCTGTGAGTTAACTGATATAAATTTTAAGAAGTTCCACCTTGATTTGGACCTTAGATCCTCCAAAACTAATGAGAGGGTGACTATAATAGTATAAGTTTAAGATCTCATTCCTTGTCTCAGCTCCTATTCCCTTTTATAGTTATCCTTCCTTTATTTCCTCAAGCAATTTCTGTGTTGTAACAGTCACCTCAGACTCAGATAATTGATCAAATCAATTAGTGGACTGGTGCAACCTCTCAAGGCTTCAATTTCATGTAGTTATCCCCTTCTTTTTGATTTCATGTTCCTATTGACAAGTGTCAACTCACCTTAGTCTCCTCCTAACTTCAATCTCCTGCCAAACTGTTCCTTACTGGACTGTATCAGGACTGTCACCAAATACAATAATATATGACCTTACAAGGATCCAAACAATTGAAATAACCTTTGAAATGACTTCAGGGACCTTACTTACACATTGGGGTTTGATCTCACTACCTTGGCCTTCTCTAGGCAATATTGTACTGTACAGTTTTCTGGGTACTGACTGTTAAGGAGCAAATCAAACAAATGCACACTTGACCCCTCAAGACTCTCAATCTTTGTTTGCTAAGTAAATTCAAACACTCCTAATGAGTTCTAACCTCTGTCTCATCCTTCTTATGCTTTCTTTTTGTAGAGTAACAGTTTTCCATTCTTGTTGCTAATTAGACACCTACAGGTTAGATACCCACTGTCACGGTTTCCTCCTTATGCAAGATGTTTCTCAAATGATAATCAACTTCTTCTATCTCTTATGGACTTCATGCAATGTACCTGAGGGTCTCAAGGATTGATTCTCATTCTATTTCACTAAATCTCTTATTTTCCCTAAAACCCTAAGGAGGGTTTGTCTCAGACCCAAGAAGCTCCTTTATCAATATCTTATAGCCTAAAACACTATGCAGGTTCCGTACCTTCTCTCTGAGGCTTAACTAACCTGTTCCCATGAGAAGCATGAGCTCTTGAAGCTTAAATAATTCATTCAACTTCATAAATCATCTAAAGTCCTTCAACTCTGCCCACAGAACAGAGTTATCTCCAATGATGAAGGGTTTCAAGTCAACATACAGGCTTCTCTATCACTGTCAAGGTCTATTTAAAGTTATTCAAGCATGCATTCATCACCAAAGCAGTTAGAACTTCCTATCTTCGAACCTCCAAACTCTTAACACGTTCAGATTAATCTCTTAATTCTGATCACTCCCCCTCTGTCATGGGTTAGTAAAGAATGTTCATTATACATTAGCAAAACCTCCAAATACTTATATACCAAGTTGGTAACAGTAGTATGGTATGGTTCTTTCCCACCTTTAAAAGGTCACTATCACTGAGATTTTCCACCACACATATACATCACAAAGCCATATATATCACTGAGAAACACAGTTACCATTTGTTTGCAAACAAAGGTTTTTCTTCTTTCTTCTTGAATTTCTTGGACTTTCTATTCCTTTTGCATCACTGGATCATTCAAATGATAGGGAAAAACAGTTACATTCAGGCTTAGATAAGCCTTTTCAAGTTTTCTCAACTGATTCTTGGTCTATTTTTAGTTTTACCCTTAACACAGTTATTTAGCCTTTTTAATGCTTCATTACAAGTCTCATCTAGCCCTTATCATGAGGTTCCTATGACTTAAACATGATTAAGATGTCTAGACCCACAAGAATAGCTACAAACCTAACAAACCTCTTAAATGTTCCAAGAATTACATTACAACAACACTTACAAACAAATGTAGGTATCATGTTTTATTGCGATTAATTTTACTGGCTCACAATTTTTCCATCCCTATTTGGTTGTCTTTAAAACAAATGTTTTGAAACAAACGGCGACGAGAAGATTTATCATAGTGCTTGCCCTTCCTGTCTTGTATGCATAGTATTCATATCTGGGTACCATGCACTTTTTCTTTTTAGATTAAGGTTCAAGGGAGGATGATGCTCAATCCAATTGACTATTGCTTCTTTATGTTAGGTATGCTCAGCTTACTGATGCCGGTCAACTTAGCCGAAGTTTGCTTATGGCACCTCGAGCTACTGTGAATGTGAAGCCCAATTTGCAGATTGTTGCTGATGATGTGAAATGCTCTCATGGAGCTGCAATAAGTGACCTTGAAGAGGATCAGCTTTTCTATTTTCAAGCACGTGGAATCGATGCACGAACAGCCAGGAATTCACTTGTATTTTCATTTGGGGCAGAGGTGATGGAACGCATTCCAGATAAAGATCTACGAAAGAGGGTTGAAAATGATGTAAGAGGGTTACTGGCTGCAGAGGGAGCCATTAGTTGAACACTTGCAAATTTCAACATGCACGGGAGTTGAGGCTTAACTGATCATGTAACATTGTGATGTAAGAGGGTTACTAGCTGCGGAGGGATCCATTAGTTGAACACTTGCAAATTTTTTAGCATGCATGGGAGTTGAGGCTTTAACTGATCCCGTAACATTGTTAATTACAAGAGTTGAGGATAATCATCAGGCTCCACTCTAAAGGTATAGATTGTTTTGTTTTGAAATGGAATTTACTGCTGCAAATATTTAGTACACTGCTATTGTATTTCATGGAGCATGCTTATATGCTATGAAACTTTGAAGACATGTATAACTTTGAAGAGCTTATATGTCTGAAACAGGCAGAAGCCAATTTGAGTCGTGTTCTGAGAATTCCTTGAGGCTTTTCATTGCAGATTATTTATTCTTTTTGTAGGAACCAATCTTAATGATTTCAGCTTCTTGATTTTAATTGTTCACGAGTAATTTTGATTTTTAATTTTTTACAAGCTTTGAAAGATGTTCTACTTGCTATAAAGGATTCCGCACTTATACAGTAATCAACAAATGCTTGTGTTTGCTTTACAGGAAAAGGTTTTGGAAAACAGCATGGCCTGTCAAATCTTTTGTAGGGTTTCTGTTTATTTTTTATTGTTGATTAATGATGTACTCTGAAGAAAATCTGAGACTTGTGTGGCCTTATCAATCATGATTTAGTTGTTTGGTTAACAAAGTGTTATTGTTTGATCTTTGCTAATATAAGTTCAATACTTCTATGCGCTGGAAAATGTTTCAAAGATAACTGCAACAGAATTCCAGAAGTTAAGATTTCTTCAAAATTAATGTGTGATGGTTTTTATGATCATGATTAGTCAATATAAAAACTTTACATTTTACTTCTATCACTAATATTTTCTCCTCTCTTACAGAAAAATCCTTTGAGGGAATTTATATCATAATGTGCTTTGCTTTCTTCCCACAAGGATGGTTTTGAGACTTCATTTCTGATGGGTGCAAATCATTTATATTCTCCAGGGCTTTACAATATTACCATCGAAATGTTGTAGTTATCATAACTCCCCCGTAGGACATATGCTTGACCAGAAAATTGCTAACGAAAGGTGTTTCGTAAATGAAGTGGCACGGCAATTAATTAACCAAAATCATGTTAATGTTTGATGGATAAGTTATTGCTGATGGAATCAATTAAAATGCGTCGAGAGTTCACAGGGTGGTAGTTAACTGTCATGGTCAATGATTGGATCACATTAACAAGTGTACATGACAATGGAAGATGTTATACATGATTACAATTAACACAATATACATTTCCAAGGGGAGAAGTTGAGCGAATCGGATTGTAAAAGGACATTAACCATGTTGAGGACATTTAGTTCCATTAGAAATTGTGTAAAAATCAATAATCCAATGATGGATAGTGGCGAGCAATAACAAAATTGCACAATAAAAGAATATATGGCAGCCACTAGTTTATTTTAATATTTTATATGTTTAGAAAGAATTCCAGAGGTAGGGTAATGTTATGCAATATTTATGAAGGAATGAATCACTTTTGAGTGGATTGCTTAGTTGCAATCTATATCATAATAGTTCAAGGTCTACATAATTGGTTTACAATAATAAAAGTTACATTTACATCTCACCAAAACTTAATACACAAGCTACTTGTTAGACCCAATACAACTATCTTTTGAATGCCTTATGTTTCCATATATCATGAATAGTTCAAGGTTTACATAACTGGTTTACGATAACACAAGCTACATTTGCATCTCACAAAAACCTAATATAAAAGCTACCTTTTAGATCCAATAAAACTATCTTACGAATGCCTTAAGTTTCCTACAAGTCCATTAGGCTAGGTGCATTCTGCATCTACTTTGTAAGTCCATTAGGCTAGGTGCATCCTTGAGATGGGGTGGTTTTGCAAACCACCTAGGTTCAAGCATGGGTGGGATAAGAGTAAGCTCAGGCCCCAACAAATAATATAAAAGTTGCCTACTTCATAACCTCATATACACTATTATAATATCCAAGTCTGTGTGCTTTTGCCCAAGAAGTCAAAATTGGATACACCTAGCATAATGTGTGATCACCTACGCATCCATATGCAAATCTGGTATGTGTTGGTTTATGATGGTGCTACATTTCCATTACGCTATTATGATTCACCGTCTATAATTGTTGTTTATTTGAAACATTGCATGTCTATAGTTGTTGCCTCATTGATTCTAAGCATAGCCATAGTTATTGCTCCACATTATATCTCCATCATTGTTACCTATCATAGTGATGCGGATTTCCATTTGTCACAACCTTTATACACAAGGCCTTGCCTTATGTAATCCTTCCTCATGCTCTTGATAATTTTATTCATATTGCTAAACTGTATTTTATGATCTACACTGTTTTTTTTATCCTTGATTTGTTCCTCGTGATATGAAATACATTGTAAATTTAACTTTGACTTATACCAAAGCTTCACAAACTGTTTTTGAACATTAATTTTAACAATTCCCAAATACTATAACTAATGATATCTAAGTACCATATCCAACCCGTAAATAGCTGAAACATAAGAATGAGAATGTGATGATGCATAGCCTAACCTTCTTTTAATCGGTCTCACAATGACAACTTGATTATAATTCTAAAAACAATGCTATTCCACAATAATACCCACTCTTCTTAAGCTTAAACACACTCTTCTTAACCCAATTTGAGTTGAGACTTAAATTTTGGCTTGCATACATGATTTGCCTATGTTAGTATATTTCAAACAATACTTAACCATTCAACAAAATTGAGCAAAGTAGCAAAGAATCAACAAAATCACCTTGTTAGTCAAAACGCCTTTTCAAGGCTCAAGAGGCATGGGCTTTAATCACTTCATAGTTAGATCATTCTATAAGTTTACTTGGGGAACTGAATGCACTCTCACATACCCTCTCACGAGTTTATGGTGGAGCGAAATTTCACTTTCCAACTCTTTGGTTAGAACGCCCTTTTCACTCTCTTTTCCTTCTCACCTCCTAACATCCTACTAGGTCTGCTTGCCTTCTTTTCCCACCGTAATTTTTGACTTCCTTAACAAACCAAGGTCAATTTGTGATACCCATTTAGGTAATTTGCTTGTGTGTAGTTTCAAAGTAATCTTCTTTGTAGTAGATGGTTCAAACACACCGGTTCATGCTTCTAAACTAGGTTCCCCCGACTATTTTAGTCTCTAGAATGTGAACTATCACAAATCCTGAGTTAGTGCTTCATTGTTGATTTAAGAAACTCGCTTGAATCTTTCTCCTTATCTCATTTAGATACTAGTCAATCACTTCCAAGACCCTACTCTCTTTGATATTCACTCAATCAACAACTTTCCATCATTTCCTTATCCCATTGTACAACACAGTCCTTTCTTGGACACACACCGTCATGAAATGCTACGGTTTTGTATATTGTTTAAGATCTAAGTCCTTCAATCTCATACTGGAGATGGCATCAAGATTAAAAGAACAAGGTTTCATACCTAACTCCAACGTTTGTGCTCCCCACCATTAAACTTCTATCAATCCCTAAGCTTGTGGACTATTCTTCAACTTTAGCATGTAGAATGTAAAGTAAATCTCTTGAGCATGACCTTCTTTTGCTCTAACTCCTTTTGCATGTGTTTGTAGGATCTCCCGTGATGACTCCTTTCGAATCTTAGCTCTGATGAAGGTAATTATAACTTCCAATGATCAACACCTTTTAAAGCCCTTAGTAGGGTTTACCATAAACCCAAGAGGACTGAATAGTTCCCAAAGTGCCTCTACGTGTGTTCTCACCTCTCAGTAACTACTTTTCCTAGTCTATATGAATATAATGAAACCTTCTAGCATAATAGTAAAGCTTGAAGCTTCGAGCTCTTGCTAACTCATTTCCAAACTTCTAGACTCTGTTCTCCTAGTCAAGTTAAGGTCTCAACCAAGAATTATTTTTCAAAGCAAGTAGTGTTAACAAACCTTCCTCCTTACATACCTAAGCATGCAAGCGGATTAAGCACGTGTCGACTCCTAAAGATCTCTATCCTTGATTCAAGTTCCTCTGCTGTATAACAGTCTTATATCTGTTAGTATCCCTCAAAGCTTGCTACTAATGACATTGTCTTGTCTAACTCACATACATTCTTTTACCAACCTAGGGGTTGTTCAAAACCATACAATCATGTAAGCAAAAATCTTTGACTAGTCTTAAATGACACCATAGATGCATGCATAGAGTTAATACCCACCATTTCCACGAGAATGCATGTAACAACTTCCAAATTACTCTACTCCACTTTCATAATCTTGTTAGATGCAAGAATCCCTCACTTACAACAATAGAATAAGTCAAAATTAGTTAAACATGTCGAATCAATGTCTTACCACTCCTGTACTAGTTCACAAAGGCATGCATAGCATACAACACTCTACCATAACACAAGAATGCATATCAAACTGCTATATCAAGAATATACATACAAGAAGCATATTTCCACCTCTCCTTGAAGCTTCATGTGATTCTCATTCGAATGAGAATGAGTTGTTTCAATTACAAACATGATGTTTATACTCCTTACTAAAATTGTGACCTTTCAACTTCCTTGTTGGTCACTTGGACAAGTCATTCAAGCTTCACTCTACATAGGACCGACCAAATGACCACGAGCTTAGACTATTTGCAACTTATTGACTCCTTTTAAGGACCATTATAAGCATGACAAAACCTCTAGTTCTAACCGATACCACTATACCATGTCCTCTACATAATCAAGCCAAAATAGGCCTTCAAGACTCTAACTTGCACTTTTGGAGGGAAAGTGTACAATTTAAATTTTGAAAGGCCAAGACTCAAACCAACACACCAAACTGACTCACATGGATTCCCTAGACCTATAACACACCTGCACACTAAAATTTGATGACACCATGACATATTTACAGAGATGGAGATGATGCTCCCGCATCATGTGAAACTTATTCCATGTCACGTTGCTTAGCCAAGTCAATATTGATGAATTTATACTTTTACAAAAGTTTATAGAGACAATGTCATGTCTTTAAGTGTGTTCATGGACTTGTAATAGAAAGCTTCTTTGGGTAACCACCCTTCACCAAAGCTACAATCAAATCTTCAAGTTTTTTCTCATCCATGTGCATGCCACTAACTCTCCATTACTCAAACATAAGGTTCTAGATAATTAAAAACCTTCTCAAAGTCTCTGTGGGAGCACGATGTGGTTTTTGTTGGTGATTTCAACTCCATTCTCTCCAATGTTGAAAATCTTGGTAGCCTATCTAAGGGAACCCCATCACTACAAGACTTTTAAGTAGTTTATGATTGATATTCGCCTTTCCCCTATGTTTATTAGGTTCAATCGGAAAAACAAAAGAAATCCCTCCGAACCATTGTAGAGGGACTTCTATTCAATTATGTATTATTTATGACTTAGGTTTAGATCATGCTTCTATTTATCTCTCCATTTGCTAAAATATCCTTTGGCTTCTCCATTCAAGTTTGAACTCATGTTACTCCTAGTCGAAGGATAAGTCATTGCATCATAGATGGTTTAGCTATGTCAAAAGATAAGACACATTAAAGGTTGCTTGAAAGGCAAGAATTAGACCTTCATAAGCACATTCATTGAAAAGGCTATCCTCAAAGCATATTTGGCTGGTGATGCTAAGTGGCAACAAGATAGTCTTTCAAAGAGGAATTTTTTTGGCTCCAAAATCTTGAGAAATTTGGCTTACTTTGTGGGTTTGCAACACTTGGTTCTTCCAGTAGCTCACTATCTCCTACTTGCATGCAGACAAGATCTCTAGCATTTTCTTGGATGGAGTCTTTCTTCTCACAAACATGACTAAGATGATGAACTAGTTTTGTTTACTGTTGTAACTCCCTTTCTTCTTCTGAGGCCAGACCAGTCTTCCTAAACTCCATTTCATGTATCATCAATGAAGAGCATAATAAGGACATGGCCCTGATTTTTGTAGAGAAAGCTTAAACATATCCGTTCCTAATGAAAAAAATTACTTTGGGTTAGACAAATTTCCTCTTGAATATTTTCAAACTTCATAGAGACATTAGGGAGAAGGATAATGTTAAGGTTTAGATCTCATCCCAAAATTTGCCGCCTTAACAATATTTGCATATTTTTTCCGTTGTATATGATGAAGATGTAATTTTCTTTCATTAATGGGTTTTATTTCATGTAGGGTTTATTGCATGTAAGGTAATCATTTTGTTTGATTTCTTGTATGCAATCCTACTTGCAATTTAAATCATTTATTCCTTTCTACAAACTGCTATTTATTTCTTCAGTTTATGTGATTTCTATTTTCTATAATAAAAAAAAATCCAATCCTCAAGGGGGTTGTTTATTGACAGTCTTGATAATTTTTTTGTAAGTGTTGTTAAATCTTGCTCCTCAAAACTAAGGTAATTTTGTTTCATTAATAGGTTTCACTGCAGAGAGGGTTTAATTTTATTTTTAGTTTCATACATAATATGGGGTTTCATTATATATAGGGTTTTCTAATTTTCATATTTAAGATAATGGGTTTTTGTGTTTTTCATAGTTGTGCTCCATAAGTAAACCCCACATACATTAATGTAGGGTTTTATCATTATCATGTACAAATAATTTGAAACTGAACAAATAAACCTTACACAAAAGTCTATGAATGTACGTACAATCGAGCATATGAAGAATGATAAGAATGTAAATCCTACATGCTTAAAATACATATTATGTATGAAACCCAAATGGAGATATTGTACAATACCATGGTTAAACAACACAAATAATTACAAATTCATCTTATACGAAACTAAAAAAAACCCCAACATGTAATTATAAGCTATTGTTTGATTGTTATTTAACTTATGGCTTCATTTAAGATTATATTTTTATGGCCATTCAATAATCTAAAATCAGGTTTTATATGTAGTTTCATTGAATATTGACAATTTTATGGTTTTATAGATTCATCGAGGTTCATATAGTTTTGTTGAATATTTATAGTTGCTTTGTGATTTTACAGTTTCATCAAGGTTCATATATTTTTGTTGAATATTTATAGTTACTTTGTGGTTTTGTAGTTTTAGTGTGTTGCATATATAATTTTGTTGGAAATTTACAATTGCATTAAGGTATTGTGTAATTTGGATGCACATACGTTCCTTGCATGTTATTTTCTTTTGTTTGTTTTACTTACATAATATTGTCGCAACCAAGAAATAAAACCAATTGTTTTCCGAAAATCTAGATTTTTGTGAAGATCATAGAATTATATGGACACAAAAATAAGTGAGTATAATGTGAAAATTCAAAAATGTCTATTGTACTCCTTACTATTACAATCATGTTATTTTGCAATGTATTTATAATAACAATTAGTAATTCCTTTCTTCTAAATTGTTGCCTACCCTTGCTATCATTTTCTAAGAATAAATAGAGAGCATATTTACTCCAAACATATGGGGATGGACCTATTTTGTTTCATACAATGTATATCTATAGTTGAAACTTCTCCATAAAATTGAGTTGTGATATGTAGTTCCTCCAAACATATGGGGATGAATGAACATATTTTATTCCATATAGTGTATGTTTGTAGTGATACCTCTATGTAACATTGAATTGTGATATGCAATTGATCATTTAATTTATTTATATTTTAACACAACAAAAACTATTGTAATAATAATGCTAAAAGGACAAAACTATGATCATAATATCATAATGTTAAAAGGATTGAAATGTAATATATAGTTGATCATTTAATTAATTTATCTTTTAAGAGTAGAAAAGATATTGTAATAATAATACTAAAAGATAAAACTATAATAATGATTATTTAAATTATAGTTGATTATTTAATTGATTTATATTTTAAGACAAGGATATTATAGGATATTGTAATCTTAATGGTGAAAAGAAAAAAATATGCTCCTAAAACTAACATTCCAAGAAAGAGGTTTCCTTATAAATTTATATTTTATGGATTTAAACTACTATATTAATGATATATTTATATTATTTAACTAATAACTCGAAGCCCCTAATTTCTTACCTATCTATATGTGAGAACCTCATAATAGTCTTTCATTATCAAGTACCATAATTATTGGGCCAAATATTAATAGCGAAGCATTTTAAACCATCTCAAGTTTATAAAGTTCATTTAGTTGAACATTTGTAGGTAGTGTTTTTCCTTAAAGCCCACTATAAAGTGAAAATTCAAAAATATATGTCCATTGTCCTATGTTGCATTGCAACATAATTCCTTACTATTATAGTCATGTTATTTGGTAATGATTTTATAATAACAATTAGTAATTCCTTCTTCTAAATTGTTGTCTACACAAGTTAGTATTATAACCATGTTATTTGGTAACGATTTTATAATAACAATTAGTAATTCCATTCTTCTAAATACAGAGCATATTTACTCCAAACATATGGAAATGAACCTATTTTGTTCCATACAATACATATTTTTAGTTGACATCTCTACATAAAATTGAGTTGTGATATGTAATTACTCCAAACATATGGGAGTGGATGAACCTATTTTGCTCCATATGGTGTATATTTGTAATTGATACCTCTATGTAAGATTGAATATTTGAATATTTGAGTCAACCCTCCTTATTGTATAGTCTTTGAATCTTTCATCCTCAATTACCATAATTATTGGGTAAAATATTTCTAGTGAGGTATTTTTACCCAGCTCAACATCATAAAGTTTATCAAGTTGAACATTCGTAGGTGGTGTTTTTTCCCTCTAATGATGCTAATGCACACTCTTAATGATTGATCAAACCTACCCTTCTATTGCACATTTATTTCCCAATCACTCCATATAACTATATAAGTTTTTTTTTGGATCACGTCTCCTTCAAAAGTAGCATTTATTATAGACACATGGTACTTATTTTACTATTCATTATAGTATTTAATGTAATCAAAGACCACCACTGCCAATGTCCCCTCAATAAGATACATTTTCATTTCATAAGGTTTGATTTGGATATAGTTTCACTAGGATTTATTTACAATTTAATTACGATTTATATCAACAATACATAATTTAACTACATATCAATGACAAGGGCTCCAATATAAACATGTATCTATGTATATATAGATATATTTGTACATAGGCATATGAGTTTGTGTCTACATGTATTTACGAGCATGTGGCAACTATCACGTGTGTTCTTTTATTTTATTAAATAAAAGAAAGTTGAATTTCCTCCTAACATAGCAAACAAACATGCCCATCACTGGAGGGGGCTGATTATGGTGTGTATTATTTATCCCATAGCTTGAATCTATGAATGTGTGTGTACAAATATAACAAATGAAAAATTTCATTACAAGTGCCTCCCCATCATCAAATCTTGAGAGGTAACAATTGTCATTATTTTTCATATACACACCAAATGAAAAGGTGTTTGTTTCCCTCACCGACAAATTTCCTATGATGGCTCTTGCCATCTCACCTGCTCGGACGCCTTTGAGGAAACTAAAGAAGGTAGCCAACTTGGCTCGATGGGACATGCCGGATAGTGGCAAGGAGCTTTGCTCTGGTGACATGATCAAGATCCACCCCCTGCTAGTTAGCAATTTACGGGGTGACTTAATTTCCTTTGCTTCTTTGTTTAGTGTTATTTTGTAATCGGATGTATTCCTAGGCTTTTTGTGTGCCTAGTTTGGACTCATGGCTTTGGGGTGTGCTTCCATACTGCCCAATTTTTTTGTGAATAATATTGTATCATTTTACTTGTTACTATAATATAAGATCTTATTTATCAAAAAGAGTGTTTGTTGCAAGTAGCACCACATCAATCCAAACTTGAGAGACGATAATTGTCACAATTATTTTTAATATAACTACATTCCATGGCAAGGCGTTGTAAAACTATAAAAATTTAGAATGTGTGATAAAGAAGTTAGTTTTTGTTCCTAATCTATCTTTACTTGAAACGAAAAATCAAGACTAATAAAGAAAGTCCCGAGTTATGTTAAAGCTTGAATATTGACTATTATGCTACTCATGATTTGATAAAACACGATTAGGTTAGGACATGGAACAAAATCACTAGAATAGGTGGTCAAAAAAACTAGAAAATGTACTTAAGTGATGTATAGAAGCAAGAAAGATCATCATCACAATGCTCCATAAATAACGAGGACTTGGAAGTCTTTACTGGACATGTTAGTATGGTACCGTATGGTATCTTTGTTGGAACTATCTTGGAGGGATACTAACATGTATTTTAAGGTTTTATACTTTCTCTCTCTTTCTATGTAGTTTTGCTTGCTTACGTATGTAACTATGCTTTTCTATTCTAGAGTCTTGTAATGACTACAAGTGAATCATGTATTGCCTTCTTCTTGCTCAAAACCCTACTCTTGTGTTTTGACCTAAAAGGGGTTAGCAATTTGATTTAAATATCCCTAAGCAACCCCAATGGTTAAGGGATACCTATATAACGCTACTACTATGAACAACCTTAGACTCATGTAGGTCTCCCAATCCTACGATGATATGAAAGTTATAGAGCATGTAATAGAAAACGAGTATTGATTGATCCATAACACTTGGCAACATTCACTTTGGACCTTGTACTTCAAAATTAATTTCAATACGTATGATCTTGGTTGTGCTTGGCTATCTTTATATTGCATATGATGTGCTCCAAAGAATGTAAGATTTTCCCCAAAATATTTGTAGATTACATTCATAGGTTAGGGTGTGTGTTTATATTTACAAATGACCTTTTCGTTAGTTTTCTCACTCAATCAACCTTGAAATATTTCCTTGGTCGATTGAGCCAAGTTACCCATTTGAATTTTTGACCATCGAAAACTAGGAGTATGCTTTCGTAGGTGGTGGATGGTATCGAGAATGATATGATAAAATCCATATGAAACTATCCATGGATTAAAAAAATCAAAGCTGAGGCACATAAGGGTCTAGAAAAATGTTCTATGAAAGAGATAAAGTCGTTCTAATAAAATGAACTAGAGAATGTTATCGTCTAGTGGACTAGAAGGTGTGAGGAGAGCAATAAGATGAATGAAATTGGTCAAATAATGTGTCAATGGAACACCTATCTAAATAAGTATAACAAGTGATATTTTTGAGTCTTTGAAACCAAATTTACGATACTAGAAACTTCACCCTTTTATTCTAGTATTGAAAAATTATCGATTAAAAGGAAAAATGGAATTAAAACTTGGAAAATATCAATCATAGGATGCTGATGCAAACTTTTGAATGTCTTTTCCAATCCACATGAAAACTTGCAAAACATGTGTAAATGAAATGAAGATCAATGCTCAATAACGATGTGTACACATTTGTAATTTTAAATTTTCAATAAATGAAAACTTTATGTGTGAAACTTGTAATCAATGAAAATGTGCACAAGAATGAATACATTGGTGGATATGTTGAGCTATGTTACTAATCCATTGAATTATGAAAGTGTCATGGGATTCACATGCCTCGTGTGAATTAAATATTGAATATGAAGAAGGATGCACCTTGTTGGTCAAAAGTGAAACTCTAAATTGATTTGGTAAGTACTCTTGGCCGAATAAATTTGGCTTCTAAGATAACTAGAGTGAAATATCAATTTTTTGGGTTATTGAGGCCAATATCAAATTTTTGGGATATTGAGGACAATATCATTTTTTCCGTCTATTGAGGCCAAACACTAAAACTCTAAACCGATATGATAAATGATCTTGAATAAATAAATTTGGCATATAGGGAAAATAGATCCAAAATGTCATTTTTTTGGGTTGTCGAGGTTGATTTCCATTTTATAAGTTGTTGATGCCAAGTTCAATTTTTTGGGCTATTGAGGCCAACTATCAACTTTGCATATGTGTTGATTATATATTGCCAAAAGATGCTGAAAATTGACCAAAATTGAATAACTTATTTAATTTTCAAATCATAGAATGTCACTAATCTAATTGAATATATGTAGGTTCGAATGACATCTATGTGATTGTATTAACCAACCCAAAATATTTCCCCATGTATCATTCATCTTAAAATAAAAGTGTTTTTATACACCAAGTATATAAAGATAAACTATATAAAGCATGTGTAATTAACATGTTTGGATATGTCGTGTAAAACATGATATGATCATTAGAGAACCAACATAAAATATATTATCCAAGGAAGAAATCCAAATAGATCATCAGTCGAAACACAACATTGAAGCTCATGTAAGTACACTAGATACTTGATGTGACATGAAGGATCCTTCAAACATATGACTTGACATTAGAACACATGACACAATGGAGTTCACCACAATTTTTTTACCTACTCCACTTTGACATGATAGTTGATGACATGATGACTCGATCAAAAATATATATCCATAATAATCAAGCAAAATCATGGAGCAAACACTCGTCATACAACAATTAACGTAGCATTGTGCAATCAAGAGGCATTATACATACATAAAAGCATAGTGAAAACATAAGCCATACAACATACATAGAAGCATATAAAAAAATGGTCCATATATAATATATAGTAACATATAGAAGTATATAGCAAAGACGATTAATTCAACACACACACACACCAAAAAAAAAAAAAACAAACACACAAACATGCACACGCACACACACACACACACACACACACACACGGACACACATTAAGAAAACTCAAGTCATTTAGCATATATATAAGCATATAACAAATAAGAGTTCTTTAAAACACGCACACACACACACACACACACACACACACACACACACATTAAGAAAACATAAGTCATTTAGCATTCGTAGAAGCACATAACAAATAAGAGTTCTTCAAAATACATAGAACACAATGCAAACAATGTCATCATCAAATGAAACATAATACAATATCTATGGTAAAGGATGGGTCAATTTTTTTAGATAGTACAAGACATTATGTAAGTAGCTCTATTTAGCCAATGAACACGAGAAAACAAAATATATAACCTAAATATGCCTCAAGTGTAGTAATTTCCAAGACATGGAAGAGGTTTCCATTGAATGTAGGACACAATAGTCACAAAGCATGTGAGTGTCCATGGCAATGTCTAGCTTGTGTGTCATATATTTAATTCATATATACTTTTGATATTCACATCCAAAGATATAAATGGATATGAACCCATAAGCTATGTTTTTCTATTTTAAAATATTTGATTATTTTGGTATTTTGAATAGATGCACACATAAGATAAATATTGAATTAAACATGTAAGAGACCAAGGGTTGTAGGTTGTTGAAATTGTTCATTTCCATTTATACTTTGGATGTGAATATCATGTTATATGATGGATGTGCATGATGATAGGTCCCCACACATTAATGACAACTTGCTATTAACGTTACTTGGTATATTCTATTTTTTTGTAAACCATAAGACATACACCCATACACATGCATACAAAAAATCAATGAAAGCTTAAAAATAAAGACATTGCACATATTTAGAAGACTTGTAGCATGACTACTTATTTATATTTAAAGCTTTGGTTTAAATTTGCAAGTATAAATCTCATCCACAATAATACCATAAACACTAGCTCTTTATGCTCTCATAAAGATAAGTCTTATGCTAGCATTTGGGTTTCGAGAAAAGTTAAATTTTAGATTTTTTAATCT
The DNA here is from genome assembly GCA_018340775.1 of Taxus wallichiana var. yunnanensis. Classification (NCBI taxonomy): domain Eukaryota; kingdom Viridiplantae; phylum Streptophyta; class Pinopsida; order Cupressales; family Taxaceae; genus Taxus; species Taxus wallichiana. Next base: position 128,122,008 of record CM031238.1, read on the forward strand.
ATGTTATTAATAGTGGAATTCAACTAAGTCAATAACTCGATTGATACTCTTCTATGTAAATAACATGTATGGATAAGTGTGCACCAATTAATACACTACCCACCAATTATATTATAATGAATATTACAAGTGCATCTTAAAATCATACAAGGTTGAATGGATAATTAAATACACTAACATCCCGAATTAAGATGTACTTAAATGAAGTGAAGGATAGATGGATCGTTGAATTATCCCCCTTGATGAAACCTTCCTTCACTCCCAAAAGTTGCTTGAGATGAAAAAATTGGGATTGAAGAAAATGGATTCATGAAGATGTCAAAAACCTAAATATTTATCACATGTTTAGAAAACTTAAGATCAAAGAACTTATCTTGTATCAATCGATGAATATAAAGCATATAAATCTCAATGTGATTTGGCAATGATCTCCATTAGGTTACAAGATATGTGGGTGACACCCGATTATCACACCAAAGTTTTATGGGTTGGGTATGTTGAAATATGAACTTAGAAAGCATGTGTCAAATCCGGACCAACTCATGTACAAAGATGAAATCTCCACTATAAACAACCTATTAGAGTTCATGTCAAATCTCTAGATAACAACTAATGAACATGTATTTGCATGAATATCGAAATCACTAATAAGTAGATGTAATATGAAAATAATCTCACAAAACACAAGAATAGTGCTAAAAATGGAACAACTTAATAACTCAAATGTGGTGTGTACAAATAGAGAGTGAAATCCCCATGATAATAGTGGTCAAGAGTATAAGGATAGGAAGGGGAGTCACATTCCCTGGAATAACTAGTCAAATGTAATTCTTATGACACACTATGACAGTCTATGACTAGTCAAGTAACTCTTATGACACAAAGAAAACCTAAGCAAGATGAGTCACCATGTGTGTAGGAAATATTCCAAGTAATAAATAAATACAAGGAAAATGTATACCTACACCAACACCCCCGAAGTGTAGCTTAGGTGGGAAAAAGTGGGCCTAAATAAGGCCCAATGAGGTACCCAAGTACAATGAAACTCTTAGAAAGTGGAAAAGGAGAAAACCCATTGGGAAAAACTCCCCCAAAAGAGAAAAGAAGCGAGGAGGACTAGAATCGACTCGAAAGATGACGTGGATGCAACTCCGCACCCCAAGAAGAGATCACAAGTGAAGAAGCTTGCTCTTGGTGAAGGGTTTGGTGAATATGTCAATGCAATATACTCCAATGTTTGGAAATATTTGAGATCAATGACCCATCCATGAATCAGTTCCATAATCAAATGCATGTGAATCTCGATGTGCTTAGTCCGTTGATGCTTTGGACCATATTTTTGCAAATCTGAATGGTGCTTTGGTTATCACAGAAGATGACTGTGGATCACTTGCACCGAATACAAAACTATGTCAAAATCACTTGAATCCAGATGGCCTTAGTGATTGCATTAAAAACTCCCAGAGATGATAAAGTAATGGAATTATGATTCTCTCTTGACCAACTAACCGGTCTAGAACCTATCGAGAAGCTATAACTTTGAAGTGGACTTGTGATTATGAACATTTACAACCTAGTCTAAATCTTTGTATCCAACCAAGTCAACATCAATACCAACTCCATAACAAATCTTGAATTTGTATGTACCACTAAATGTAGTGAAAAATCATCTTAGCTTCTTTCCAATGTGTAGACACAAAATCATGCACTTACTACTAGTATTATACCACCAAGTATGTTGTTTTATATATGGATCTTGTGTAAGAAAAGTATTCATTGATGACCCATCCCATAGTCCATCCATTTTTCTTGTTTTCCTTTATTTCTTTTTATCTTTCACACTCGTCACTCATACACACAATTCTGGTCAGGTCACAAGGATCCTGTCGATCAATTCTCACTCATTTGTCGTCACTTGTCTCTTGACACTAGCACATAGGGTTGTACACTAGCGCTAGACGCTCTGCCCATCCCGGTGCCCTTGTCCTCTTTATGTTTGATATTTTATTTGACATTTGAGGTCAATATTTTCAGTTTTCCCTCCCATCTCTTGAGGTACTAGTCGGCATGTCAAGTCATTAGTGTTGAAATTCGAATAAGAAATCCCTATATAAACATAACATGCATACCATTATATGAGCAAACTATTCTTATCAAGGGCTAGCTATCTAAATAGAGCAGGGGACTGCATTTGAGTCATTATTATGCAAACACACTACATAAGAAGGGGAGTTCATTCGATTCCATCCACACATTTGAACTTTTATCTAGTTATTCCCCCTACCTTGGCTTCATTGGCGCGAGGGCTACATAGGAGCACTATTGCACACACAAGCACACAAAACTACATTGGTTATGAGATGTAGTGCAATGATCAATTGTAATTCCACCACCGTGGCGACCGAGGACAATCTGAACCCTCATTTTTCATATTTCTTTTTAGGATTTGATGTATATTTGAGGGTTTTGCAGGTGCTTTCTTCATTGCAGGTTTACAGTACCTTGGTGATCCAAGTGTGACATACACGTGACAAAAGGAAAAGAATTACGAAGCCCAAACGACCATGTCGAAACCAATTTCTACCTATTTCTACTGAGCACCCAGTGCCTGAATCAAGACCAGGGGCACCCTAAGCACCTCTATCCTTCTCTAAGTGCCCCAATCTAGTTGTTTCCACCTCTTGTTACATTTTTCGTGGTTTGTTGTGACTGTCTCGATGTTTTGTTTCATCACACTGCTCACTCCCAGGTCATTGTGAGGTAAGCAAAATTGAGGCAAGTCCTTTATCCCTCTTATTTCCTTTCATTAATAAAATAAAATAAATTGTTTAGCATTTATATTTTATTTTATTTCATTTATATCATATATGTACATTTAGATTCATATAAAATAATCCATATTTTATTGAATCATTTTGGTGAACCCGTATCTTAGAACTATTTACCCTAGGATCCACTAAAACCCTAATGGCTAAGGATAACTCTTCTCCTTCTCGGCTAGTCATGCCTCATGTGAGTGTCAATCCTATCTATGATGAGGCAACCATAGTTGAGCTTACTACCCTATATCATGATGTTACTCTTCCGGATCATACTCAACAACAAATCTTAGCTAATGAATGCAATGTGCCTACTAGCTTTGATAATTCTACTATTGGCATTGTTTTTGATAAGATGAGCTTTACTCGTTGTACACCTTGTTATATAGTTAGTCACACTCCTTTTGAAATTTCTAATGAAAATATAGATGATGATATTATTAGTTTCATGCTTGGTCTTGATGATAATAAACATGTGCATAATGATTCTCATACTAGTCATGATGATACTTTAGTTGCATCTCATACTTATTCTATTCCCGAAAATGATTCTCATCATGCATCACATACTATTTCTCCTCATTCATTCTATGTTGATGATACGCTTAATAAAATCATTCTATCTGAATCTTTGTTTGATTTCGATGAAACACTTGATAACCACGATTCTACTTCTTTGTATATTGTTGAGTGTGAATCCCCACGCTATTGTCATCTTCTTCTAAGATTATATCTAATAACATGCATGATTCATCTCCATCTATTAGTTCATCTCCTCCTATCACTTCATCTTTGTCTATTAGTTCATCTCCTCCTATCACTTCATCTCCATCTATCACTTCATCTCCTAGGGATGTTTCCGATGCTAGTCCTACTACTTATATGGATATTCCATGTCCTTTGACACCTATTAATTCTTTGACACCAACATCTAGTGTTCCCTTAACATTATAATCTCTTCTGTGTCTCCTCTTGATATTCCTATGATTACTCATAATGGAAAATTACAACCACTTAACACATTATTGCCATCCTCTACTATTCCTTCACAGGATATCTTATCCCTCATGCATGTTATTGGTCATTTACAGTCTCAGTCCAATCTCTCACATTAGAAAGTAAGGCCTATTATGCTTCCATTGATAATAATTCACCACCGCTGGAAATCATATTCCCAAAAACATCCACAACTCAAAACTTCCTAAGGCTTTTGTTATGCCTACATTTACATGTTTTAATGGTACTGGAAATCCATACTTGCATCTCAAGCATTATTGTATGGATATGGCTTCATATTCTAATGATCAACTTGTTAGTGTGAAATCATAGCACCCCCAAATGAGTCATGGATATGCTTTTCTAAGGCAGGGTCATTTGGTGTGATCTCGCATAACATTGGATCATTCCCAAGTTGTGGGACTTGGTAATGGGAATGACCCTCTAGAGAAGGCTGGTTCCTCTTCCTAATCCTAGCACTAAACTACTTATAAGGAAGGAAATGTGACTATCTACTCCTAATCTAACAATTCCAAGGGACCAAGGAGAGAGAGAGCATGAAAATAAAGAAATCCTACACTACAGAGGTGATAGCACCGAGAAAAGGGAACTGCTGATCACAATCCCAACTGCCTGAAATGGAGAGAGGCGAGCAATGGAGAGGATGGACAGATGCATCACAGACCAAGGATAAAGTTTGCACAGAACACCATTACAAACCCCTTAAACACAAATCCCCAAAAACCTGTAATGGACATCAACGATATGCACAATATACCCTGTAATGGTGAGAGGTAAGAAGAGACAAAAAATGAGCAAAGGATGGACAAAACACATCACAAAAATAGATTTTATTGCTCCAGGAGTTCACACAGTACACCATTAACAGGAAAGAGGCAAGAAAATTCCATTACAAAGACAAGGGATGAGGCTTAAACTCCACATTCGACCCTAAGAAAGAAAAAGAGAGGGGGTAGGAAGAAGAATGAACAACAAACCTTTACAATGAATCCTGACCCTGTATTTATAGATTCGATCAGAGAGAAGAAAGAGAGAGAGAGAAAGTGGGAAATGCAGGTCGAACCTCAACCACTGCTATTAATGCTTCTATAAATCTTCCCCCGAATCCATCTTTACTGCATCGATTCTTGGTTTGGCACCTTGAAAGAAGAGGAAACGACAGAAATAGATCGAATCCGATCTGGTTGTTGAGACTGATGGATCCTGCATTGAAGGCCCGAAGACATTTCTCCATTTTTCTCCAACCAAACCTCCCAAAAATTAAATTTTTAGACTCCCATGGCATAGAGGTGGTCAAGATCTTTCCAACAATATCAGATTTGCAATCTCTCGAGCCTTGAGTAAAAGATATGCCCCTTTGAAGTTTTGCATCGATTTTGTACAAATAGGTAGGAAAACAACTTGAAAATGGGTCCCTCTTTTGATTGGGACATGTGGCAGCCAGATTGGGAAAAAATTTGGGTCCATGGGCCCGAAACTTACCTTTTGGCCCTTTGCACAAAAAACACAAAAACTCAAAACCTCCGCAGCCCCGAAACTCCGTCTGACACGTGGCTCCTTTTGGTTGGCTAGGAAATGCGTTTCCATTTTTACCTTTATGCCTTTTGGACAAAAGGAAAATTTTCACTTTTCTCCTCGACGCCTCACCTTGGCTTTGACTTAGGTTTATATGTTGACTTTTTCCCTCTTGGCGGAGATGCGGGCCCTTTTATAACTTTTATCCCATTTGGGGAAAAAAGCAAAAACTAACCTTTTCCCCGATGCCCCACTTTCCCCTGGGACACGCGTCACCCTGGCGCTCACTCGGGAATTTTTTTCTCCTTTTAACCCTTGAAAAAAATGCCCTTAGGACACTTGGCAGCCTTTGCTACCTTGTTAATGCATTGACTATTTGACTAACTCTGCCCCCTTTGAGGACACGTGGAGGCACTAGTGCTCGTTTGGGTCTCTACCTTGGGACCAACTCTTGGAGATGTGCCACACTGACACTTGGCATTCTCCACTTACACTTTTATACTTAGCCAAATTTGAAGCCTTTTCTGTCTCGCCTCTTGACTCTCTTTGACCATTTGACCCTACCTCCATTCCACCCTGGGACACGTGGAGATGTGGCGCTTGTTTGAGCCTCTCTATTTGGATCCATCTTTGGAGGAGCACCGTTGGGACACGTGGCTTCTTCCACTACTTCCTCCATACTTAGTCATTTTTTGCCCTTTTCCTGAACCGTTTCAAGCCTGAGGACTTTGAATCTTCACCGTTCTTCCTTCTTCTTGCTTTTGGCTCCTCTATAGCATCTTTCCTTTTTGTCTGACCCTACTATTTTATAGTTTTCTGCTGTGACTTGGAGAATGGATTTAGATGTAGAGACGGCCCGACAGAGTCATTTTCTTTCTGTACAGGATCCTTTTATCTTTTTGGCCTCTACCACTTCATTGCTTGAATCTTTTCACAACCAATTTATAGGATCTGGATGAGTTTTCTCAGGTTCCTTCCAGCGGTGTCGTGATTCGATCCAATATTTCACCTAGGGAGAAATATGGATAACAATTTGGCGACTCATGGGGACATCTACCTGTTAGATGAAGAGATCAGTTGCCTTATCGTATCTCATTGGGCATGGAGTCAAAATAACACTTGATACTAATTTTGGCTCTGGTTCATGAGCTCAGTCGTTTGCATTCTCGGATTTTATAAGAAAATCCCGAAATGAAGATTTCTGAGAGTAGAAAATTATTTCAACTCTAGGGCCTCGTCTGTCTCTCTGGATGAACTGCATAAGAGCAACAAAACAACACCAAGACTATGTACAAAATGAAAATCATAATACCCCAAGTGGGATATACAGAGTGTGTATAAGCACTTCTTCTGTTGAAAATAAACCTACCTACTCTACTCTAACCAAGAGAAAAGGGAACTCAAACAAAGCCTACAACTGGCAGGGAGAAATAACTTCCCTTCCTCAAAAATGACAACCATGCAACTGATTTGGCACTGAACATGGTTGGTTGGATGAGTGAAAAACTGACAATAAGTTGATCCTCCACCCAAATCATCAAGGTATCAACATTAATAGGAAATACCTCCTCAAGCCGACTTGCCTCGGAAACTTCTCATGGTGACCCTTGGTAATTTGATGCTCATCCTCATGCCCTCGAGTAGGCATGAATAGTTTTGGTTTCTACTTTGGCTCCAATGAAGCCAAGTACCTGATTGGGCATGGTCTGATCCTTTGGATGTGCCCATTTCTCTGAAATTTAACTCCAAAAATGGAGTCTTCTTGTGGACCTTCTTGGGTGGATGGTGTGAGAGAGATGGGGTCTTCGTTGTTTCCTTCCTCCTCTTTTGAAGAACATGGAAGATCAAGATCTTCCAACCTTGGTTCTAGAGGGTTGTTATGAAGTGCAGGCTATTGTTCCTGAATGTTCTCCTCCATGGCAGCAGGCTCATGTGCGTGGAAGATGGATGGAGGAGAGGATGATGTAATCTCCATGGGCTCCTCTTCACCAAAGCAATCTCTCAAGTCTGATAGACAGTCTGCCTCCTTGTTGTCTTCTGCAAGTGCTCCACCTCCTTCATGGTGTCCTCTTGATCTGCAACTTGCTCACCATGGTTTCTCTCTTCCTTAAACATGAAGTTTGAGAGATCAAAATCTTCTTCAACATCAGAACTTGAAGGGGATGAAGTGGGAGGAAGAACTGAAGGTTCCTTTGTAGCCTGCTCCACACTTAGAGCCTCTGGAACTACATGGTCCTCTTTCGTCATGGGTTCATCAATCAAATCAGGCCCTTGAAATGAAAGCAAAAAATATTCAATGATGCCTTCTTCGTTGAGTGGCCTCAACACTGATCTGATCTCTCCCAGCTGCTCCTCTTCAATGGGGCTTGGGATTGATTGTTCCTCCTCTTTTCTTACTCTTCTTCTGCTGCAAACTCACCTCCTCACCACCACTATTTCTTCAATCTTGACCTCCTCTATTGGCTTGACCATCAAGGGGATCTTTGTAGACCCAAATTTGGTAGCCTAACTCTTTAAATTGTCAGTTATTTCATTTTTGTCGGACTCCTCTTCTCGTTGTCCTTGACTGGATTCTTGAGTATCTTCCCAACATGGACTTGGGAAAGCAAGAGGAGTGGCAGGTTGGGGTTCAACTAGCTTTGCAATTGTTTGTGGTGGGGAGGGAGGTGGAACTTCTTGTTTGTTTGGAGGGGATGATTGTTTGGAAGGGAAAAGGACAGAAGAATTGAGATGAGGTGGAAGACTAGGGGATGGAGAAATGGATTTCACACTTGGGGCAACATTCAATGGGAAGCTTGGAAATTGAAGCCCAAATTGAGATGGTGTTGCTTGAGGAGTAGAGAGAAAATTACCAGATAATGGTGTAGGATTTACCCATTGACAAGGTTGCCTGACACCAAGTTCATAGGCCTCTATCTCTTCTGCCCATTGTGCAAGTTGGGGCAACATTCCAATCATGAAGTCCAGCTTCTCCTGAGGGTCAGTAGTGTCTTGGAAAAGGGCCTTCCCATGGACAAGGTGCCCTAAAACCAATTTGAAATGCCTTCATTTGAGTTGTTGCCCTTGATTGAACCATGCTAGCCTCTATTTTTCAAATCTTCTCTAGTAAACCAACACCCTCTGCATAACTATCGCCACTATATGCGTCTCCTTGTCCTTGATAAGCTTCATAGTCAAACTGGTTTTGACACTGCTCATATGGGTAAGCATAATGGTTTTGGATCTGATCATAATGCTGATCTGGAGGAGTTGTGAAATACATTGGAGGTGGATTGCATTGTTGTAAGTGTGAGTTCCATGAAGGGAATGAAGTCATGATTGCACAACCTCATGGAATGGGAGAAAATGAAAGAGATGGAAGAATAAAATGGATGAAAATGATTGGAAATGGATGGAAAAGGTCTGCAACTCAGAGGATGGGTTGTTGACCAGATGGAGTCGCCATATGTGCTTGAAAGTGCCTCCAAAGGCTGAAACCTTCACCAAGAGCACATTGAACCTAATGAAGTGAAGTGGTAAGGTGCTTCAGACCTGTCCCACCAAGTGTGCCAAAACTATTAGTGTGAAATCACAGCACCCCCAAATGAGTCATGGATCTACTTTTCTAAGGTAGGGTCATTTGGTGTGATCTGCATAACATTGGATCATTCCCCAAGCTGTGGGACTTGGTGATGGGAATGACCCTCCAGAGAAGGTTGGTTCCTCTTCCTAATCCTAGCACTAAACTAATTTTAAGGAAGGAAATGTGACTATCTACTCCTAATCTAATAATTCCAAGGGACCAAGGAGAGAGAGAGAGCATGAAAATAAAGAAATCCTACACTACAGAGGTGATAGCACTGAGAAAAGGGAATTGCTGATCACAATCCCAACTACCTGAAATGGAGAGAGGCGAGCAATGGAGAGGATGGACGGATGCATCATAGACCAAGGATAAAGTTTACACAGAACACCATTTCAAACCCCTTAAACATAGCTCCCCAAAACCTGTAATGGACATCTAGATATGCACACAAGATACCCTATGTAATGGTGAGAGGCAAGAAGAGACAAAAAAATGAGCAAAGGATGGACAAAATGCATCACAAAAATAGATTTTATTGCTCCAGGAGTTCACACAGTACACCATTAATAGGAAAGAGGCAAGAAAATGCCATTACAAAGCCAAGGGATGAGGCTTAAACTCCACAATCACCCTAGAGAAGAAAAAGAGAGGGGGCGGGGAAGAATGAACAACAAACCTTTATAATGAATCCTGCCCCTGTATTTATAGATTCGATCAGAGAGAAGAAAGAGAGAGAGAAGTGGGAAATGTAGGTCGAAGCTCAACCATTGCTGTTAATGCTTCTGATAAATCTGCCCCCCGAATCTTCTTTACTGCATCGATTCTTGGTTCGACGCCTTGAAAGAAGAGGAAACGACAGAAATAGATCGAATCCGATCTGGTTGTTGAGACTGATGGATCCTACATTGAAGGCCTGAAGACATTTCTCCATTTTTCTCCCACCTAACCTCCCAAAAATTAAAGTTTCAGACTCCCATGGCATAGACGAGGTCGAGATCTTTCCAACGATATCAGATTTGCAATCTCTCGAGCCCTGAGTCGAAAGATATGCCCCTTTGAAGTTTTGCATCGATTTTATACAAATAGGTGGGAAAACAACTTGAAAATGGGTCCCTCTTTTGATTGGGACACGTGGCAGCCAGATTGGGACAAAAATTCAGGTCCACGGGCCCGCAATTTACCTTTTGGCCCTTTGCGCAAAAAATGCAAAAACTCAAAAACCTCCGCAGCCCCGAAACTCCATCTGGACATGTGGCTCCTTTTGGTTGGCTGGGAAATGTGTTTCCATTTTTACCTTTATGCCTTTTGGACAAAAGGAAAATTTTCACTTTTCTCCCCGATGCCTTGCCTTGGCTTTGACTCGGGTTTGTATGTTGAATTTTTCCTCTTGGTGGAGACGCGGGCCCTTTTATAACTGTTATCCCATTTGGGGCAAAAGGTAAAAAACTAACCTTTTCCCCGAAGCTCCGATTTTCCATAGGACACTCATCACCCCGGCCCTTGTTCGGGATTTTTTCTCCTTTCAACCCTTGAAACAACGCCCTTAAGAAACTTGGCAGCCTCCACTAGTTCATTGTTGAATCCTTTGATCTTTTGGCCTCCGCCACTTCATTGTTGAATCTTTTCACAACCAATTTACATGATTTGGATGAGTTTTCTCGTGTTCCTTCTAACGGGGTCATGATTCGATCCAATATTTCACTCGGGGTGAAATATGGATAACACAACTATTACTTAAAGCCTTTTGCCATAGTCTCACATATGATGCTCTCCAATAGTACACCCATCTACCCTTTGGATCTATCAGTACCTATTATGAGATGGAAGAAGATTTTCTTCATTGATTCATAATCAACAACAACCCTAGAGTCACATATGATCATCTACCTAGCTTACATCAGGGCAAAATTGAACCTATCATTGATTAAATTTTACGATTCAATGCTTGCATGCACCAACTAGTTTTTCAGCCTATTGACTTAGAGAAGTAGTTTATCTTCTGTCGCGGTTTGATTCCTACCTTAAAAAAGGTTACAATATGACACATGTGAATCATTCACACTTTTATGCTATAGGGTCATTGATTTAGAATAGGATCTCATTGCTACACATGTTATAGATCCTCCTCCTATTACTACTACTGCTACATCATCTAGTTCTTATCCACTCCCATCTGTTGAGGATCCTACATAGTCCCCATCTCCTCTTCGCAAGCAATTCCAACCTTATCCATTGTATAAGCATCCTTCATCTCCTTCTCTCGCATAGGACTACACCTTAGGCTCCTCCTCCTTTCTCACGAACCACTACATTTTTATCATCACACTCAACCTCATGATGTGCTACATACATTTCTTGACAGGCATTTGATACACTTACCTTCTAACCAACATCATCCACCTCATCGCTTGTAACGCTAGCATGATAGACCTTATTAAAATTATCATCATATCACCGGCCATCGTGATAATGACTCATTGCCCTTCATGATTTCTTGTAATAATTAGAAGATAAGGGTGTCATTTCCTTTGGGTCTCGCTCCCGTGAGCGGTCTATATCTCTACTCCCTAGTTGGTGTGTTGTTACTCTAGTTGAGTTATCTCCTCTATCTAGTACTAAGGTTATTACTTGTCCACCGCCGCAGTTGTTGCTCATGCATGAAATCCATCTCATTCATCCACCACTATACCATCCCATCTCGCCACGTCATATTACCACTACACATTGGCTTCCACAACCCTCGACATCTCCACTTCCCACCACTACTCCACTCAACATTTAGTTCGGCTCATACGCTCATGTTTCTTTCATTCCACATGCTTCCACCGCTTCATGCTTTGGCTTAGTCTTTGGTAGGTGATTTCTATCACCTTACCCCCGATGATGCACTCATGTTCTTACGGTTCTTACATGATTATTAAGGGATCTATTACAATAATAACCTCTCTTCACTCTTGTCTACATGCCTTCTCGATTAATCTATCTAGCGCACCCAATCATATCACTTCCCGATGACACACTCTTTCTTTATGGTTCATTCTTGACTACTTGAGGGGTCTTCTATAAATGAACCTTATCATCTATACACTGGGGAATCACTTCTCTCTTTCCCCCTATTCATCATGCTAACATGCACTTCACTAGACTATTATGACTCATCATATTCTTACACATTATTCATTTTTTTTTTAACATTCATCACACTTTATTCATACATATAACACACTTTTTCACAATCACATTATACACATCATCTATCATCATATATGCTATATCATCATTTATCTATCTATAATCACATTATTTCCTAATAAAATTTATCCATTATGAATCAATTCACCAATTACAAACACAAACTATATTCAACACATTACATATCACACATCACAACAATAATCAATGAATCATACAACAACACATCAATAAATATCAAATGCAATGATCATATACCAATAAACCCATCCATATATATATATATATCATTCACAAATCATCATTACAAAACATCTCATCACCTGGGGAAACTCCCTATATTAGTATATCAATACATATCAAATCTCGTCATCACTATCACTCTCTGGTACTGCGAGGGCTCTAGAACTAGAGGCCTCACCACTAACTTTGTGCCACCGATCACGACCTCCGATATATATATCTCTCGACTTGTCTATGCAGTAGTGTCACCTATGTCATTCGCTCTCTGCAAGTGACTTTGTAACTCAAAAAAATGTGCATAAACATCCTGTGTTAGAGGACCACCACCTTTCGTCTCTCTAGCTCATCATGTCTACTCGTGCGCCTCATCTCTCTCACTAAGTAACATGGTACACGTCATTGTTACTATAAGAAGTGGCTCGAACAAATGGGCATGCTCACCCAATGTCATCTACATCCTCTAACATGCCTCCACCCATGAGTGTGTTGATGGGTATATTTTGCGTGAATGTGTGGATAGATGTCCACAATCAATGACCAATATGCATCACCTACAAACATAAGAACAACACATTAGATAAACAACGATGATTATGAAACCAAGTAACAAATCGTACAACATAACTATATAAATATTCACGCTCTGTTATCACTGCCGCACTTTACACCACCGGGGGTAGGTACTTGCCCCTCTACTCCTCCTCCTAGTGGTAATCCCACCACATATGCAAACACTAGAAACAAATATACCCACCGATGTGATGCCCACCATGCACGATATGCCTCGTGCACCCTGCGTCATCCATATCTATCGACTATATCACCACATCTGGCCTCGTCTCGCCCTGGGAGGTACTAACTTCTCTCATGTCATCCTTGGTCTATCTCTAACAACCTCCTCGGTGCCTAATAGCTCTCAACCATATATATGGCTTTGGGGGCACATCTTGGGCCATACCAAACTATTTTGAAACTCACTTAACCTGAACAACTTACTCACCCCTAAAAATTGATCCTCTAACCACATCATCTGTTGTATGCATCGTAGCTCTACTACATCCTCTGCCATCCTCCATAGTCTCGGTATGGCCTCCATATCATGGCCTCTAGCCCCATCTGATCTATCATCACTCTATAGGTGTCTATATCCATCTTCCTCCCACGCACACCTACCCATCTCCCAAAAAATATGTCCAGCCTCACCTAATCTCCCGAGGTCCACCAACTAGCCTCAGTACTAAAATATGCTCATAGGCCCACACATGCAATAATGTCATAGCTCCAATACCACCCCATGCTCCTCCTATGTAAATCTGTATAGATCCTGTATAGGTGGGCCAACACACATCATGTGCCCAAGCATACCTAGTACTCTCCTCCTCTATCCGACGATAGATATCATGCATCTTATATAAGATGCCTACACCACCACCCTCAATTATAATTGACGATGATATCACCATGATAATAAACTTCCGTAATCATGGAACCCCTAATCTCATAATAACATCCACACTAATATGGGCCTTGATAGGAACTTGAGTCCCCAAAAATAAATACCCTAGCAGCTCGCGTCTGTCTCTGCATGTCATCCATGACCATAACATGTACTCTCTCGCCAACAATAGGTAATCATAGTATGTGATATACATCCTCTAGTGTGACTATCATCTCCCTTGTAGGTAACCAAAAGATGTAAGTATCTACACACCACCTCTCACACAAAGTTGTAAGCATAGGCATATTATGGGGCACATCCCCCATCCTTGTTATGTGTCATGCCAACATGGTCCAAAACATCCCACTCATCATCTGACAACCCTAATCCAAGTAACGTACTCAAATGACGACCACCTCAAAACTCTCTCGAATGGATATCCCTCTGCACACACAAAATGACAAAAAACACGATGTTAGAACACCATATATATACAAACATACTCATCTACAACATCAACACATATCAATTTTTACATTCGCATCACTTTGGACTCAACATAGTGTTTTTTGGAAATGGGTGCCTCCAGGCACAAGATTGGGGCACCCAGAGTAGGACACTAGCGCCCATGTTTGGGCACTCCTATCCCGAGGGTCATTATCACCCTCAACGCTCTTGTCCAGGTCCAAAATGCCGAGAAATTCAAAAAAAAAAATTTCACAAAATTCATCAAAAATGACTAATGTCAACACATTTTTTTGAAAAAAAACATGCTTACCAACTCCGTCATCATACGTGATGCCACATGACTATCGCTACCATCTCAAATTGACTCAGTCATGGTGCTTTAACTTGTGGCATCTTCACACACCCAGAGCTCATAATCACACTCACACAATAGTCAAATGAGTTTCCTAATTACTTTATCACATTACTATTTATAGTAAATTTTCATTATTCACTTTACTATAGTCACTCTTTACTCATTTTCTCTACTAATACACATTGCATGATTTCCCTCATATCTTGAGCATCCTTACTCGATTTTCGATCTCATATGTGAAATTATTTTAGAATTCCACCTACTACTATCATATCATACACATTTCACACACAATTTTTCTCCTTACAATTATTCCTATTTGATATATATGACATGCACTCTTTCAATATTTCTCATACATTATCCATTACATCATTATGGGCTTACTTTTGGCTCAATGTTTGTTCTCCTTATCACTCCCCTTTCGCCAAAAGGGGGCATATAATTGGGGTCATCCTATAATTCCCCTTGCATCACTACGTGATCAATCTACATTCATAATCCATCATTATCGAACATTTACTCATACACCATACGACATTTCACATCACTTTCTAGCGATTCCCCCTAATGACCTAACCTGGGGGCAACAACCGTAAAATATCTCCATGAGTAACCAATCAATCAATCACATACACTTCAATATCTACAACAATCAAAATCACATCAACCAATCAACATGAACACAATGCATTTGTTCTCCCTTGGGATGACCTACCACTTTCCCAGATGGGGAAGTTATTCTACACTTTGCGATTGCTTCCGATGATGACTAACATGGAAGCCAACACATATACATTGTGGAGACACCCTTGGAGTGGGGAAAATGAGATGTCATTACCTTTCCTATACTGTTTCTATATGGGTCAAAAGGTTTGATTGAAAAATTGGATCCAAAATCAGCCAAAATTTGATCTTTATCCATTTCCAGCAACTAGATCCTTTGAGGATGTAGTTAAAGTTGGAGAGTAAAACTAGACTATCCCTACACTCTTCCTCTAGTGGCAGGATACCCAAATCCTTAGTTTTTCATACACATGAAATCGGGTTGGGAATTGATCACTCCCTTCCCCATCACATCTCCATCAATGAAAAAATTGAAATCTCCAATCATTCAACATCACAATCATCAATCTCGTTTAGTGCTCCTCATAACGGTCTCATGTCTCTCATTATGCACATGGATCAACATGCTGATCCATGTTTCATCACGATATATGTTTTTACTCAAAGACACACTTCTATTACACTCTTCGTGTACTTCACCGATATGGGCTTCTCCATAATTCTCAAGTATGCATCTCTATCTACTTTATGTTACCGATATTTTGCTCACCAACATAAAGTGGGGAAAATGTAGACACAAAATCACACACTTAATACTATTATTATACCGCCAAGTATGTTGTTTTAATATATGGATCTTGCGTAAGAAAAGTATTCATTAATGACCCATCCCATAGTGTATCCATTTTCTTGTTGGTCTTTATTGTTTTTTATCTTTCATACTTGTCACTCATACACACAGTTCTTGGTCAAGTCACGGGATCCATGTCTATTAGTTCTCACTCATTTATCATCACTTGTCTCTGGACACTAGCGCCCAAGGTTGGACATTAGTGTCAGGCGCTCTTGTCCATCATGGGTGCCCTTGTCCTCTTTATGTTTGATCTTATTTTTGACATTTGAGGTTGGTCTTTTCAGGTTTTCCCTCCCATCTCCCGAGGTACTAATCGGCATGTTGGGTCATTAGTGTTGAAATTTGAACAAGATATCCCTATATAAACACAACATACATACCATTATATGTGTGGACAATTTTTTTATCAAGGGCTAGCTATCTACATAGAGCAAGGGACTACATTTGGGCCATTATTATGCATACACACTACATAGAAGGGGAGTTCATTTGATTCCATCCACACATTTACATTTTTATCTAGTTATTTCCCCTATCTTGGTGTCATTGGCGCAAAGGAGACCTAGGAGCACTATTGCACACACAAACACACATAACTACATTGGGTCTGAGATGTAGTGCAATGCTCAGTTGTAAGTCCACCACTGTGGCGGTTGAGGATAGTTTGAACCCTCATTTTGCATCTTTCCTTTTTAGGATTTGATGTTTATTTGAGGGTTTCACATGTGGTTTCTTCATTACATGTTTACAGGTACCTCGGCGATCCAAGTGTGACATACACATGATAAAAGGTGAATAAGTGTGAAGCCCTAATGACCATATCGGAACCAAGTTCGATTATTTCTACTGACCCGTGTTTCTATAATCAAGACCAGGGCACCCTAGCCTCCTCCATCCCTCTCTAGGTGCCCTAGTAAGGTTGTTTCTATCTCTGATACATTCTTATGTGGTTCGTTGCGATGGTTTGTTATTTTATTTCATCACATTACTCAGTCCTAGGTCACTGTGAGGTAAGAGAAATCGAGGTAAGTGCTTTATCCCTCTTATTTCCTTTCATTAATAAAATCAAATAATTTTTTTAGCATTTATATTTTATTGTACTTCATTTATAACATCTTTGTACATTTAGATTCATATAGAATAATTATATTTTATTAAATTACAAATAACTCATGAAGCTCTGCATGAACCTAGAGACTAGGCCTACTGCATATGAAATGTTGGGTCTAGTGTGAGTCAAATATATAAGGCTACCTACAAGTTGTCAATACAAGGTAGCATCGACCAATGGTGAAGTACAATCAGCCTCAAGCTTGACTCTAGATAAGAAGGGAGTTGGAGATTTCTTGCAATCAACCATGTGAAACTGAGAAAGTAAATCAAGATCATACTTAGGTTGTGTAATGGATATCCTCAAGTCAGATTATGAAATATGAACCCCAAGGAAGTAATGTAGCAAACCCAAGTCAGTCATGGAAAATATCTCATGCAGAGCTTCTTTCACCACTTTAATGGATGATGAAAATCTCCTTGTTATCAAAAGTTCCACAACATAAAGAATTATAATTAGAAGTGAATCATCCTACCACAAAATTTAGACATTTTGATCGGAGTGTCATCTAGTGAACCTTTCATAGAGAAGAAATGAATCCATCTTGGCATACCAAGCTCGAGGGGCCTATTTGATGAAATAGAGATATTTTCTAAGTAAGAAGAATTCTAAACAAAACCTTATAGCTTATCCATGTAGATTTCCTCCTCTAATTCAACGTGAAGAAAGTAACTCTTCATATATATATATGATGAACATCCCAATGATGAGTGACGAAAATAACAAGAGTGAGTCAGATAAAGTTCATTTTAGTAATTGGTGAAAAGGTCTTAGTGTAGTCGATGTCAGGCACTTGTGAAAAGCCTTTTGCTACCAATCGTGCTTTGAACTTATCAACAAACCCATTTGCTGCATACTTGGTCTGATATATCCACTTGCATTGAACCATATTCCTTCCCTTAGGAAGGTGTGTCAAATCACAAGTGTTGTTCTTAATCAAGGAACTACACTCCTCATGCATAACAATGTCCCACTCAGGATTTCTATATGCCTCCCAATTTTTTTTGGATCAGAGACAGATGTAAATAAAGTATATGTCCCATACCTTAACTTTGAACGTGTCCATTTGACATCTGTAGGATCCCCTATCCAATTACTTACACTCTGCAATATCCACCGAGCCCAAAGAGGATCAGAAGTATGATAGTTGGGAATAAACTCTTCATTATCTGAGTTGTGGTCATATGTGGAAGGAGATGAAGCTACATCACTATCTAAACTGGAAGAAGAAGATCACTTGGTAATAAATAACTTCTCAAGAATGTACTTAGGTCATTAGAACTATCTCGATTCATGCTCAAAAAATCTAAGTGAAGTCGATGAAGGTGGAGAAGTGTCAAGTGTTGAATTTGGTGGGACTTCTTGAAATTTAAAAATCCTATCAATGAACAAATCATTTGTGGTCAGATGAAGAAGCTTGTATCCCTTAACACAATCTAGGTATCCCACAAAGATGTAACCCCAAAACCAAGGTTTCAAAGCCTTACATTTCATTTTAGGGTTTACGGGCCATAAATGAAGATCCAAAGATTCTAAAGTTATTAACTAATGGTTTCCAACCATGCAAAACTTTAAAAGAAGTGACTCCTTTCAAGGATTTTTGAGGGACATAGTTCTAGATGTAAGTCGCACAATTAATAACTTTTACCCAATAGTGCGGTGCTAGATATATGGAGTGAAGTCATACAATTGGCCATCTCTTTTAAGAACATGTTCTTCCATTTTTAACTTAATTAGGTGAAGGATTGTAATTAACAGTATGTTGTAACTCAATCCCCTTTGTGGTGTAGAACTACTCAAACTAGTTACTAACATATTCCCCACCATTAACTTTCCTCATAATTATGATGAAATTCCCGATCATGCTTCTTTGCAAGAACCTTGAAGTCTGAAAAATTCTTAAACATCATACTTCTAATAAAGGAAATAGAGACAAGCGTATCACGAGATATCATCAATGAAGGTGAAAATGTATCATTCCCTAGTGAAGGAAGGTTTGGTAAATGGCCCTGAAACATCATTATGTACAAAATCCAATATCCGTGTAGCTCTCCAAGCCTTTCCTTTGTCAAAATTCACTTTTGGATGCTTTCCAAGGCTGCAACCCTCACAAATACCTTTAGAAAAACTAACTTTAGGTAAGTCCTCAACCAGACCATATTTTCTCAATTATTCTAAGTAGTGATAGTTAAGGTGGCCAAATATATCATGCCATATTTTGTTAACCCCATATGAGTGAGTCAACAATGCAGTCGGAGAAGTGTTGGAAGAAAAATGTGAGAAGGTATGTAACCGTGCCTAGTGATCCACCCTTCATCTACAATCACGATATCACTGTGTATCTCTTTGATGATAGCTGAATTTGGGTTGAATTTAAATCTCATGACCTTCACTATGTGAGTGATTTGGTACATTGATGGAAATGTTTGTAACACTTAAAACCATTTTTGAATGTTCCACCATTTACCTCAATTGATCCACTCCCTGCAACTTCTACAGAGGCATCATCACCCAATGTGATAGAGGACATGCTACATGGCTTGATGGAAGAAAAATGAACCTATGAGGAACCCATATGGTGTGAGTCACCATAGTTAATGACCTATGATGAAGTTGGTTCTACTATTGCAACTAAATATTTTCCCTTCTTCTTCTCTTTACTATTATCTTTTGCCTTAGAAGAATCTTGGCTAGATGAGATTGATTTGATAGATTCAGGGACCCCTATGTTATTTTTCTCAAGAAGATGAGTGAGGTGGTCAATTTTTTTATTCATACACTTGTGCTCATCATGGAAACTTTCTTGCAATAGTTACACTTAAATTTTTCCTTCTTAGGTTTAACTTTAGAGGAGGAGGATTCAATGTTGGTTTGGGGGTGGATGGTTTGGATCTTTTTTTGCCCTTGATCCTTCTTCTCTTGTTTCTTATCCTTATTGTTAGAATCCTTAGGTTTCCCATTCCCTACAATCAAGGCATGTGATTTATAAGACTTCAATGTGCCCATTTGTATCAACTTGTCTTGTTCCCTAGTTAACTAACCAACAAACACATCAAAAGAGGGAATTTTCCATGATGTTCTAAGTGCATCCTTGGTGACATGGAAATTGAAGATGAACATTGAGTAATCTGGACCTAGTTTTGAAAGAATAGAAAGGATAAGTTGTGAGTCCTTCTTGTCAATTCCACATTCCTTCAACTGTAATCTCATTAATTTAAACTTTGTGAAGAAGTCTTGAAGTGTGTCAAAACTATTGAGGCTCAAAATAATAAGCTCATTTTCCAGTTCATACCCTCTCATTTCATATTGTTTTCAATATGGTCCAAAATTTGTTAGGAGTTTTGGTATATTCAATGTGAAAGAGAAGATATGAAGACACAAATAAAAATAACAACCCTAAAGCTTCATCACATCGGTTATACCACTTTTTTTTCGCATCATGATTGGTTCGATTTCAATGCCCATGGTTATGCATTTGAAAACCTTTGCTCCTTAAAATTATTTTAATTTTAAATTTCCATTCATGAAAGTTAAAGGGTGTGAGCAGATTAATTAAATTTGAATCCATAGTGCAAGAAGTAGAAATTGCGAAAAGCAAGAATATAAATCGAAAATAAGGAGACATCATGACACCCCTTGAAATTATACTTTTGCCCCACCCAGTTTTGAAATTTATAATGTTAGTGTGATTTTACAAAAACAAAAAAGGCATGTATGGACAGGAATGGAAAAATGGTCACTTTGCAAAAGATGACATTTAAAACCGAGTAGCAAGTCAAAATTTATAGTGAGGATCTCGTTTCTTATTGTTACCTATATAATCAAGTTTGTACTTAGAAATTTAAATGCTCTACAAAGGTGGTATTAACAAAAATATTGGTGGTGAGGTTTGAATACTAGATCTCCCACTTACAACTCAATGTTCTTTGCCAACTAGCCTACTAGCTCATACTTGCATAAAAATGAATACACATCATTTTAACCCTTTGAAACAAAACATAGGTTATATAAAAAAATTCAAACTTGCCTTTTAATGTGTTTGGGTGGGAGAGTTAATTATTGACCAAGTAGAAAGGTCAAAGTTGATGAGCAAGTTAGGGCTTAGGAGACATGACAAAGCTAAGTTGAGCAAGATAAGGTTGAGATTGAATGCCGAGAGGTAGGCCAAGGAAGGGTTGAAGAACACATAGAACCGTTCAATGGATTAGAGGGATGAAACAAGGCCATTGAAGTCAGAGCACTCAAAGGATCCGTATGGGGGCCAAACCAAGTGATGTCTATTCAAATATTAAAATATTTTTTATCTGACAAATAAATCCATCAAAATCACAACAAATTGTCCAAATAATCTTATGCATTTCTCACTCTCAAACTCTCCTACCATTTTACGAGTTCGTGTATGGGTCATTTCTCTTTAATGTTGAGTGAGTGATAAAGGAGAGACACATCTTATGCGATCAACACCCCCATTCCAACCACTTCAATTAATGAATGTGGGCTTACCTTTGTCCAAATCAATGTGATTTGATCTAATGCAAAGATGCTTTATTAGTTCTTGCCAAAGGCAAGGTATTATATTAGGTCATTCAATTAGTAATTTAATTTTGAATCAGTTCATGTATGAATTTTTTTAGTAATTTCAAAATTTCTAATGTATAAACATGTTGTTTACATATTTAAATGATTATAATTTGTTATAAAATAATATATTTTGATTGGTAAAAGTGTAGTGAATTGACTAATTTTCACCTTTATTGGAATTATTTTAAAAAATAAAAAAATTCCAAGTAACCAAGCCCTAGAATTTATTAATGTCGAGAGAGATGCTGAAATTGTAGATGTCTATTTTTGTGTTGGATGGATGTTGATGTTTGTCTTTGTAGCAAACAATATTGGCATTTATAAGCACTTTTTGGTCTTCTCTAAATTAATCTAGAACTCATCGCAAAGAGCAATGCAGATTTTAATAGATTTTTTGAGATGTAATTGTATTAAATATGTATAAGTGTTTGAATTATAATGAAGATGAATTTTATACGCATATGGACACGGTCCAAAAACCTCATCAATTCATGGAACTGATCCACATGCAACGAATGATGAAAATGTCCATGACTCGACTAGAGAAAGTGTTTCACAAAATTTTCCATGCAAATGTAACACCCATCAAACACCGATAATAGGTTATAATAGAAAAAGCTTAGTTCAAAAAATATGTTCACTATATACTGAAACTCAACAACAAAATCATTATTATTTTATTTTATTTATTAATTATTAGTTTTATAATTCACAATGCTCGATGGTGGTTTTTGAATATACTTGCCTAGATAAACTAAAATTGAAAACTAGCCAAACATAAAATAATTTTTTTCCTTACATTTACGCCCGAAGGTGTTCCCCTATGGTAAAGAACCTCTAGATGTTTCGTAGCTATGTTAAATTTGACGGCCTTTCGGACATTTTTTTCAAAGATGTTTAATTTTGATGGCGATTGTCGACACTAAAATTTTCCTCCGTAATTTCTATTTCATTAATGTGTGTATTAGGAATAGGATGTTGTTAAGTATAATTAGTAGTAGCATCCGATAGAAGATAACGGCATTCTTACGATGCCGCCAATAATGTATAGTATGGTAATAGTCAAAAGTACAATAGGAATGTTGTGGTAAAAAGTAAATATTTGTTGTAAGTGGTTCGGTAATGTTAAAATGTCAAAGTTAGGGTAAGTAGAGAAGTAGGGTCTACATGATTAGGAATTAGAAATATTATATTGGTAATAAGGACAAGGAGTGAGGTCATAAATATTTTGTTTATTTTATTTGTAAAAAGTCTAAAAATGTGGAACCCATGTGAAATGATAAGGTTTATCTTATCTTAAAAGACAAGCTTACATGTACGAGATAAGAGTTAAGGTATGGAATATGATTCATCGAGTAGATTTCTTATCCTATCTTAGAGATAAGATGGATAAGCCTGGAAGTTCTATAAATAGAGAGGCCACCCCCTCATTTAGATAGAAGGAAGTAGTGAGAAATACCGTATGAGTAAGTGTGTAAAGGAAGCCATCATTTTGAAGGTGTGTTAAAGAAGCCATTAAGAGGTGTAATTGTGAAGTTTCTCCCATAGTTATTGTTGAAGGCAAGTGAAGTCGGTAACACTTGAAGTACCTCATGGGTGAGATTGTAACAATTTCATGTTGATATTATAATTTACAACGATATTTCAGATTTATCATCATTCCTTATTATCATAGTCTATGATATTCTTGTGTTATGTGTGTTGTTGTGTTTCCAGATTACATCCACCAAACTAAAAGTTGTGCATTAGTAAAAATCATAGCATGAGGAGTTCCAGGTGAAGAATTATCATAGTGCCGGATTGGTGTTGACAATGGAAAGACGTCGAATGTGGCAAACTATTTAACCTAAATTTTGTCGATAAACAATGTCGCTCCTAAATACTTTGGCTCGAAGCGCCGGGCACTAGATGAGGTAGAGGAGAAACAACGAACCAGTGTCATCACACACATGATCGTTGAGTAGGTAGGTATTTGAAGATGCGATGGGAGATCCTTGAAAGCAACTTCAAACCAATGGCGTGGTTAATGTCAACGAGGTTTTAGCCCAAATTTTGTGCTCAAGGTCTGCCAGGAGGTCGCGGGATCAATTCATGCTGGACGGCCAAGCGTTGATTGAAGCCTCAAGGGAAATAGAGTTGAAAGGATTTCCACTTCCAGCCTCTGTGTCGAAAGCTCACTCGATTCTGGAAGTTGTTGCTGATTTGAATTCTTCAGTAAACTCTAACTCATCAGTGAAAAGCTTCATGTCTAATGCCTCATTTGAGCAAGTAAAATCTGCAAGATTTCTCACCAACTTTTAAGAGGCAGAAAATAGTGAAATTATGAGGGAATTTAAGAGAAATATGTCTTCCCGGAACTCGAATGCAGACTGGACTGAGCAAGGTCAAAAAGAATCTGCCGGAAGAAATTCACAAACCCTAGCCAGATTATCAGGAGCACAATAGCACTGTTATTTTTCATCTGAGGAAGAAGGTTTAACATCATCATATGAGGCTTCAGCTAAAGCTTCCCTCAAAACTGAGGAAAGGGATGATGATTTGAAAAGTTCTATCTCTTTAAGACAGAGCAGTGTCAAATACTTCAATATTCTCTCGAAGATGTGCTTCTGAAGCCTCATTTAGGGATTAAAAGAGGCGATGAAAGCTCCAGTCATTCAAACTTGGTGCCTACGATAAATTTGGGGAAAAAGGAGTTTGAGTACGGAAAAAAAGCAAATAATTTGAAAATGGTTGGATGCTTTCAAAGACTTTGTCGAAGCAAAATTATTAAAATTACTAAGCCAATATAGATTTTAAAGTTAATTCACGCACAACTTCTAATCTCGATAAGATTTCCTTCTCGCTAATTCATCAATCTGCGCTTGAAAAATGAGTTGTCTTTGTGTTTAAGCAATCTAAAACAAATAAACCTTAAATTGAAAATTTTCTAACTTCTTGAAATGCCCTGAATCTTAAAATTATTTATCTGTCATTACAAATTTGTGAAAATCATGAAGACTATGAACCTGAAATTTTAATTTCTTCACTTTGATTCCGAGTTCGGTTGAAAACTAAATGTTTAAATTTTGTGTGAAATTTCTAAAAAATTGAAACATTCAAGAAGTATTGGTGTTAACTTACTCTGTATACTAACTTATTAATCTCCAGGAGCTTGTTCCAGGGGCAACATCAATGCTTCCTCTGAACCATGAGACAAGTTTAGAGAATCAACAACATCAACATGTAGTTTGTTTCCTGCCAAAAAATTGTGCATTTTAGAAACTACAGATTGTGGTGAACAAGAGCTTTTTGAGTTCAAGCTTAAGTGAAATCCTTCATTTTCAATCATTCCACTCGATCCGATTTTAAGGATTGAACTATTTGATTCTCACAGATGATGAAATTGCAGAGATTTGGGTGACTTACGGGAAGGATATCATTTGATTTCTCCATGATCAAATTGATCAAGAGGAGTACTGATTAGAGAAAAATCTTATTGCAACAGAGCAGGGAAGAGTGATCGTTTGCAATGCAGTGTATGTTAAACTTGACTTATTGTATTCCTTTCGATGTGAATTTAAAGGTTTGTAGTTGAATTTCTGTGTGAAAAATTGGGTCTCGAGCAAACAAACAATGTTAAATGGCGTTGTGATTCATTTTTCCACTTTTCCAAATGGTTTTAAGTAGTCATAAATTTTGAATTTGTAGCATGACACTTTTCCAAATGGTTCCACCTTAGCGGGGAGGATCATGTATATAGTATGAAGTGTTTCCACCTTGTATTTTAGTTGTTGTCGGTGTCTAGTTGACACCTAATGACTAAAGCCGATGTTCCCATTTAGTCCAACCTAATATAGGGTTAATTATTCTCTTCAGTCACATTGTGCTCGGCTGGAAATTCATTTACTCAAGAGAATGAAGAGTGAGAAACGAAGAAAATTACCTGAGCATTTTCTTATCCAAGCCCTGTTTAATGTCGCTTCAAATGTTCTATTTCTAAATATCTCGAAACCGCCTCAACCTCGAGCATACACATATTGTGGAAAGAGATACTAAAAATAAGATGTTTGAGTTGTAGCGGCGAGGAATGTGGCGACAACCACAATTACGGTGGCAGAGACGTAAAATCCATAGACACGACCTCTAATCGAGTGTATTCATTTGAATATGTCATGGCGTTTACACTCTAGGAATGACCTCTAGAGCTCACAAATTACGCAAGATGAATGACGAGTTGTTTACAAAAGAAACCAACCATTTTGTTTCTTGATAGGTGATTACGATCATTTCCAACATTACATTTTTTCTCTATGTCAACCAAAAGTCATGATTTCTCTTTATCAACTTTGAGCCAAACATGGTGCTTTGTTCTCCATCTCAAATTCCTTTTTCACTCACTAGTATTTCCATTTCGGTGTTAACATTGAACACCTCACGTTTGACACCCTCTGGATGTTTGTGCTTTTTGTGATTTTTTTGTGTTTTTAGGAAAAATCTCCAAATTACCCAGTGAATTGACAGTTGCATGCTTTGAATTGGGGGTTTTATTTATCATTTTCTCTGCAACTTCGATCGTTCTTCTTTCATGAATTGTAGTTCGAAATCTAGAGGGGGTTGTGTTACGACGCAATATTCGGTAAAAGTGTTGTTACCCAAAACCGTCATTTCATTCCAATGTGAACATGAACCCTGTGTGTTTTTTCTCTGATGGCCTCTTTCAAGGCTATTATGTGCAGTAGGCAAAGGGGTCAAGGCAATTGAAGGTTCAGATACCCATAAAGTTTTCTAGTGCGGGTAGAAAATTGAATGCTTTCATATCTCAATATTTTTATTTAGATCTCTTATTCTGTTTTATTCTTTTTCATACTCACAATTTCACATATTTTCTGCATATGTAATTGTTACATACTTCTCCATTATGCTTTGGAGAGATGGGATGTCGTTGTCTTGTTGTCTTACGGTTTAGGATTAGGTCATAGTGTTTTTTTTAGACTTCTGTTGGAGAGAGGAGGGCAGCGAAGTGAGCAAACACTCGAGCCATCCTTTGATAATTTTTTTGAGCTATTGTTGACGTGTAGTCATTTCTTCTATGACCTTTTACCTATGTTGAAGAAATTGTAATAGGCATGATTGTTTTTTGTTTCATGTGCTCGAAACCCTTCCGCAACATAAAAAGGTTGTTGCGAATAGATTAGGCTGTCACCTTGCCAATCTGCAAACTCTTGGACTCTGTAATGGAGAAGGATTTGTTTTGCCACTGGTTGTCGGCCAATTTGGACTGTTTTGCAGGCCAATATTCAACTTTGAGGTAAAGAAGGTACTTTGTTTCTTTTTTCAGTCTTAGCCTTTGAGTTTGAAGTCTTTTTCGGTCTCGGTTTGGGGAAGCGCCACTACATTTTTGCTTAATTATTTTCTTGATTGTTGGGCTTGGACATTTGACTTCTTCTGTACTCTTTTTGATGGATGGTGATAATTTGAGGCAATGGAAGCCAAGGACAACACATATGTTCTTTGAATCATTCACCCAAATATGTTTATGTTCCCTGTTGTCCTCATCGTGTTGCTAACCTCCATGATTAACATGAAGAAAAAAACATCTATCATTGTATAATAACCACATTAGGGATGGCCTATGATGCATTTGTTGGTAATGGTCTTGTAAACGTGTGGAAAAATGTGGAGGAAAATGGGAATTCTTGCGAAAGGTATTTACAAATGCCTCAAAAACTGCAATAACAATTTGGTTTCGTGTATGGTCTTGAGTGGCTTAATCTCTTCATATTCACCATGTCATGTGTTGTCACATGGACAACCTTTGTGAATTTTAACTAAATGATAACTAAGAATTGAGTGGGTGATTTACTCTTTGTGCCTTTGTGCTTATGTTACCATTAATTTCATGTGTTAGTGTCATGTACTATGCATTACAACTACTAAATTGGAAATAATCACAAGGCAAGAGGACTCGACAAAGCACTCAAGTACCTCTAAGCCATGTTAGTTGTAGAAAGGAGGAGGATGCAAACACATCAACTTGGATTGGCACATAAATTCTTTTTCCAGGGATATATATTGGGAAGTCTGTTTGAGCCTTATCTACCAAATTTTTGAGACTATGGTTGTTAACCAAACAATCAATTGAAGCCTTGTTTCACACATTCTTTTTCTTTGGAAAAATTGACTTCCAACAACTGCTTAAATTATAAATCTTTTGATTGAACAAATTGGCTTCCAACAAGCAACTTCTAAAATTACAAATTTGTTGATCGAACAAATTGGCTTCCAACAACTTTGTATATTACAAATACGTTGTGACCATCTTGATTTTATATTTGTTTGTGGTTATATTAAGGCTTTATTTTTATATCTATTGGAGTTCTATTTTGTGTTGAGTATGAGGTTTTAAGCTTTCCATTTAAAAGGATATTTGAGAAAATGCTTTGAGTATAAGTTTCTTGGATTTCCTTCCCAGCTTGGCATAAATGATGTTGGAAATGTAATTCAACTTACAATCTATGAGCTTAACATATCAAGCTTCTCCTGACTGAATACGTTTGGAGGAAGAGGTCATCTTTCAATCCACATTCTCAACATCCTTTTAATGAAAATACTCTTCTTGATGTTGGGGACTACCACACTACCACTTTATTTTGGTACAAGGGTTCGTAAATCAACTCAAGCTAAGTGAATGCCTCATTCGGTATTTAAGCAACATCTACCACACATTTTGGACAAAAATTGGGGAGGATTTTTAATTAACCAAGGAGGGGAATTAAGTAGATTTATTTAAGTTAGTGTTGGATAGAGAATTTAGCAGATTTTGAGTGAAACTTGGTTATGCACTTACTAATATTTCTCCTTTTGGTTGAGAAAAATAGGGAATGCTTCCATAGAACTAGCATAAAATCCATGCACTAAGTCAAAAATTCGCATAGCACAAAGGAGAGGTGAAAATTCCAAAACCAAAGTAATAATTAGTTTTGTGTTGATCTCGGTCTACGCAAATGTCTTTTTCAAAAAAATATTCATGATGGAAGCAATTTTTATAAGCGCCTTTCTCAAATATAAAACAATGTTATTTCTTGTATTTGTAAGTTATTTATTATATAATTATATAATTATTTTAAAGACGTTTGGATATATTTCTTTGAGTACAGATTAAAGAAATTTATATTTTCGTCGCATTAAATCGAGGATTACATCCGTATGGCTGGTGATTTGTGAAGATTTCTGTGAAATTTTGCATTTCCTTGTAGCGGCGACAAAATCCATGTCTTTTCTTGTGTGTGAAACGATACATTTTTGGCAAAATTTATTCATATGCATAGTATTTATGCTTTTGTTTTTCGTTTGACGTGGAATTTATTTTAAAATTTTATTTGGCGTATGGAATTTATCCTTTCTTTTCGTTTTGCATTAAGAACAATGTTTACCTTCCTTGGAAACTTCTACCGACGGGTAAGTATCATCGAGGGCTCACCCACACTATTTTGGATGCAACATGCATATTCAAATCGAACCAAACTCTGGTACACTACTTTTATATCATTTTTCTATTTGTTTGTATTCTGAAATCAATCTTAGCAATGCAAATAACCCTAATAAATTTGTGAAGATTCAATTTTCTAGGTGTTTGTTTATGTTATTGATATTTTGGTTTTGAAGTTAACCTGTTACATTCTATGGAATTTATGTGTGTCTCACTGGCAACCTTTTTAGAAATGGACTATGATTATCGTATTCGAAATGGACTAAGAAATTGTTGTGGGACATGTAATGATTTAATTCCCACTTTTTACTAAGTTTTGGAATAGATTGTGGGGCATACAAATATTCAATACATGAAATGCTTTAGTTAAACACACATAGGAGCATGTCCATTCTTCTACTTCCCATAATCAATTGACCTCACGACTAAAAATGGGTCTTACTATGTTCTACAAGAATTGATTGTTGTGGTTCTCTTTTCTAACATATCTCAATCGAAGTTGTTTTGACTACGTCTTTCGGAACATGAGCCTCCCCTTACTATAAATGACAATCATGTCCT
This sequence comes from Taxus wallichiana var. yunnanensis, assembly GCA_018340775.1. NCBI lineage: Eukaryota > Viridiplantae > Streptophyta > Pinopsida > Cupressales > Taxaceae > Taxus > Taxus wallichiana. The sequence goes on from CM031238.1 coordinate 128,151,761, forward strand.
ATTCATAGTTCTTAGAAAATTTATTCCAACGTTTCCTTCTTGAGTCCGCTTTCCTTTCCCATAGACATGTCAAGCCTCAAACACCTTTTCCTGCAATACTCTTCCCTCCCATTGTTTCTCTTCATCCATTTTCACTTCTTCTCTAGATACCTTTTGGCGCTCACATTATACATTCTACGTCTTTGCATCGACTATTTCTTGCAATCACCTCAAATGGCACTCCCCCATGGAAGGTGTAGATCCGCACTACCTCCCATGTTCCACTTTCCATTCCTTATAATTTCCACCCTCGAGGCCTTACTCTATGCACCTCTTCCTCTCCCATTATTTTTTTCGCTCTGATTTGCTTTGATCCTTTCTGCGGGTTTCACTTGTATTCTCAGTTACTTTTACATGTATTACTTAACATTTAACTAAGAAGATCATTTCTCTATTTTCTTTCTACTTTTTGCACCATACTTTATTCTCATTTCCGATCATTCACATGTCGCATCCCCTTGGCGTTCACTTTGCATTGCTCGTGCATTTGCTAGTAGTATACCTTCCATCATCTCAAGAAAATTAGTGTGTTTCAATTTACTACCGAGTGTTATGTCTTACAAATTCAAATCAAGTTCAGTTAAGTGTGCTTTATTCTTTTTACAAATTTTTGACTTGTCATTCATGCGAACAATATTAAAAAAAAAAAATATTTATAAAAATACTTATATTTTTTTTTTTTTTTGTCTTTTCATTAACCTTCCACAACATTAAATCACTTACACCATTAAACTAGTTAATGTAGGAATTGATTGGTATATGACTCTTGTTCAGTTTACTAATTAGACATTTCTTCCCTACATAATAAACTAAAAAGATTGCACCTACATGGCTTCAAAATACTACAATATTAATATGATATGTATAATGGGTTTTTTCAATTGTTATGGTTCATCCGATTTAACATCTTTTAGTAGAGATAGTTTATGATTTTGTTTGAATTTTTTCCCTTACAATTTTTAAAATTTTATTATTAGTTTTATATAATTATTTCTATAACTAATTTAAAAGGAAGAAAATGAAATATCCTTTTATAATTTATCATGTCAATTATTTTGTTTTTAAGTCTATAGGTAACATCTAATTGAGTCAGTATTTCAAATACGAGACTTGTATACCCTATCCTCTATAGGAATCAAACTTATGGCCTCTATTTCAAAAGCATAAATTATTCAACTTTAATTCAACTTAAATGTAACTTGAGTTGAACACAACAAGATCAATTTAAGCATAGTTTCATTTTTTTTTTTTTAAATATAATAAATTAATTAAAGCTTCTATCTAATATAGTCCTTAAATATAATATGTGTTGTATTTGTCTTAAGTAGATATTTGCAACAACTATGATATATAATTGACACATTTTTTCAAAAAAAAATCAATAATCAAGTTGATGCATACAAAAATATTTACTAAAGAGATGAAAGCATTTTTAATATAGCCAAATTCAAACAAACTCAATATCTTTGCAAAATAATATGAACTCCAATAGAAAATAGATCTCCTTCTTCATTCTTGAATTGTAAATTACAATGTTTCCTAAATAGGAAAACAACTCCCAACTCGAGTTGCCAAGCAAACTCTAACTAACTTTGACTAAATCTACTCTAGGTGGCGAAATTACTATTTTTAACAGTTTACTAGAACCTGCTATTCGTAGTAAGTTCGCATGCTTATTCGTACGGGCACAAAAATTTCCACGCATCTTCTACATGCCTAAATTAGAGGAATTTTCAGCTTTCCAACCCATAATGCAAGTAATAGACTAAAATTAACCAATGCCCTAAAATAGAAAAAAAAAAGCAACTACTGACTTAAATCCTAATTTTTGACCTCAAGATGGCAGATTTCGGGCCCGAAAATGTGCCAAAACTTGCTCCAATTGATAGGTATAGCTTAGTAGTGCATTTGTCTCATCGAAACATGTGGTTTCAAAAAAAAAACGGACTCAAACGGACATCCGGAGCACAAGTTATGACCTTTTCAAGTTCCTACTAATTTTGGCGCATCAATTTTTTAAAATAGAGGTTTAAATATATTGTCTTGAAATTCTATCAAGGGAAATGTGATTTAAAATAAATTTGTAGTAAAACACAACAATACACCAAATTGAAATTAAAAAAATTGAAACAAGATAAAACCAATTTTGTTATCTTACTTCTAGTCTCCAAATGACCAAAGCTCGAAGGTGTCTCACTCCTATTTTTGAAAATGACTTAAATTTTCAAATTGTTTTAGGTGGTGCTCAAACATAAACTCTCATTGTTTTGTTTTGTCCACGAAGTTAACGACCTTTCATGGTATTTCATGGACGTGAACAATACTCTACTTGGTTTGCGATTCTAAGAGGACCTCCAAAATAAGAAAGAGGATAGAGGAGGAGACCAAATATCATACAAGGATGTGTATCTAGCAAAATCCATTGGTTAGCATGGTTGAAATGTTCACTAACCAATGAGTTATTTATCAATTTTTGGGGGTATTATTCTTTAGTTGGTTAATAATTCAACTTACTATCATAAATAAGGTTTATGTAGAGTTGCTTGAGGATGAAGATGAGATAAGCTATAACCAATTGAGCAAGTGGTTCTTACTGTATAATAGATGTTCCAAGCATGTTTATTTGACCTTTAGGTTGTGGGTGCTTAGTGTTCTATCGTGTGTGGAGTTATAATTTTTAAATCATTTATTTTGGAATAGCAAATATGTAAATATCAAATGCGATCCCATTCACACTTTAAGAAGCTTTTTGACCTGATCGAAACACATTACTTTTGGTATAGAAAAGATGATATCACATGCATTGCCCTTCACACTGGGCACCTTGTTGACCCAAAATCTACATAGATTACTACATAGGTAACAACACAATACTACCCAAAGCAATGGACATATGTAATCCATTAAGAACTTCGAAAGAAAAGAGCCCCACTTAGATTCTAATCCTTCTAACTAGCGAATGGAAGAACCTTAAGTAAGAGAAAGTTTCTTACGAGGAAGCAAGTGGTAATTCTCCTCGAATCTAAGACCCTTTAATATAAAGAAACATACACTTACAACAATTTTAGTTGATTTAGGGTTGAAAGTGCGTATGTTATTCATATAGTTAATGTTTTCAAAATTTTCTACAAGGAAAAGTTGGAACTCTTTTTTTCGTTGTTACGACGATACAAATCTCTTTTTGATGTCGTTATACATGAAAGAAATATTTGTTGTATGTGTTTTATCTAAACTTACATATGTCGTGAGTTGATTGTTAACCAAACAACTATATATATTGAGGTGTAAATTTGACAACATTTTAAAATTTTGTAGTTATTATTTAGATGCGCAAATATCTTCAATTTTTTTTTGGTAACCTTCAATTTTTGTCTAAATCCCTCTCTTCACTTGAGAAGAAAAGAATAAAAATATCCAAAAAAATAAAAAGAAAGAAAGAAAAAAGAAAAATCCTAAAATGGAAGTGGAAAGAACGAGGAGCATAACTTTGAGAAATAAATTTTTGGAATAAATTTATGTTTAATTTTTATAAACCTTTATGTAATTTTTTTATCATTTTGATTTTCTTTCTCTTGATTAGTTTTACTCTTTCATTTTCTTCTTTTTTGATTCTAAATAAATCACAAAAGTAAATATTCATCCCATCATCATCATATTTTATTGGTTTCAAAATCTTTAACCTTTAACTAATTGTTGTTTCTTATTTTATTTTATCTAAATTATATTAAAATAAATATTTGACGTCACAAACTTTTATTTAACTTTTCAACATCATCACAATTGATGTCACTAAATTGGATTTAGCTTATGTGCAAAGCTAAACAGACTTTGGAATTGTGACAATGTGGATTTTTCTTATAGAAAACCAAAAGTGAATTCTTCAACCGAATGGAAAAAGATACCCTTCATGATGTATATAATTCTTCGCTTGTACTCCATTACCTTGTCTCCATCTAAAAATATTGGGTAGAATTTCACTATTAAGTAGGCATACAACTTACATAGGAAGTTAAAGTCTTAGTTTTGATGAAAGTACGTTTTATGTTTTTCTTTTAATTCTTATGCAAACTTAAATAGTAGGAATTTTTCCTTAATGATGATGTTGTAAATTCAAAGGAGATGGTATATATAACTTTCTTTTAGCATAAACATTTTTAAAATTATATTTGTACATCTATTAAATTTTTTTCCCAAGAGCTCCTTTTCGTAAAAACCATTTCTTCATACATATATAATATAAGCAATTGCACTTGGTGGTGCAATGAATATCTTGATAGGGATGGACAAAGAGAAACAATGTAAGAGGAAGTGGGGTGATAAAGAAGGGGAAGGAGGAAGGAGAATTACAAGGGAAGGGAAAATTTTGGAGGAAAAGTAAGAGATCCTCTTCTTTGTTTTTGTAAGTCACATATGGACAATGTGTCATTTGTGCGAATTGTTGAAAGGAGAAAGGGGTGTGATGTGCAAATCTCCGAGGTAATGTATGTTGAAGATATGTATGAAAGTAAGCCCTTTTCATTCATACTCCCCATGTGTAAGTCAACTTTTTGCTAGTAGCATATCATGGCAAGTGTTTGAACACTCAACACGGTCTTGTTCTTATTACTTTCTTGTTACTCGATGAAACTTGCGGTTTTTTTCACCTTTCTCATGACCAAGTATTTGCCCGAAGGACTTAAACTACCACCGATAGATGGTTTATCATGTTAAAAGGAAGAATAAGAGGATTTATAAGAAATATTTACATGATTCTTTGATTTCACATTGCTTTTCTTTCTCACATTTATGCCACGAAACTATAATGAGGGATTTCTTACACAATAAAATGGCAAAGGGGCGGATTGCATCTACAACAAAGGACACATGGTAAAAACTATTGACCATCATTCTTCCTTCCAATAATAAATGACAAAAATGGATTCATTATTATTGTATCTATTCATGATACCACTCATCATTTAGATTTTGATAGGAATTTATTGTTAGTGCTCACGTTTGTGAGACTTATATTTGTATGGGATGATTAAATGATTTATGAGGTTGTTATAAACAACCTACATATATAGTTTTTATATTAACAAGTTGTTTAAACAATGTGTTGTGAGTTGTTTCCTAAATTGTAGGAACAACTTCACCTATAAATATGTATATTGCTGGATATTTGAATTAAGAAAATAAATAAATAAAAATTGTATGTCGATTTGTTGTTGTACCATTAGATTTGGGGCCTAAAATAGTATGGAGTTGTTTCCAATATAGGACTTGAAGTTGTATGGAGCTAGCATTCCAATATGGGACGTTAAATCACATGACATGTTTATTTCATAATAATACCGACCGTGAACCATTTTGATAATATGAATGCTTTGTTAGCTTCTATGTTTATGTAAGAACACAAAAATATTTGAGACTCAGCTTCGGCGTCACATAATTTATTGAACCCAATGAAGAAAGAAGTAAAAAATTATCAAGACATTCACCACCTAGCAACAACAATTTTTTTGATGAAAGGCTTGATAATTTGCATATTGGATTATATTTCTAACGAAACCTCATGAGTGGCACAAGGCATGCACAATACAAGTAGATTAGAATGGGATCCAACACACGAAGTTAAGGAAGATGTTAACATAGTTGAAATCCCAAAACATCTCAAATCCCTCCTCGACCATCTCTCAAAGACCACGTAAACAGATAATACATTAACATGTAAACATATATGTAGGAGTTGTGATGCTATTTAGACATTGTCTACTTAACAATGAAAAATCAATCTTTAAAGTCCATAAGCAAAACAATTTTAGTTTTATTTAATTTAAATTCTTTCAAACTTTATAGAAAAATACAAAAGATGAAGACACAAGCACATCAAATTAAAAGAGGTATATTGGTAATAAAGTAATGTATATGTCAACAAACCAATAATAAAAAATTAATCAAATCATAAAACTAGAAAAAAATGACTTGATTGTTACCCTTGTTCAATTGTCTTATAACACTTGCTCAAAAGAGCAATACAACACAATAGCAAAAACACTAGGAGAGAAAGAAGAGGGGATCACATCCACATTGTTCTTAGTTTGGAATTAGCTTACACTTATATTACAATTAATTTGCTTGTTTAATCTTTTTTTGGCATGCTTGTATGTAAGTTTGTAGTTATATGTGGAGGCGAGACTACATCATTTTTATTGGTGGGATAAGGTGTGGCTAGTGAAGGGAGGAATAAGGGTTTGTGTGTGTTGCTCTATTAGAGGAGCAAAGGGAATTCGTGGCTAGTCCGAGTGGTTGTATAAGGGGGTGGTTTGAAAGGATGAATAAGTGCGTCGTCATTCTTGTGGTGTGTTTTATCATGGAGGGACTAAAGGATAGCTAGGATTCCTTCGTGGAGGTAAAGGGGTTGTACATATGATGGTCACTCCCCTTTACAAGTATTATAGGTAGGATTGGTAGTGTGTGTTGTATTTATGTTTGGTGTAATGTATTTCTATTACCTTGTCACATGAGTGGGTCCATGTTTGTGTAACATATCATGCATTGTGGTGTCGTACCAAGTGATCCCTAAGTGTTGTGTATCCAAGTGTTTAAAAAAATCCTAGTTTTGGTTTGTGTGTTTTGTGGGCATTACAATCATCTTATAATAAATGTGCATATAAATTTTATTTTAATAGCCACACAACTATATGCATGAGGGCTAACAATTTAAAACATCAATTATTGTCCCAAAAGTACATAAACAAGGTACAAAAATTTAACTACAACCTAGCTTATAATTTTTAAAAACCAAAAAAAAATGAAAAAAATGAAATAATTGAAAAAGAATCACGTTTAGATTGTAATGGACTTAAAAACCTAATGTCTTTATTTCCCTTTAACTTTTCCATTCCAATTGATTTCGATCCAGATTCGCCATTCTTGGCCTCATGTGCAAACTTCTATTTAGATTAAAATTAATTTACAAATATGTTGTTGCAAACTTACATATTAATAGTTAATATAGATGATGTTGTGAATGCAATGTTGAATATTAAATCTACCTTGATAGTCACTAACCTAAAAGCCTTACTATTTAATGGTTTTGTGAATTTTTGGGATTACTACAATTACATTATTGTGTGTTTTTATAATATAAGCATTGAACATGAATAAAAATATATTCACACAATGAAAATAAAAAAATGTTATGACTATTGTAGAAGCAAAATGCGAGAGCAATATTTACAAAATTGAAATTTCAACATTGCTCAACGGTTTAAAAGGAAAAAATGTGTACACCTCCCCATAAGCATTAAAGAGATATATTTTCCTTATTACCAACAAAAAAATGCAAAACAAAGGATAGCATCGAGTGGCACCCTTACATGAGGGTTGGGGAAGCGCGTCACCTTTGTAAGGTGACTTATAACACATGCGATCATAAAAGCATAATTTTTATTTACATTTTTACACCAATATATTATTAGAAATAGGGGTAGTAGTGTAAAATGAGGCCCCAATAATGAGAGAATGTAGTGCTAGATTAAAAAACAAGGGGTTACTTTTAGAATCTCATGATCATACATGTTTGAGACATTTTTACCAAGTGACCCCCATGCACCCTTACAAGGGGAAGATGACGAAGTGGAGATGCCATCTCACTAGATAGATGGAAAGCCTCATGTCATTACCCATGCCATCCACATTTTCCCTCTTCACTTAAAAGCTGCTAGGAGAATCCCAAATCTAGATTTTGTGCATAATTGACCACATGTTGACCGTAATGGTGGTGTTTGGAAAAACACAAGCATTCATAAACTGCATTGTTGTCTTGTGTGAAGAGAATGCATTCACATAGTCTTTTAACCATCACTGTAGAGAGGGAAGCTTGTATATGTTTGATCCCTCACACTTCGTCCTTAGCACCACACACACTCCAACATGTCTTACACCTTCCTCTATGCTTGAAGGATCAACACCGTTTTCACCATGCACATTATGTTAACAATGATATTGTGTTTATTCCTCAAATTTTCATTTCTTGTGCACAATTAAAAGATTTATGGTTAGGTATAGGCATATAATGAAATTCACGTTTATTTTTAACCAGTTAAGCTAACTGTTGGATAACTTACCAAAATCCCGTGGTGTTGATACTAACTTGTAGTTGTTGTAGAATAGGGAGGCCATTATAGGAGGGCATTGTTGTGTTGAGTTATCTCAAGGTTTCCATAGCTCAATGAGACCCTTGCCTCCCTTATCTTGGGCTTGGCCCTCAAGTTTTAGGTGGGAGTTTTACCACTATTAGTCTATGACCAATCTAATTGCTCACATACCCCATTCAATTTTAAAACTTAGTAGTCAATATGTTCCTGATGGTAAAAGGGCTTCTTGAAAATCACATTCATTTTTGACGTTCATGAAGAAACTTGCTAGCACAAAATGAGATTGTAGACTAAGGCGAGGAGTGGTTGGTTATGCCATTTGTTGTATGCACATAGTACCTTTGCGAGGTATTAACTCCCACTTAAGCCATTTTATTTTATTTGTAAGTGGTACAACCCTCACCACTTCCACCGTGAGTTACATTGTTGTGTTTATTCCTTAAAATATAATTTCTTAGGAACCACTAAAAGATCAATGAACAGGAGTAGTTAACATATCGACGAACAAAGATAAGAACAATGTCGATCTTCATTGACAAATATGTCATTCAATAAGAGCATGCTTATGGGTATAAAAACAAAGAATGTTAAGTGCATATATATGCATAGAGACAAAAGGACAAATTTTTGTTTTTGACAATTAAAATAAAAAGAAAAATTTAATACTTAAAAAAATTAGCTTAAAATTATTACGCCAAGGTGTTTCTTACAACGGAAGACCTTTGGGGTCTCTCACAAGTGTATGTTGATCAAGTGCTCTAAATTCAACATACTTTGACGTCCTCACTTTGATTACACCAAGGTGTTTCTTACAACGTGGAAGACCTTTGGAGTCTCTCACAAGTGTATGTTGATCAAGTGCTCTAAATTCAACATACGTTGAAAATTTTAGGAGCCAACTTAGTGGGCTTTCCTTTTTCAATATTTGGATTTGTTCCATGTTGAGGGGAATCATAAGTTTGAAGCATATTCATTTTTAGCTTGATGCTCTTTACCTTACTTTGATTACTAGAATTACGTCTGGCGTTCCCATGGCTAAAAACTCTTTATTCCTTGCAGAATGTGTGAAATTTAGCTTACATATTTTTACAGAGGATTCTACTTGACTTTCTTATAGGTTGTTAGACTTCTCACGTTGATTGTGATGCTCGAGTATTTTACTAATTTAGTCTATTTTCATTTTTTTAAGGTCATAAACAATGGGTACCAAGATGATTAGAAATTTTGTTTTAAAATGGATGTCTTTCACGGGTGATATCATAAGCTTTGTCCCGAATCCAAATGTATCTCCACCATGATTTCAAAGGAATTTTCAATGGTGTTGTCAATGTATGGTTGTCTTCTCAAGTTTGTCACCATCTTGATACTTGGGGCATGGATTTTCTTTCTAGCTAAGTTTATAAGTACATTTGACTATCACATTCTCTTTGGAAAGTACACTTCCATGTTACATTTTATAATTTTCAAATTTTATGGTTCGAATCTTACGTTGAGGGCTCGGTGTATGGTGTTCCAAATGAGATTGATAGATAGTGTTCGCCTTGTGTTAGAGCTTCAGTCTTGAAAGTTCTAGATCAATAGAATTTGTTGATCCATTTATATAAAATTTTATGTTCTAAAATTTCAAAGCTTTGCTAATCTATTTATATATTTAAATTTTTATATATTATATTTTAATGCTTCTTAAAATGGCCCTCAAAGAAAAGTTCAAAAAATACATTTTGACCTATCTACATACATTCATTACAATGAAATATAATTTCAAATTAATTGTAGTAATGTATTAAATTTTATAACCATATATTGTCCACTTAAATTTAATTAATATTATTACGCCGAAGAAAAGGCTTTGTAGACATTCATGGGATTGTGTGAAATTTAAAGGCTTAAATGACAGTTTTGCTATTTTAAACAATTTTGCTTTTGCTATTTTTAACAATTTTATTTTTCTTATTTTGCATGTTGCTTTGGCTTTACTATTTTTAAATTTTATTTTATAGCTTTTGTATGCATTAACCTTTAAATTCATGGGACCGTGTCAAATTTGAAGGCTTAAATGACAATTTTGCTATTTTTAACAATTTTGTTTTTCGATTTTGCATGTTGCTTTGGCTTTACTATTTTACATTTTATTTTATAGCTTTTGCATGCATTAACCTTTCAATCTTGTCACTAACACTATAATTTCATTCTTGGGCTCTTGAAGTTCTGTCATTCCTTTTGTTAAATTGAATTATGCGGTATGCATTTAAATTATGTTTATACTTGTATGTAACAATAGAACTATATTTCTTAGCCTCATCTTATGACCGAGTTCTACGACTTTGGTTCTTGGTCAATGAGAGTTTTGTTTTGTGTTGTGTCTTTTAGCTTTTGTGCCGCATTAGGAGGTATTAATTGTAGACTTGTCTAAACTATCATCTGCTTTGTCACAAAACTTCGTCTTCCGAGAATTGCGTAAGGAAACTTGCTCATCCTTTAAAGGTTCATAGGCTTCCACATTTGCCAGTGACTTCATGCCCATGTCATTGTAGACAATACCCATTACTTTTGAAAGGTGTGGATAGTTTTTGCACTTTTGAGGCTGCTATTGTCTAAACTTTTACACATGTTTTAACTATTTCTCCATCGACCAAATCCTTTGTTGGATTACTCTCTTTACATGATGTTGATGATAGAGTTTTCTTGGATGTTTATGATGTTTTCTCATTTTCCTCACCCATTCCATTGTGGTCTTCACATACGATACCCGATTAGATGATATGTCTCCATCCTCACCTTCATGAGACCATCTTTAACTTCATTGCTCTACTGCAACTTCGGTATTTACTTGTCATGACGGTAATACCACGAGAAACATTAATCTTCACTTTCTCTATTCATTGTGTAGGATGTCCCACAAAATTCCGTTTACCATATAATCATAAAACAACAGGTTTCTAGGAGGCGAAAGTGAATATCCATGTAGACTCACAAGATTTCTATGTTTGATGTTTCCAATGTTTGAGTTTAGTTCCCGACTTCATGAAGCTTTGTGGGTAGTCAATCTAGAAAACAATCTATGGAATTAGGGGCTTATGAACACCCCAATCCTCCTCTCTTTACTTGTTTGCTTTCCACCTTGCGATCCACATCGACCCAAGCAGAACACCCCACCCATTCCCATACACAAATACTTCCTATTTGCCACCCTTGCATGAAAACTATCTTAAGCCCAACGCCGATTTCACAAAATAATAGATTTTTGGCAAACATCCAAACTTGCTCAATCTGTTTGGAAAATTACCACAGAAATTAAAACAATTTCCTCAAGTATTTCCCTCATGTAGCAGGATGTAAATATGAAAAACACGGCCATCGCTTCTCTTCATGGAACAACATGGACCACGAAAAGTAGCCTATCGTTCTTGTGTCTTTAACCGAAAATAGAGGAGATGCTTATAACATGAGTCGATCCATTACTACAGGTCACCCAAGTACGTGGAGGACAATACAAATACTCAGGACACACCATAAGTTTCCTGTAAAACATTACTTCAATAGCAAAGTACCTACCACACCACCTTGGAGATTTGGACATAGTACTCATACAAAGGGAAGGATATAATTTACAAAAGGATGATTTCTACGTCACTAGATCTAGTTTTGTGCTGACCTTGCAATATAAAATCCAACACAATCCCTATTACAAAGATGTCTTAATTGACCATGACGCCCTTTCCTCCCTACCATCTGAGTCATCAAATGTTTCCTCATCTCTTAAAATAGCCACAATGGAATTTCCCCAAATGCAAACTGCCTCTACAACTCATGGTATTGATGCTTCCAATAACTGTGATGAAACATATGAACACTCATCGTCTTTTGTGCCAACACCCCACAATTCAAGAACTGAAGAAGAGGAAATCAAATAGTTCTTACTCAACCACGATGGTAACACCCCATTTACCATGCCATGGCCAGAGCTTGGGCTCTCGCCTATAAATGAATACAATACGGAGGGCCTATTCTCATGACCTTCCCACTTTGTTTCCGATGGAAAAGCAATTTGTGATAACCCGCATAAAAGAAGTTCCAATGCATGAATATGTTCTTCATTTGATGCGCTTACCATGATGGTCGCTTTTGGTTCATACCCAAGATTTTGCTACTTCCTTCTAAACCTCATAGTGCGGCACATGCGGTCTATATTTGCTGCGATTTTCATGAAACAAAACATCGAATATGGAATCCCTACAACAATTGGAGATCTGTGAAGACAACTATTGGAATGCCCTAAAGATAACCTCTGACAATTTAATGCGGTTTGGATCGAGCCTTCGAGGGACGCGTTCATTCAGGATAAAAGTAGAAGTAATCTTTTAGATACGGTGGAACAATTGGGGACACCAACCTTATTCTTCACTCTAATTTATGCGAACACTAAATGGCCAGATCTCCATAGTATTATGTATGGTGAATGCCCTATTGATCCTCGAGCCGCACAACGTTGGAGAACACTTAACATTGTCTCAAACCCTCATCGAGTATCAACATACCTGCATCACAGATTCACAATATTTCGTGAAGAAATATTGCAGAAGGAACTTGGAGCAGTAGACTATTGGTATAGGTAATAAAATATATTATTTAATAAGTTTTTTCCAGACTACATAGATAATATTTATGCTCTCTCATCTCGCAGGTATGAATGACAACATAGAGGCTCCACACACATCCATAGTTTATTGTGGCTTGAGAACGCACCTAAAGTTGACATAATGGACTAGGGAGGATACAATAATTATTGAGGTAACAAAACAATACTTTGATAAGTTTGTGTCTTCCTGGAACCCCCATCCGGCTTGCAACCACTTGGATTTTGTTCGCAGGTCACTTTAGATGACCCTTGTTTGCTAAATACAACACAAATACTATCCTCCTCCCCACATGTAGACCTTGAAGAACTACTTAATCGTGTTCAACGCCACACAAAATGTTCAGAACAGACATGCCTGTGTAGAAAACAATCACAGCTGCAGTGCAGGTACAACGCACCATGGGCCACACAACCTACTTCATCCCTGCTCATTGAAAGTGATGGGAAAATTAAATACCTCCGTAAAATGATGATACAATGAACATACATAATCAAACTATGATATCCATATGGAGAGCAAATGTCGATTAACCGACCGGTACTTTCTCTCCATGTAGTTCAGAAGTATATTGCAAAATATGCTTCAAAAGCATAGCAACGTTCAGAAACCTATCACCAAATGTTATCCATATTTTCAAGAGATGCTGACATAGATTCACTAGCACACATTACGATTCGAAAAATGCTCACAGAGAGCATTGTTGAACATGACATAAGCACATAGGAAACATGCCACATGCTGCAAAAAATTGCCACTTATTATGTGCACCGTTCGTTTGTATCATTAAATGTTGGCAAAAAAATCTTGAGACGTGTCATTGAAAGTGACGTCGATGTACAAGAAACAACCACTTTCTTGGATGCATATAGAGTTCACCTACAACCATGGAACACCTACCACTTATTCAGGTTGCTCGAGATTGGAGCTATAATAGGAACCGTAAAGGAGATAAATGGAAACTACGATTGACTAAAGTAATTGTTCGGGTCCACTCGAAATTTGTGGATGTCCTAACTCAGGATTCAACGTCATATGACCTTTTATGTTGGTCAGAACTCCTTTTATACAAACCTTTCAGAAATATTAGCTTCGAATTTGGCTCAAGCCCACATGACATCAACGACACTTGGGACATGTTCAAACACAACTACAGACCATGACATGTTTTATGCACTACATGAAACATAGGACATGAAACAAATGATAGTTCGACTATGAGGTCGAATGTAGTATTTAACACGAACCATTGTAAAAATGATGCGGTCTTCGCACAACTTCATCTCGGGAAATAACACGGGTCTTGATTGTCTTGAATTTTCGGGGAAACGAGATTTTGACATACACAATAATTGAAACATACATGATGTTCCATGATTTGCGAGATAATTGGTTCATCATTCATCGAGAGAGAAAAGGTAGACACAAATAACACCAACATGCAAAGCCACACCACCATCTACCACACTCCCTTTGTCTTGAAATATAAAATAGCTCTTGATACTATATCTACACCATTCAATAAACAAAACACTTCTACCTCCATTAAGATTGATAATTCAAGGAACAACTGACACAGGAAAATCATTTTTGATAAATAAAATCCAAAATTCATTTACAATAGCATCAACCACATCTCCCTCGCCTCTCCTTCTGCTCGCCCCTACCGGTGTTTCAACATTCAACATCTCCGCACCCACAATCCATGCATCCCTCGTATTCCAATCAAAGAATTAAAACCCCTTGAAGGCCAAGCATTATTGTCTTTTCAAGATTCGTTGAAACATATAGAATATGTTCTTATTAATGAAATGAGTTTCATCGGCCCAAAGTTGCTAGGAAAAATTGATAGTAGGCTATGTGAGGCCTTCCCACACTCAATACCATCTCGAATTTGGAAAGAAATTAGTCATCCTCCTTGGCGACCTTGGGAAATTACCACCGGTTATGGACAATCCTGTTTATGCAAGTAAACCATAGGGATCCACCCTTTGGAAGGGATTTTATTCTTCCATTACATTGCAAACTATATTTCGACAACAAGAACAACCGATGCACAAGTTTCATTCCGGAAGTTCTTGCTCAACATGCAAGATTGAAGCCCCTTATCGGGTTGTGAACTCCTAATGTCTCACATAGACACAAACCTAACTTAGAAAGAGCTCAAAAATTTTAAATGCACCACATTTGTTTGCAAAAATGACCTCGTAGACTCCCACAACCTTCGGATAATGAAGGCATTGAACGTTCTGATCGCCCAATCCATTCTTTGAAAAGTAACAAAGCGGTCGGACAAAGAAATCCCGATGATGATCGGTTGGAGCACAAAGTTCTATTGTGCAAAAAAAAAAAATCATGCTTATTGCAAATTTATGGGTTGACGCAAGCCTCATAAATGGTGCTACGAACAATCACCGACATTGTCTACGCATGCATCAATGCTTACCACAAACATTACCTTTATTTGTTATTGTCAATTAACTATAAAATCATGATCAAATATATGCTCTAAATATTTAACACACTAACATGATCTAAACAAATAACTGCTTTCGGCCATCAAATTGTTATACATATCATATGGACACATAATTAGATAATAATAATGAAATTATAAGATGACCTGAATTGTTGAGGTGTGAATTGTGAATTATTACCGGTCCAAACATAGTGGCAAAATGAATGCTCTTCTTTACTGCAACGCAAAAAGAATAAGAATTAAGTAGTTAGCACAAAACTTGCTTGCTTGAACTACAATGTCGAAAACTCGCATGCCTAAATATTAATTGAAGATAATGAAAAACTATGTTAAATTCCTTATTAGTTATGGGCTAGGAAATAATTTAAGATACTGCCACAACATGTTACTTAGTAATTGACAAACACTTTTAAGACGATTATTTGATTATCTCATGTCGAGAAAATACCATGTTAATGACATTTTGCCATGGGATAACAATATCAGGCTTACATTTTATGGGGGCCGACATCCTCAATGAAAGGTTGCTTGTTGAAATTAATTGATGTCGTTGTGTTTCCTACAACAGTTGCATCTCTAAACGACATTTGGAGGATCTACAAATTGTTTTTATATCTACTTGTTAAATAAAAACTCCGACATCTATAATCCTTTGTTAACCAAAAACAGCAAAAATCTTGCATGCAACAAAAACTACATATAAGCATAGCTTAAATAAAGCAACATGCATAATAAAACTTCAGGTTTTTAAAGTATATATTCCTTTATATGTGACCCTAAATTTCTAGTGATGTCAAACCCCACGACTGACATCACTAGAAAAGCATTCAAACTCTTTTCTATGTCTTCAACCATTCCAGGCAATACATTTCCAAGAAAGGCCTGTTAGAGTCTAGGCAAATCCATTCACACATCAATGACACAAAATTCGTTTTAACCATATGTTTTTTACAAAAAAGTCTAGAAGTTACATAACCATATGCATTTTTACAAAATCAATCTTAATTGGTATTTATGGAAACCCTTTCCCTACTCAAACCTTGAGGAATTCGGTCAACATAACATTAACATAGGATATGTTGAGCTGAAGACTTTGAATGGAGTACTGCGCACTTACAAGAAGGTTATAATTGCAAAGTAGCCTTTGTAGAGATTCCGAGGATACCATAATTACTTAGAATGGAAATTTTTCTTTTTAATTTCCTTTTAAATATAGAGTAGGTATTAAATCATAGTTATTTACACCGAAAGGCTTGTTTCACATGAAAAAAACCCAAGGGGCTCTAACACTTGAATTTAATCCTCACCGACCACGAACTCGATTGTATCAACGTCTAAGTAATTTCAAAATCTTGACCGTCTATGTCATCGTCCGTATGTCAACGCGTCCACGTCAAGATCAACAATGTTGGATGTTCAATAGTCATAGAAATCCACTTTTTCATGCGTGGATGAGTGATGTCGCATGATCGTCCGCTTCATGATGTGGGATGTATTTGGCTCCAAAGAAAGTGTCAGATAATTTTCCTCTGAGTGTGGTAATTCCGCACTTGTAGTTCAGGGACATCTGCATCAACGACAAGCCTTTTGGCCATGTCCTCCTCAAGCAAGGTTGAAATTCACAACCGATACTTGAGCTTAGATACGCTATTCCAAGAAAGTATTGGGGCATGGGCATTGTATTTCAAGTTTGTTATGTAAGTTATTTAGGTGGGGTTTGTGGAGATCCACGGGTTGAAACACATCGATTGTCCTGTGTTGTTGGAGAATCTTCTTGGTCGAGGGTGCTCCAAAAAGATGGGTTTACTAAAGAGTGTGTGTTTTTCCCTTATATTAAAATCCAAGGAAACTTCCGAGACTATATTCTATGCAATTACGTTTTACCCCAGTAAATGCATGCATTTGCCACCACATCCTCATCTTTCTCTTCCTTTCGCCAAAATTTACAAGTGGAAAGCCAAGGCGTCTATGGCATCTTGTATTCATCACCCTCCATATCTACGCCGTATCAACAACCCTAAAATTAATATGTATCATTCATGTCCACCCCGACACATCCACATTCATATCAACGATATTTCCGCTACATTGTCTTTGGCTGATTGAAAGAACATATGACACTACTTCAAATTTATCTGGTGTTAAGAACATGGAATGTTGAAGATAAAGTCTTGGCTACAAATCCACAAGAAAAAATATTAGATGATAACTATTATTGCCTAAGAGAGCATGGAAAATGGCATAAGATAATTATCTATAAAGATGACACAAAAGCACATGATCGACCCTATGTTTTGTGGTTATCAAATTCAACAACTACAATGAATTTACTTGGGATGATGAGTCCACTCCACGTATCCCTATCTCTAAAGTGTATTAGGACACAAAGAAGATAATTCCCCTTAAATTGAAATGTGTTCTAACTACCCAAAAATCACAAGGGATGCCATTGTTAATAGTAACTTCCTCCACCCCCTTTTCTCCAATTTAAATGATTGCCAATAATAGTGTGGTTTGTATGTTCTTGGTTGTAACAAAGCAATGTTTCATATATGTTCCCCTAACATTTTCCCCATCCTAGAACTTATCCTCCCTCAAACCCCTTCTTTGTTTCCCCTCTTCCTCATGTAGTGTTTTTCTCCCTCAATTTTCCCTTCTTTGACCCATCCCCTTCGGTTTTCACATCACACCATTTTTTGTTTACAACTACTTTGTGGTTTCTATCTTTTGATGACTGAACCTCTTCTAATTACTTTTTTGGCTAACATAAGTGCATGGCTATTACTTGCGTATTAGTATTTAGTGGAAAGAGAGTCATACAATCACAAACACTAAAAAATTATATATTAAACCCCTTTCTTGCTTTTACAAATATGTATTACTTCACATATCATATCCTTTTAAAAAAAAAAACCAATTCCTTTACATATATATACAAAAGTAAACATAAAGTTTTTTTATAAAAAAGTCTTTTGTTATTCACTATGAAGCTTACACATATTTCTTGGCCTTAGTTACAAAGGACTAGAGAGAATCATGTTTCGTCGTATTTTCTAGAGCTATGATCTCGAATCATGTTGTTGTATTGTTGATGGTGATAGATTTTTATGGCGGATATCTCCATAAATGTTATTGAGATTAACATACGCTAGTGTATACAATAAAAATCATCTTCGTAAGAATGATTTCACCCATGGAATAGGTGTGGGACATTTATGTATTTAATTCCCACCTTTTTTCTAACTTTCCATTCATGTCTTTGTCTTATCTAACAAATTGAAGACCACCCATTCGTGATCCTTAACACTGATGCTCATAGATGGATGCCACCTCAAGAGTATCGATGGCTCGAAATGACACCTCCAATTACGTAAACAACACCCATGAAACTTTGCTTTCTAATTAGCTTCGTTACCTATACAATTACATTATGGAGGAGGCTCATGACCACCCAATACCATGTTTTCACATTTGCCCCTCAACTGGGGACAAGAATCGTAAGTTATAATCAGAGATGGTTGTTTGCACATTTCTTACTTTTCTACATTTACTCAACCTTACAATTGAAAGGGGGCAACCAAGGAGCAAGCATTATGATTGGGTTTTGAACAAGTAACCTATTAGATTTCCCACATTTTCTATTTTGACTCTTTAAGCACAACTTGTACTCACATGAATGATGCAAGTGAGATGAAGACAATAATGTGAAGCACAAATAACAAATATTATTTTGGTAAGAACAATTTCAACCATGGAATAGGTGCATGACATATTGGTATTTAATTACCACCTTATTTCTAACTTTCCATTCATGTCTTTCTCTTATCTAATAGATTGAATACATCCAATTGCAATCCTTGACTCCGATGCATGTTGATGGATGACATATTGATGAAGGAACTCTTAATCATTACCCTTATAGCTAGAGAGAAACCCCAATCTCAAATGTGTATGAAATCGCCACCCTCGAATGCCATGTCTGGTCAACATCTCTGTCTCTAACTTGTCTCACAAGACACCTACAGCATGATCTAGAAGGGAGCATACTATAGAGACTCTTCCTTGTCTGCCGCTTTTTATCCTCATTTACATCCCCATTTTAAATATGTTTTGGTTATTATCCATATCATGGGTATTTCTTGCTCTTATTCTCCATCAAATTTGATTCTTTGCATAATACTTCTTTTCATGTCAACTTCAATTTCTGCAATTTTTTACCCATTCTATTCACGTAGATTCGTGCTTTCCTTTAAACAATCACCATTATTAAATAGTTGCCCCTCTCTAATGTTACCACACATTACACCACCACCCCATACTAATTTTAACTTCTATTCCACTCCCTCTTCCTTCATATATCTTATACAGGATTAAATTTGACGGTACATTTTAGACGTTTTTCGTGATTTTAGACGTAAAATACTTGTAAATATTTTATCTAAGCTCACACGCGACTTGCATATTTAAAATGTGACCGCCAATTTTTATATAGGTTTATACATAAATTATAAAAATATATGTAAATATATATAAAAATTATATAATAAATATAGAACAATTAGTAAAAATAACATTACTAAGTGTTTTTGAAGGGCAATATTGAAAAATTACCGTTACCCAAAAATTGTTTGACAGGGATAGGTGGCCGTCAAATTTAACCCCTGATCTTATATATGAAATAACTTAACCAACACAACTATGCTTCTTATTTTCCTTCCCTTTTCTACATATCTTTCAATTTCAATTCTTCCAGTATATCCTCTTCGATGATCACATCGCACTCCTCGCACGCGGGTAGTTTATTGTTAATTTTTAATTTTTTTGACTGAAACCATCTACGACTTTGACAATATCGAATCCCTATAACAAATGCATAGATTGTACCAACCATTGTCTGATAACGAATGCAGAACGCGATGAATTTACTTTAGGAGATTCATTAGATCCTGTATTTTCCAACATGTTCAGTATGGAGGCTAAGCTGCAATGGGGGAGAATGCTTGTGTTGGTGATGATACTGGCGGCCACTCAAGCTCAAGCAAGGGTGAATTTGGGAAGGCATAAGGAAATCTCAGATCAAATTCAACCTCAAATTCGAACACCGTCACACCAGGTTAGTCAAATTCGATCCGAAAATGTAACGCCCCCATGATATTTTTGAGGTCACAAAACCGATTGAGGTTCCCAAGGAGAAGCCCTGTTCTGTTTATGTCCTACAACATGATTTTGGGTACACATATGGGAAACCCCAGTGACAGTTGAATATAAATCCCCAAAATGGTGCCCTAAGAAATGGAGTAAAGTGGTCATGGAATGGAAGGCAACATGTAGAGGAAGACAGTTTGATAGAATTGCAGGGGTGTGGTTGAGTGGTGTGGAGATCCTTAGGACATGCACTGCAGAGCCCACGAAGACCGGAATCGAATGGACCATTCTCAAGGATATAACTAAGTACTCCACACTGTTGCAGACTCCTCAGATTCTTGAAGTGAAGCTTGATAATCTAATAGATAATACCTATACAGGGGTTTATCATGTCAATATAACATTTCACTTCTATGGAGTAAAGGGGAAGAGGGGTTTGCATCATCAAGGGCAAGCAGATTTGATCATGCCCATTTCCCTGCCCTCCTCACAGAGTGGGGTGCCTGGTTCCAATTGCAGAATGCATCAGATGTGCAGGGAAGTCATTGCGCATACCGCCTAATGCTTTCAAGGCAGTTTTGGAGATTTTTGTTTCTTTCCATTCAAATGATGAGTTCTGGTACGGCAACCCCCAATGTGTATATCGAGGCCAATAATCTGACAGGTACAGCGGGTAATGGGCCTTTTAGAGAGGTAGTGGCTTTCGTAGATGACATTGTGGTTGGTGCTGTGTGGCCTTTTCCTGTGGTTTATACAGGAGGGATTAATCCACTATTCTGGCGTCCTGTTTCTGGTATTGGGTCCTTTAATCTGCCTAGCTATGAAATTGATATCACACCATTTTTGGGGAAATTGTTGGATGGAGAAGAGCACAAGTTCAGCTTGAGTGTAACCAATGCTTTGAGTGTGTGGTTTGTGGATGCAAATTTGCACTTGTGGCTCGATAAAAAGATTGCAAGAACAAGTGGGAAATTAACCGGGTATAAGGCCTCCCCCTTGAAGCTCAATCTTGCATCAAACTTCAAAGGCATGGATGGATCCTTTGATACATCTGCCCACAGGGAGATTTCCTACTCTGGCTGGGTGGAATCATCTCGTGGAAAGATAACTACACACACTTCTCAAAAATTCAAGTATGTAAATTCAATGACTTTTGAAAACGATGGAGATGTACAGATTGTGCACCAGACTATACAGGCCAAAAGTGGTGTTATACTTGGGGCGTCCACAGGGATACTACTATCTGCTCAAGTTGATAGTTCTTTTCCCACATATATGTATGTTGCTGAGGTGGATGAAGGTAATGGCACCACTGTTGAGAAGGCAAATTTTTCAAATGGATTTAATATGGACATCTCCATTGTTGCCCCGACTGATAGTTTCTTCAGCTCTTTAAATAATACTCAGAATGCAGAGGGCTATATTGTTGTTCGGAAGAACTTAGTCAGCAGAGGGCTTGGAAGCACCCAACAAATGTACAAGTATCGGAGTACTGAAGGTTGCTATTCTAGAACTGTGAGTGTAAGCAACTATACATTTCTTTCAGACTATATAGACAACTTCTGTGGCAACACAGCCTAAACCTTTCAAGGATAGTTTTCTTCTTGGAAGGGCTTGGCAGACCACACAGAGACAAGTTCTTTTTCTTTCCATTATTTTATTTGGTTGACATGAAATCCATTATCACATGTTATAAATAAGCAATGATTTTCTATCATGGCATTAGATTTGGTTTCATTACATAGTCCTCCAACGGTAAAGCAGTGACTTCATCCGCCGCATGGTTTCCCTTCTTGCTAACTAGTGGAAAGGGACAAACTATTATACAATTTGATGGGTCTTGGTTATTTTTGTACTTGCACTCGGTGATCAGTTACTTTGCAATCACACCATTTGAGTGTTCTGATAAATCAAAATATATTTCAGAGGACATTGGTTTCATTACTAATGTGATTTGATGTGTTATTTTGTTTCAGTGCAAAATGTTTGCTGGGCAAAAACTTGTAGAAATCAACTTTCTATATTCGCATTACCATGCCTTGCCTCTGAACTGGTGGATTATAATAAAATCCATATAAAGGTCCTAAAATCCTTTTTTGGTTGACGAGGATGCTTAAAAAGTCGGATGATTATGTTACAAATCCATGCCCATATGACAAAGGTTTAATTTGTGCAGCAAAAATACAAGGCAATGCAATCCTAAGAACTAAACTATGTACATTTGTTGTCACCACTTTTGCTGTCTCAGTTTTGTCAAATTTTGTCTACATTTACCTGGGGGTATTCCATTAAGGTTATTATTGGTACATTTATTTCAGATAATCATAAGTAGGCATACGAAAATGATAATTGTGTATTTGCTTTCAGCCTTTCACTATAATATAAATCAGAAAAGAAGGAGACATCATGACACGCCCTGAAATTATACTTTTGCCCCACCCAGTTTTGGAAATTTATAATGTTAGTGTGATTTTACAAAAACCAAAAAGGCATGTATGGACGGGAATGAAAAATGGTTACCTTTGCAAAAGACGACATTTAAAACCGAGTAGCAAGTCAAAATTTATAGTGAGGATCTTGTTTGCTATTATTACCTATATAATCAAGTTTGTACTTAGAAATTTAAATGCTCTACAAAGGTGGTATTAGCAAAGAATATTGGTGGTGAGGTTTGAATACTAGATCTCCCACTTACAACTCAATGTTCTTTCCCAACTAGCCTACTAGCTCATACTTGCATAAAAATGAGTACACATCATTTTAACCCATTGAAACAAAACATAGGTTATATAAAAAAACTCAAACTTGCCTTTTAATGTGTTTGGGCGGGAGAGTGAATTGTTGACCAAGTTGAAAGGTCAAAGTTGACCGAGCAAGTTAGGGCTTAGGAGACACGACAAAGCTAAGTTGAGCGGTAAGGTTGAGATTGAATGCCGAGAGGTAGGCCAAGGAAGGGTTGAAGAACACATAGAACCGCTTCAATGGATTAGAGGGATGAAACAAGGCCATTGAAGGTTTAGAGCACTCAAGGGATCCATATGGGGGCCAAACCAAGTGATGTCTATTCAAATATTAAAAGCTTTTACTTGTACAAATAAAGGCCAACAAAATCACAACAAATTGTCCAAAGAATCTTGTGCATTTCTCACTCAAACTCTCCTACCATTTTACTGATTCGTGTATGGGCCATTTCTCTTTAATGTTGAGTGAGTGATAAAGGAGAGACACGGTCTTATGCACCAACACCCCCATTCCAACTACTTCAATTAATGAATGTGGGCTTACCTTTGTCCAAATCAATGTGATTTGATCTAATGCAAAGAGGCTTTATTAGTTCTTGCTAAAGGCAAGGTATTATATCAGGGCATTCAATTAGTAATTTAATTTTGAATCAATTCTATGTATGAATATTTTTAGTAATTTCAAAATTTCTAGTGTATAAACATGTTGTTTACATATTTAAATGTTTATAATTTGTTATAAAATAATTTATTTCAATTTTGATTGGTAAAAGTGTAGTGAATTGACTAATTTTCACCTTTATTGGAATTATTTTTAAAAAATAAAAAAATTCCAAGTAACCAAGCACCCGTAATTTATTAATGTCAGAGAGATGCCAAAATTGTAGATGTCTATTTTTGTGTTGGATGGTTGTTGATGTTTGTCTTTGTAGCAAACAATATTGGTGTTTATAAGCACTTTTGGTCTTCTCTAAATTAATCTAGAACTCATCGTAAAGAGCAATGCATTTTAATAGATTTTTTGAGATGTGATTGTATTAAATATGTATAAGTGTTTGACTTATAATGAAGATGAATTTTATATGCATATGGACACGGTCAAAAACCTCATCAATTCATGGAACCGATCCACATGCAACGAATGATGAAAATGTCCATGACTCGACTAGAGAAAATGTTTCACAAAATTTTCCATGCAAATGTAACACCAATAATAGGTTATAATAGAAAAAGTTTAGTTCAAAAAATATGTTCACTAAATATTGAAATTCAACAAAAAAATCATTATTATTTTATTTTATTTATTAATTATTAGTTTTATAATTTTTTCAAAGATGTTTAATTTTGACCGCGAAAGACGTCGAATGTGGTAGTTGTTTAACCTAAATTTTGTCCGATAAACAATGTCGCTCATAAATACTTCGGCTCGAAGCGCCAGACACTGGATGAGGTAGAGGAGAAACCGCGAGCCAGGTCGTCACACAAATGATCGTCGAGTAGGTATTTAAAGACGCAACGGGAGAGCCTTGAAAGCAGCGTCAAACCAATGGCGTGGTTAATGTCAATGAGGTTTTAGCCCAAATTTTGTGCTCAAGGTCTCCAGAGGTCATGCGGATCAATTCTGCCGGATGGCCAAGCGCCGATTGAAGCCTCAAGGGAAACAGAGTTGAAAGGCTTTCCACTTCCAGCCTCTGTATCGAAATCTCACTCGATTTTGGAAGTTGTTGCTGATTTGAATTGTTCGGTAAACTCTGACTCATCAGTGAAAAGCTTTGTGTCTAATGCCTCATTTGAGCAAGTAAAATCTGCAAGATTTCTCGCCAACTTTGAAGAGGCAGAAAATAGTGAAATTATGAGGGAATTTCAAGAAATATGTCTGCTCGGAACTCAAATGCAGACTGGACTGAGCAAGGTCAAAAAGAATCTGTCGGAAGAAATTCACAAACCCTAGCCAGATTATCAGGAGCACAAAAGCACCGTTATTTTTCATCCGAGGAAGAAGATTTAGCATCATCATATGAGGCTTCAGCTAAAGCTACCTTCAAAACTGAGGAAAGGGATGATGATTTGAAAAGTTCTAGCTCTTTAAGACAGAGCAGTGCCAGATACTTCAATATTTCTCCTGAAGATGTGCTTCTGAAGCCTCATTTAGGGATTAAAAGAGGCGATGAAAGCTCCAGTCGTTCAAACTTGGTGCCTACGATAAATTTGGGGAAAAAGGAGTTCGAGTACGGCAAAAAAGCAAATAATTTGAAAAATGGAAGGACACTTTCAGCACTTGTCGAAGCAAAATTATTAAAATTACTACACCAACATAGATTTTAAAGTTAATTCACGCACAACTTCTGATCTCGGTAAGATTTCCTTACTGCTAATTCATCAATCTGCGCTTGAAAAATGAGTCGTCTTTGTGTTTAAGCAATCTAAAACAAATAAACCTTAAATTGAAAATTTTCTAGCTTCTTGAAATGCCTGAATCTTAAAATTATTTATCTGTCATTACAAATTTGCGAAAATCATGAAGACTATGAACCTGAAATTTTAATTTCTTCACTTTGATTCCGAGTTCAGTTGAAAACTAAATGTTTAAATTTTGTGTGAAATTTCTAAAAAATTGAAACATTCAAGAAGTATTGGTGTTAATTTACTCTGTATACTAACTTATTAATCTCCAGGAGCTTGTTCTAGGGGCAACATCAATGCTTCCTCTGAACCATGAGACAAGTTTAGAGAATCAACAACATCAACATGTAGTTTGTTTCTTGCCAAAAATTGTGCATTTTAGAAACTACAGATTGTGGTGAAAAAGAGCTTTTTGAGTTCAAGCTTAAGTGAAATCCTTCATTTTCAATCATTCCACTCGATCCGATTTTAAGGATTGAACTATTTGATTCTCACAGATGATGAAATTGCAGAGATTTGGGTGACTTCTGGGAGGATATCATTTGATTTCTCCATGATCAAATTGATCAAGAGGAGTACTGATTAGAGCAAAATCTTATTGCAACGCAAGCGGGGAAGAGTGACCGTTTGCAATGCAGTGTACGTTAAACTTGACTTATTGTATTCTTTC
Source organism: Taxus wallichiana var. yunnanensis (assembly GCA_018340775.1). Taxonomy (NCBI): domain Eukaryota; kingdom Viridiplantae; phylum Streptophyta; class Pinopsida; order Cupressales; family Taxaceae; genus Taxus; species Taxus wallichiana. Next base: position 128,178,016 of record CM031238.1, read on the forward strand.
CGATGTGAATTTAAAGGTTTGTAGTTGAATTTCTGTGTGAAAAATTGGATCTCCGAGCAAACAAACAATGTTAAATGGCGCCGTGATTCATTTTTCCACTTTTCCAAATGGTTTTAAGTAGTCATAAATTTTGAATTTGTAGCATGACACTTTTCCAAATGGTTCCACCTTAGTGGGGAAGCTCATGTATATAGTATGAAGTGTTCCACCTTGTATTTTAGTTGTCGTCAGGTGTCAATTGACACCTAATGACTAAAGCCGATGTTCCCATTTAGTCCAACCCAATAGAGGGTTAACCATTCTCTTCAGATCACACTGTGCTCGGCTGCAAATTCATTTACTCAAGAGAATGAAGAGTGAGAAACAAGAAAATTACTTGAGCGTTGTCTTATCCAAGCCCTGTTTAATGGCAGGCTTCAACCGTTCTATTTTTGAATATCTCGAAACCGCCTCAACCTCGAGCATACACATATTGTGGAAAGAGATACAAAAAATAAGATGTTTGAGTTGTAGCGGCGAGGACTGTGGCGACAACCACAATTACGGTGGCAGAGACGCAAAATCCACAGACACAGCCTCTAATCGGGTGTATTCATTTGAATATGTCATGGCGTTTACACTCTAGGAATGACCTCTAGAGCTCACACATTACGCAAGATGAACGACGAGTTCTTTACAAAAGAAACCAACCATTTTGTTTCTTGATAGGCTGATTATAGATCATTTCCAACATTACATTTTTCCTCTATGTCAACCAGAAAGTCATGCTTTCTCTTTATCAACTTTGAGCCAAATAGGGTGCTTTGTTCTCCGTCTCAAATTCCTTTTTCGCTCACCAGTATTTCTGTTTCGGTGTTAACATTGAACACCTCACGTTTGATGGCCGTCTGGATGTTTGTGCTTTTTGACAGTTTTTTTTTTGTGTTTTAGGCAAAATCTCCAAATTACCCAGTGAACTGACAGTTGCATGCTTTGAATTGGGGGTTGTTATTTATCATTTTCTTTGGCAATTCAGATCATTCTTCTTTCATGAATTGCAATTCGAAATCTAGAGGGGGTTGTGTTACGACGCAATATTCGGTAAAAGTGTTGTTACCCAAAACTGTGTCGTTTCATTCCAATGTGAACATGAACCCTGTGTGTTTTTTCTCTGACGGCCTCCTTCAAGGCTATTATGTGTGGCAGAAAAGGGGTCAAGGCAATTGAAGGTTCGGATACCCATAAAGTTTTCTGTGCAGGTAGAAAATTGAATGCTTTCATATCTCAATATTTTTATTTAGATCTTTGATTCTGTTTTATTCTTTTTCATACTCACAATTTCACATCTTTTCTGCATATGTAATTGTTACATACTTCTCCATTATGATTTGGAGAGATGGGATGTCATTGTCTTGTTGTCTTACGGTTTAGGATTAGGTCATAGTGTTTTTTTCGACTTACGCCAGAGAGAGGAGGGCAACGAAGCGAGCAAACACTCGAGCCATCCTTTGATAAATTTTTTGAGCTATTGTTGACGTGTAGTCATTTCTTCTATGACCTTTTACCTGTGTTGAAGAAATTGTAATAGGCATGATTGTTTTTTGTTTCGTGTGCTCAAAACCCTTCCGCAACATAAAAAGGTTGTTGCGAACATATTAGGCTATCACCTTGCCAATCTGTAAACTCTTGGACTTTGTAACGGAGAAGGATTTGTTTTGGCACTGGTTGTCGACCAATTTGGACTGTTTTGCGGCCAATATTCAACTTTGAGGTAAAGAAGGTACTTTGTTTCTTTTTTCAGTCTTAGCCTTTGAGTTTCAGTCTTTTTTTAGTCTCAGTCTGGGGGAAGCACCACTACATTTTTGCTTAATTATTTTCTTGATTGTTGGGCTTGGATATTTGACTTCTTCTATACTCTTTTGATGGATGGTGATAATTTGAGGCAATGGAAGCCAAGGACAACACATAGGTTCTTTGAATCATTCACCCAAATATGTTTATGTTCCCTGTTGTCCTCATCGTGTTGCTAACCTCCATGATTAACAGGAAGAAAAAAAATCTATCATTGTATAATAACCACATTAGGGCTGGCCTATGATGCATTTGTTGGTAATGGTCTTGTAAACGTGTAGGAAAAATGTGGAAGAAAATGGGAATTCTTGCAAAGGTATTTACAAAATGCCTCAAAAGACTGCAATAACAATTTGGTTTCTGTGTATGGTCTTCAAAGTGGCCTAATCTCTTCTTATTCACTGTGTCATGTGTTGTCACATGGACAACCTTTGTGAATTATAACTAAATGATAACTGAGAATTGAGTGGGTAATTTACTCTTTGTGCCTTTGTGCTTATGTTACCATTAATTTCATGTGCCAGTGTCATGTACTATGCATTACAACTACTAAATTGGAAATAATCACAAGGCAAGAGGACCGACAAAGCACTCAAGTACCTCTAAGCCATGTTAGTTGCAGAAAGGAGGAGGATGCAAACACATCAACCTGGATTGGCACATAAATTCTTTTTCCAGGGATATATATTGGGAAGTTGTTTGAGCCTTGTCTACCAAATTTTTGAGACTATGGTTGTTAACCAAACAATCAATTGAAGCCTTGTTTCACACATTCTTTTTCTTTGGACAAATTGACTTCCAACAACTACTTAAATTATAAATCTTTTGATTGAACAAATTGGCTTCCAACAAGCAACTTCTAAAATTACAAATTTGTTGATCGAACAAATTGGCTTCCAACAACTTCTTATATTACAAATACGTTGTGACCATCTTGATTTTATATTTGTTTGTGGTTATATTAAGGCTTTATTTTTTATATCTGTTGGAGTTCTGTTTGTGTTGAGTATGAGGTTTTAAGCTTTCCATTTAAAAGGATATTTGAGAAAATGCTTTGAGTATGAGTTTCTGGATTTCCTTCCCAACTTGGCATAAATGATGTTGGAAATGTAATTCAACATACAATCTATGAGCGAATACGTTTGGAGGAAGAGGTCATCTTTCAATCCACATTCTCAACATCCTTTTAATGAAGATACTCTTCTTGATGTTGGGGACTACTACACTACCACTTTATTTTGGTACAAGGGTTCGTCAACTCAAGCTAAGTGAATGCCTCATTCAGTATTTAAGCAACATCTACCACACATTTTGGACAAAAATTGGGGACGATTTTTAATTAACCAAGGAGGGGGAATTAAGTAGATTTATTTAAGTTGGTGCTGGAGAGAGAATTTAGTAGATTTTGAGCTGAAACTCGGTTATGCACTTACTAATATTTCTCCTTTTTGGTTGAGAAAAAATAGGGAATGCTTCCATAGAACTAGCATAAAATCCATGCACTAAGTCAAAAATTATTTGCTTAAGATTTTGTTTTTTTCTAGTAGCTTCACACAACAACATTCATGGGATCCCATGTCGAGAGAGAGGGGAGTGTGAACCCGCTCCTAACTAGGGAGGAAATGGTAATACATAGTCACATGGGTTATTGTACTTAAATGATGAGATGATGTCACATGGCCTATATTATGGTGGTGCTTTCTTTGACTAAGACTTACGCAAAACTCGTCGCTTCTTTATCTCATTACTGGTATTTACATGAATCCATTTTGTAGCACAATTCCATCTCTGTCTGTGAAGATCACTTGAACATGATGCATTCCTAACATTGCAGGTTCTATTTTTGGGGCTTTTACCGAAATTTGTACCATGCTCGAATTTCTCATGCTATAGAGGAAAAGAACCGAATTGCTCGATATTTGTAGGAAATAAACAAATTGCAGAGTGATTGTACTCATTTTATGAACTTTGTAATTAATTTGTTTTTGTCTTTTATTATATCTGTAGGATAAGTAAAAATGGGCTCATGTAACATGTGGCTATAAATTTATGTCTTAAACATACTAATTTTTTTTGCAAAACTGTTTGAATGTCCACAATTGAGCAGAACCCCCTCACGGACCAAGAAGACAAAGGTAAATGCATGGAAGAGCAATTGTTTCATCTTACAAAATGATTCCTTTGTCCTCTACAACATCCTCGCATCTATTCAATCATCCCTTATGGCAAGGTATGTCAGAGTAGAGAAAAGAGGGGTGTGATTACAATTTTTAGGACATCATATTCCATAACTAAATGAAATTAATTGATTAAAATTTACATATTATATTCACGTGTACAACTATATCAGTCACATAGATCCTTAACATATCAAGCTTCTCCAACTAAGTGACTCAGTCACAAACTACAAGGTTCTAAATATTTTATCTGAGTTTCCATCAAAATCACAGAAAGAAAGAGAACAAATATTGATATGTATTAAAGACCAAATATTACAACTGTTCCTGTAGAGGATAGGCTTAGGCTACCTTCTGGTAAGGAAACTGTGGAACATGTGGGTCTCTTTTTACAACCTTTGACTATGAAGATATAGTGGTTGTAGCTGCTAAATGTCACACATGTAACATTTCCTTGTAGCTTGACAACCAAGGAGTAAATTTTGTTCAATTACTTGGTAACAGAAGCCTGAAAATTCCCTGCAATGATTATCATAAGGATAGGCCTGTATGCAGCCAATGGAGTCTAAAACACATTGCATGGAGTCTAAAACATGTTGCAACAGTAACACAATTTCACACCGAAAAATTGAAAACCACATCAACTATAAAAAGTAATTAACATATCCCTCTAAATCAAATTCCTTATACCATTCGGCGTTCACATTGCACTCCTTGCGTGCGATTGCTAGTATTAAACTAGTTATATACACCCACACCCTACTCTCTAGAAACATGTCACAAAAGCAATTCCATATTCAGTCTTCATACTTTCCTTCCTTTAATAATGGATACATATTTTAACATAGAAAACCTCGTCAACTATAATCTTCCACTTTAATTGATTACACCGAAGGCATTCCCCCTATGGGAAAGGCCCTTGCGGACGTTTCTACGACTGTGTTAAATTTGACGGTTTGACGGCCGTCTACACGTTTTCACGTTTTCCGGCAGTTTTTAGCAGGTTTTTGATCCATGTCGTTTCTTGCTGAGTCCATACAGACCGCCATGACCACCTGTACCTTTGAGCCTGTGTGGGAAGGCGGCTGCGTCTCTATGTGCTACGGGCGTAATGATGATTTGATTCATATTACAGTTTTGTATTACTGTTTACATATATGTTGCATTGAAACCTTATGTGCGGAATTGAAACTGCGTTGAGCCTATAACTTAGTCATGACAAGAATAGATCTAGGAGCAACCGATAATATAAAAAAATGCATGGATAATATAAAGGAGTTAAACTCCAGTTCTGAAGATGAAAAATAGAAAAGCAAGAGCCAGTTATAGCTCCATGAAAATTTATAAAACGCGAGGGAGGGAATAGTAAACAACACACATGGTTTTACATATTTCTTTCCCACATGCATAAAGATTGGAGATAAAAAAGCTGAGAACATAGATTACATACCCAGATTTCATAGAGACAGAGAGAGAATTTTCGTAGAGATATTGAGGCTAAAGAGGAAGTCGTACACATCAATGATTTGCAATTCGCATAGCACAAAGGAGAGGTGAAAATTCCAAAACCAGTAATAATTAGTTTTGTGTTGATCTCGGTCTACGCAAATGTCTTTTTCAAAAAATATTCGGTGATTTATACTTTTGATGGAAGCAATTTTTTATAACTGCCTTTCTCAAATATAAAACAATGTTATTTCTTGTATTTGTAATTTATTTATTATATAATTATATAATTATTTTAAAGACGTTTGGATATATTTCTTTGGTACAGACTAAAGAAATTTATATTTTCGTCGCATTCGTCAGGGATTACATCCGTATGGCTGGTGATTTGTGAAGATTTCTGTGAAATTTTGCATTCCTTGTAGCGACGACAAAATCCATGTCTTTTCTTGTGTGTGAAACGATACATTTTTGGCAAAATTTATTCATATGCATAGTATTTATGCTTTTGTTTTTCGTTTGACGTGGAATTTATTTTAAAATTTTATTTGGTGCATGGAATTTATCCTTTCTTTTTGTTTTGCATTAAGAAGAATGTTTACCTTCCTTAGAAACTTCTACCGATGGGTAAGTATCATCGAGGGCTCATCCACACTATTTTGGATGCAACATGCATATTCAAATCGAACCAAACTCTGGTACACTACTTTTATATCATTTTTTCTATTTGTTTGTATTCTGAAATCAATCTTAGCAATGCAAATAACCCTAATAAATTTGTGAAGATTCAATTTTCTAGGTGTTTGTTTATGTTATTGCTGTTTTGGTTTTGAAGTTACCCTGTTACATTCTATGGAATTTATGTGTGTCTCACTGGAAACCTTTTTAGAAATGGACTATGATTATTGTATTCCAATCATGCAAGATGAAAGATGAAATATCAAATATATCATGCAAGATCAAATTGCATTGATGTGAGTATTGCAAATGAGATCGGGGCAAAAAATGAAACGCATAGCATATATTATTTAGGTGAAAAAAAATAACACAGGGAATAAGTGTGGGGCATGCAAGTATTTATTTCCCACGTTTCTACTAAGTCACGGAATATGGGTGGAACATGCAAGTAATTAATTCCCAAATTTTTATTTAGAAATATCTTTTTCGAATCTTCGTCTTCCTTGAACATTCGAAAGAGAGATTTATTTCTCACATTTTTATTCATGACTTTATATTCATATCTCCGTCTTCCTTGAACATTCATATTATGCATACATTCCTTAAGCATACATTCTCACTTTTTTATTTCTGGCCTTCGATTCGTGTCTTCGTCTTACTTGACCATTCCTTTTACGTGTCCAACTACCTGATCCCTTGGGAGTAATTTCATTTTTCGGGGACCTACCAAACATATTACTCACCTAAATCACATTGTGTCATCTTTCACACTTCCATGGTTTCACCTACATTGTCTACACCCAAAAACTGTGTGCTTCCTGACTAGAGACAATCCCTTTTCTTTTCCATGATAGCTATAGGAAAATCATATTCACTATTGTGCATGAAGCCCCCAATCTCATTTTTGTATAAAACTCTGATCACAATAGTGTATAGAGTGGAGCACATAGTAGAGATTATTTGGGTATGAATAATCTAGGTCCGGGCAATAGGTGTGGGACATGTAACTATTTATATCCCTTATTTTTGTTGAATTGTGGAATAGGTGTGGGACATGCAGGTATTTAAATCCAAGGTGTACTTCTCCTACATTGTCCACGCATGTAAAAACTATGTGCCTCATGGCTAGAGACAAACCCTATTCTTTTCCCTTATATCTACATAGAAATCTTCATCCCTATTTCTTATGATACCCCTAATCACAATTATGTATGGAACCATTTTCGCATTTCCGTATAAGGTAGAACAAGTATCATATATTATTTGGGTGGGAATAATCTAAACCAAGAAATTGTTGTGTGGCATGTAATGATTTAATTCCCTTTTTTTACTAAGTTGTGGAATAGATTGTGGGGCATACAAATATTCAATACATGAAATGCTTTAGTCGAATACACATAGCAACATGTTCGTGCTTCTACTTCCCATAACGAATTGACCTCATGACTGAAAATGGGTCTTACTATGTTTTGCAACAGTTGATCGTTGTAGTCCTCTTTCTAACATATCTCAACCGACTGTTTTGTCTACCTCTTTCAGAACATGAGCCTCCCCTTTATTACAAATGACAATCATGTCCTGTAGTTCTTAGAAATTTTATTCCAATGTTTCCTTCTTGAGTCCTCTTTCCTTTCCCATAGACATGTCCAACCTCAAACGTCTTTTCTTCTGCAATACTCTTCACTCCCATTGTTTCTCTTCATCCATTTCACTTCTTCTCTAGATCCCTTTTGCACTCGCATTATACATTCTCGTGCATCGACTATTTCTTGCAATCACCTCAAATGGCACTCGGAAGGTGTAGATCGGCACTACCTCCCACGTTCCACTTTCCATTCCCTTATAATTTCCACCCTCGCAGGCCTTACTCTATGCACCTCTTCCTCTCCCATTATTTTTTTCGCTACAATTTGCTTGATCCTTTCCTCGGGTTTCACTTGTATTCTCCGTTACTTTTACATGTATTACTTAACATTTAACTAAAAGATCATTTCTTTATTTCCTTTCTTCTTTTGCACCATACTTTATTCTCATTTCCAGATCATTCACATGTCGCATCCCCTTCAAGGCTCACTTTGCATTGCTCGCATGCGATCAAGCAGAGTATACCTTCCATCATCTCAAGAAAATTAGGGTGTTTCAAAGTGTTATGTCTTACAAATTAAAATCAAGTTTAGTTAAGTGTGCTTTATTCTTTTTACAAATTTTTTAATTGTCATTCCCGCTAAGACAATATTAAAAAAAAAAAACATTTATAAAAATACTTATATTTAATCTTTTTTTTCGTCTTTTTCATTAACCTTCCACAACATTAAATCACTTACACCATTAAACTAGTTAAGGTAGGAATTGATTGGTATATGACTCTTGTTCAGCTTTACTAATTAGACATTTCTTCCCTACATAATAAACTAAAAAGATTGCACCTACATGGCTTCAAAATACTACAATATTAATATGAAATGTATAGTGGGTTGTTTCAATTGTTATGGTTCATCCGATTTAACATCTTTTTAGTAGAGAGATAGTTTACGCATAGATATGATTTTATTTTAATTTTTTCCTTATTTGAATTTTTTCCCCTTACAATTTTTAAAATTTCATTATTAGTTTTATATAATTATTTCTATAATTAATTTAAGAGGAAGAAAATAAAATATCTTTTCTAAATTACAACGCATTTCGGGCCAAGCAAACTCTAACTAACTTTGAAAATGTGCCAAAACTTGCTCCAATCGATATGGCTAGCTTAATAGTGCATTTGTCTCATCGAAACATGTGGTTTCAAAAAAAAAATGGACTCAAACAGACACCGAAGCACAAGTTATGACCTTTTCAAGTTCCTACTAATTTTGGCGCATCAATTTTTTAAAATAGAGGTTTAAGTATATTGTCTTGAAATTCTATCAAGGGAAATGTGATTTAAAATAAATTTGTAGTAAAACACAACAATACACCAAATTGAAATTAAAAAAATTGAAACAAGATAAAATCAATTTTGTTATGCTACTTCTAGTCTCCAGAACAACCAAAGCTCGAAGGTGTCTCACTCCCTATTTGTGAAAATGACTTAAATTTTCAAATTGTTTTAGGTGGTGCTCAAACATAAACTCTCATTGTTTTGTTTTGTCCACGTAAGTTAACGACCTTTCATGGTATTTCATGGACGTGAACAATAGTCTACTTGATTTGTAGTTCTAAGAGGACCTCCAAACAGTAAAGAAGATAGAGGAGGAGGCCAAATATCATACAAGGACGTGTATATCTAGCAAAATCCATTGGTTAGCATGGTTGAAATGTTCACCAACCAATGAGTTATTTAGCAATTTTTGGGGTATTATTCTTTAGTTGGTTAATAATTCAACTTACTATCATAAATAAGGTTTATGTAGAGTTGCTTCAAGGGATGAAGATGAGATAAGCTATAACCAATTGAGCAAGTGGTTCTTACTGTACAATAGATGTTCCAAGCATGTTTATTTGACCTTTAGGTCAGTGCGTGCTTAGTGTTCTATCGTGTGTGGAGTTATAATTTTTGAATCATTTATTTTGGAATAGCAAATATGTAAATATCATATGCAATCCCACTCACACTTTAGGAAGCTTTTTGACCCACAATCGAAACACATTACTTTTGGTATAGAAAAGATGATATCACATGCATTGCCCTTCACACTTGGGCACCTTCACGACCCAAAATCTACATAGATTACTACATAGGTAACAACACAATACTACCCAAAGCAATGGACATATGTAATCCACTAAGAACTTCCAAGAAAAGAGCCCCACTTAGATTCTAATCCTTCTAACTAGCGAATGGAAGAAACCTTAAGTAAGAGAAAGTTTCTTGCAAGAAGCAAGTGGTAATTCTCCTCGAATCTAAGACCCTTTAATATAAAGAAACATACACTTACAACAATTTTAGTTGATTCAGGGTTGAAGCGCGATGTTATTCATATAGTTAATGTTTTCAAAATTTTCTACAAGGAAAAGTTGGAACTCATTTTTTTCATTGTTATGACGATACAAATCTCTTTTTGATGTCATTATACATGAAAGAAATATTTGTTGTATGTGTTTTATCTAAACTTACATATGTCGCAAGTTGATTGTTAACCAAACAACTATATATATTGAGGTGTAAATTTGAAAACATTTTAAAATTTTGTAGTTATTACTTAGATGCACAAATATCTTCAATTTTTTTGGTAACCTTCAATTTTTGTCCAAATCCCTCTCTTCACTTGAGAAGAAAAGAATAAGAAATATCCAAAAAAATAAAAAGAAAGAAAGAAAGAAAAACCCAAAAATGGAAGTGGAAAGAAGAGGAGCATAACTTTAAGAAATAAATTTTTGGAATAAATTTATGTTTAATTTTTATAAACCTTTATGTAATTTTTTTATCATTTTGATTTTCTTTCTCTTGATTAGTTTTACTCTTTCATTTTCTTCTTTTTGATTCTAAATAAATCACAAAAGTAAATATTCATCCCATCATCATCATATTTTATTGGTTTCAAAATCTTTAACCTTTAACTAATTGTTGTTTCTTATTTTATTTTATCTAAATTATATTAAAATAAATATTTGACGTCACAAACTTTTATTTAACTTTTCAACATCATCACAATTGATGTCACTAAATCGGATTTAGCTTATGTGCAAAGCTAAACAGACTTTGGAATTGTGACAACGTGGATTTTTTTTTATAGAAAACCAAAAGTGAATTCTTCAACCGAATGGAAAAAGATACCCTTCATGATGTATATAATTCTTCGCTTGTACTCCATTATCTTGTCTCCATCTAAAAATATTGGGTAGAATTTCACTATTAAGTAGGCATACAACTTACATAGGAAGTTGAAGTCTTAGTTTTGATGAAAGTACGTTTTATGTTTTTCTTTTAATTCTTATGCAAACTTAAATAGTAGGAATTTTTTTCCTTAATGATGATGTTATAAATTGAAAGGAGATGGTATATATAATTTTTTTACCATAAACATTTTTAAAATTATATTTTTATATCTATTAATTTTTTTTTTTTTCAAGAGCTCCTTTTCGTAAAACCATTTCTTCATACATATATAATATAAGCAATTGCACTTGAGTGGTGCAATGAATATACTGATAGGGATGGACAAAAGAGAAACAATGTAAGAGGAAGTGGGGTGATAAAGAAGGGGAAGGAGGAAGGAGAATTACAAGGGAAGGGAAAATGTTGGAGGGAAAGTAGGAGATCCTCTTCTTTGTTTTGGTAAGTCACATATGGACTATGTGTCATTTATGCGAATTGTTGAAAGGAGAAAGGGGTGTGATGTGCAAATCCCCGAGGTAATGTATGTTGAAGATATGTATGAAAGTAAGCCCTTTTCATTCAATACTCCCCATGTGTAAGTCAACTTTTCTGCTAGTAGCATATCATGGCAAGTGTTTGAACACACAACATGGTATTGTTCTTATTATTCGATGAAACTTGCAGTTTTTTTCACCTTTCTCATGACCAAGTATTTTCCCAAAGGACTTAAACTGCCACCGATAGATGGTTTATCATGTTAAAAGGAAGAATAAGAGGATTTAGAAGAAATATTTACATGATTCTTTGATTTCACATTACTTTTCTTTCTCACGTTTATGCCACGAAATTGTAATGAGGGATTTCTTACACGATAAAATGGCAAAGGGGCGGATTGCATCTACAACAAAGGACACACGGTAAAATCTATTGACCATCATTTTCCTTCCAATAAGAAATGACAAAAATGGATTCATTATTATTGTGGCTATTCATGATACCAATCATCATTTAGATTTTGATAGGAATTTATTGTTAGTGCTCACGCTTGTATTTGTATAGGATGATTAAATGATTTATGAGGTTGTTATAAACAACCTACATATATAGTTTTTATATTAACGAGTTGTTAAAACAACTCATTTATTGTTGTGAGTTGTTTCCTAAATTTTAGGAACAACTTCATATAAATATGTATATTGTTGGATATTTGAATTAAGAAAATAAATAAAAAAATTTGTGTGTCTATTTGTCATTGTACCATTAGATTTGGGGCCTAAAATCGTATGGAGTTATTTCCAATATAGGACTTGAAGTTGTATGGAGCTAGCATTCCAATATGGGACCTTAAATGACATGACACGTTTATTTCATAATAATACCGATTATGAACCATTTTGATAATATGAATGCTTTGTTAGCTTCTATGTTTATGTAAGAACACAAAAATATTTGGGACTCACTTCGCCTCACATAATTTATTGAGCCCAATGAAGAAAGAAGTAGAAAATTATCATGGCATTCACCATCTAAAGAACAACAAATTTTTTGATGAAAGGCTTGATAATTTGCATATTGGATTATATTTCTAACGAAGCCTCATAAGTGGCACAGGCATGCACAATACAAGTAGATTATAATGAGATCCAACACACGAAGTTAAGGAAGATGTTAACATAGTTGAAATCCCATAACATCTCAAATCCCTCCTCGACCATCTCTCAAAGACCACATAAACAAGATAATACATTAACATGTAAACATATATGTAGGAGTTGTGATGCTATTTAGACATTGTCTACTTAACAATTAAAAAATCAATCTTCAAAATCCATAAGCAAAACAATTTTAGTTTTATTTAAGTTAAAATCTTTTAAACTTTATAGAAAAACACAAAAGATGAAGACACAAGCACATCAAATTAAAAGAGGTATATTGATAATAAAGCAATGTATGTGTCAACAAACCAATAATAAAAATTCAATCAAATCGTAAAACTAGAAAAAAATGACTTGATCGTTACCCTTGTTCAATCGTCTTATAACACTTGCTCAAAAGAGCAATACAACACAATAGCAAAAACACTAGGAGAGAAAGAAGAGGGGATTACATCCACATTGTTCTTAGTTTGCAATTAACTTATATTTATATTACAATTAATTTTCTTGTTTAATCTTTTGTTGGCATGCTTGTATGTAAGTTTGTAGTTATATGTGGGGGCAAGACTACATCATTGTTTATTGGTGGGATAAGGTGTGGCTAGTGAAGGGAGGAATAAGGGTTTGTGTGTGTTGCTCTATTAGAGGAACAAAGGAAATTTGTGGCTAGTCTAAGTGGATGTATAAGGGGGTGGTTTGAATGGATGAATAAGGGGTACATCGTCATTCTTGTGGCATGTTTTATCATGGAGGGACTAAAGGATAGCTAGGATTCCTTCGTGGAGGTAAAGGGGTAGTACATATGATGGTCTCTCCCCTTTACAAGTATTATAGGTAGGATCGTGGTAGTGTGTGTTGTATTTATGTTTGGTGTAATGTATTTCTATTACCTTGTCGCATGAGTGGGTCCATGTTTGTGTAACATATCATGCATTGTGGTGTTGTACCAAGTGAACTCTAAGTGTGTGTATACAAGTGTTTAAAAAAAATTATCCTAGTTTTGGTTTGTGTGTTTTGTGGGCATTACAATCATCTTATAATAAGCGTGCATATAAATTTTATTTTAATAGCCACACAACTATATGCATGAGTGCTAACAATTGAAAACATCAATTACTTGTCAAAAGTACATAAACAAGGTTAAAAAAATTAACTACAACCTATCTTATAATTTTTAAAAAACCAAAAATGAAAAATGAAAAAATGAAATAATTGAAAAAGAATCACGTTTAGATTGTAATGGAATTAAAAAACCTAATGTCTTTATTTCCCTTTAACTTTTCCATTCCAATTGATTTCCATTCCGCCATTATTCTTGGCCTCATGTGCAGACTTCTATTTAGATTAAAATTAATTTACAACTATGTTGTTGCAAACTTACATATTAATAGTTAATATAGATGATTATGAATGCAATGTTGAATATTAAATCTACCTTGATAGTCACTAACCTAAAAAGCCTTACTATTTAATGGTTTTGTGAATTTTTGGGATTACTACAATTACATTATTGTGTGTTTTTATAATATAAGCATTGAACATAAATAAAAATATATTCACACAATGAAAATAAAACAAATGTTATGACTATTGTAGAAGCAAAATGCGAGAGCAATATTTACAAAATTGAAATTTCAACATTTCTCAAAGGTTTAAAAGGAAAAAATGTGTACACCTCCCCATAAGCATTAAAGAGATATATTTTTCCTTATTACCAACAAAAAAAATGCAAAACAAAGGATAGCGTCGAGTGGCACCCTTACATGAGGGTTGGGGAAGCGTGTCACCTTTGTAAGGTGACTTATAACACATGTGATCATAAAAAGGATAATTTTTATTTACATTTTTTTCACCAATATATTATTAGAAATAGGGGTAGTAGTGTAAAATGAGGCCCCAATAATGAGAGAATGTAGTGGTAGATTAAAAAACATGGGGTTATATTTAGAATCTCATGATCGTACATGTTTTAGACATTTTTACCAAGTGACCCCCCTATGCACCCTTACAAGGGGAACATCACGAAGTGGAGATGCCATCTCACTAGATAGATGGAAAGCATCACGTCATTGCCCATGCCATCCACATTTTCCCTCTTCACTTAAAACTGCTTAGAGAATCCCAAATCTAGATTTTGTGCATAATTGACCACATGTTGACCGTAGTGGTGGTGTTTGGAAAAACACAAGCATTCAATCAACTGCGTTGGTGTCTTGTGTGGAGAGAATGCATTCACATAGTCTTTTAACCATCACCTGTAGAGAGGGAAGCTTGCATATGTTTGATCCCTCACACTTCGTCTTGCGCACCACACACTCCAACATGTCTTACACCTTCCTCTACGCTTCAAGGATCAACACCGTTTTCACCATGCACATTATGTTAACAATGATATTGTGTTTATTCCTCAAATTTTCATTTCTTGCGCACCATTAAAAGATTGATGGTTAGGTATAGGCATATAATGAAATTCACGTTTATTTTGAACCAGCTAAGCTCACTGTTGGACAACTTACCAAAATCCCCGTGGGGTTGATACTAACTTGCGGTTGTTGTAGAATAGGGAGGCCATTGCAGGAGGGCATTGTTGTGTTGAGTTATCTCAAGGTTTCCATAGCTCAATGAGACCCTTGCCTCCCTTATCTTGGGCTTGGCCCTACAATTTTTTTAGGAGGGAGTTTTACCTCTATTAGTCTATGACCAATCTAATTGCTCACATACCCCATTCAAATTTAAAACTTAGTAGTCAATATGTCCCCACGGTAAAAGGGCTTGTTGAAAATCACATTCCACCGTGAGTTACATTGTTGTGTTTATTCCTTAAAATATCATTTCTTTGATGTTCATGAAGAAACTTGCTAGCACAAAATGAGCTTGTAGACTAAGGCCGAGGAGTGGTTGGTTATGCCACTGTTGTATGCAATAGTACCTTTGCAGAGGTATTAACTCCCACTTAAGCCATTTTATTTTTTTTGTAAGTTGTACGGCCCTCACCACCTTCCACTGCGGGTTACATTGTTGTGTTTATTCCTTAAAATATCATTTCTTTGATGTTCATGAAGAAACTTGCTAGCACAAAATGAGCTTGTAGACTAAGGCCGCGGAGTGGTTGGTTATGCCATTGTTGTATGCAATAGTATTTGCAGAGGTATTAACTCCCACTCAAGCCATTTTATTTTTTTGTAAGTGGTACGGCCCTCACCACCTTCCACCGTGAGTTACATTTTTGTGTTTATTCCTTAAAATATCATTTCTTACAAACCACTAAAAGATCAACGACCTTAATTAACATATCGACGTACAAAGATAAGAACAACCGTCAATCTTCATTGACAAATATGCCATTCCAATAAGAGCATGCCTATGGGCATAAAAACAAAGAATGTTAAGTGCATATATATGCATAGAGACGAAAGGACAAATTTTTGTTTTTTACAATTAAAATAAAAAGAAAAATTTAATACTTAAAAAAATTAACTTAAAATTATTACGCCAAGGTGTTTCTTACAATGGGGAAGACCTTTGGGGTCTCTCACAAGTGTATGTTGATCAAGTGCTCTAAATTCAACATACTCTGACGTCCTCACGGCTCCACCTCCAACCATCGATTTGCATAACTATGGTTTGTTTTTAATTTTTATATTTCACACAGCACCGTCTGCACATCAGTACCAGTACCAACAAAGCACATTTTCAAATTCAGGACACATAAAATGTTTGACTACAAACGGTCAGGGACGACATTCACTCAAGAATAAAATCAGACAGGCGGAAACTCACAATTTTTCTTAAAATTGAAAATGTTTGACCTTGAATTTATAATCTGTGCAAGAATAAAATTGGTCCCAGCGAAACTGAACGTTATCAATGAGTGTGTTTATCGACAAGAAGTTATAGGAGCCAACTTAGTGGGCTTTCCTTTTTCAATATTTGGATTTGTTCCATGTTGAGGGGAATCATAAGTTTCAGAAGCATATTCATTTTTAGCTTCAATGCTCTTTACCTTACTTTGATTACTAGAATTACGTCCTGGCGTTCCCATGGCTAAGAACTCTCTATTCCTTGCAAGAATGTGTGAAATTTAGCTTACATATTTTTACAGGGATTCTACCTGGCTTTCTTATAGGTTGTTAGACTTCTCACGTTGATTGTGATGTTCGAGTATTTTACTAATTTAGTCTATTTTCGTTTTTTTAAGGTCATAAACAATGGGTACCAGGATGATTAGAAATTTTGTTTTAAAATGGATGTCTTTAACAGGTGATATCATAAGCTTTGTCCTGAATCCAAATGTATCTCCACCATGATTTCAAAGGAATTGTCAATGGTGTTGTCAATGTATGGTTGTCTTCTTAAGGTTGTCACCATCTTCAATATTTGGGGTATGCTTTTTCTTTCTAGCTAAGTTTATAAGTACATTTGACTATCACATTCTCTTTGGAAAGTATACTTCCATGTTACATTTTATAATGTTCAAATTTTAGGGTTCGAATCTTACGTTGAGGGCTCGGTGTATGGTGTTCCAAATGAGATTGGTAGATAGTGTTCGCATTGTGTTAGAGCTTCAGTCCCAAAAGTTCTAGATCAATAGAATTTGGTGATCCATTTATAAAATTTTATGTTCTAAAATTTCAAAGCTTTGCTAATCTATTTATATATTTAAATTTTTTATATATTATATTTAAATGCTTCTTAAAATGGCCCTCAAAGAAAAGTTAAAAAAACATTTTGACCTATCTACATACATTCATTACAATGAAATATAATTTCAAATTAATTGTAATAATGTATTAAATTTTATAACCATATAGTGACCACTTAAATTTAATTAATATTATTACGTCGAAGGTGTTACCCCTATGGAAAAAGGCTTTGTAGACATTCATGGGACTGTGTCAAATTTGACGGCTTAAATGACAGTTTTGCTATTTTTAACAATTTTGCTTTTGCTATTTTTAACAATTTTATTTTTCGATTTTGCATGTTGCTTTGGCTTTACTATTTTTAAATTTTATTTTATAGTTTTTGCATGCATTAACCTTTAAATTCATGGGATTGTGTCAAATTTGACGGCTTAAATGACGGTTTTGCTATTTTTAACAATTTTGCTTTTGCTATTTTTAACAATTTTATTTTTCTGATTTTGCATGTTGCTTTGGCTTTACTATTTTTACATTTTATTTTATAGCTTTTGCATGCATTAACCTTTCAATATTGGGCACTAACACTATAATTTTATTCTTTAGGCTTTCCAAGTTCCAGTCAATTCCTTGCGTTAAATTGAATTCTGCAGTATGCATTTAAATTATGTTTATACTTGTATGTAGTAATAGAACTATATTTCTTAGCCTCATATTATGACCAGTTCTATAGCTTTGGTTCTTGGTCAATGAGGTTTTGTTTTGTGTTGTGTCTGTTTAGCTTTTGAGCCGCATCAGGAGGTATTAACTATAGACTTGTCTAAACTATCATCTGTTGTCACAAAAAATCATCTTCCGTAATTGCCAAAGGAAGCTTGCTCATCCTATGAAGGTTCATAGGCTTCCACATTTACTGCAGCTTCATGCCCCTGTCATTGTAGACAATACCAGTTACTTTAGGAAGGTGTGGATGGTTCTTCACTGAGACTACTATTGTCTGAACTTTTTCACATGTTTTAACTATTTCTCCATCAACCAGATCCTTTGTTGGATTACTCTCTTTACATGATGTTGATGATAGAGTTGTCTTGGATATTTATGATGTTTTCTCAATTTCCTCACCCATTCCACTATGGTCTTCACTTAGAATACCAATAGATGATCTATCTCCATCCTCAGCTTCTATGAGACCATCTTTAACTTCATTGCTCTGCCATGAATCAATATTTACCTCTACGACAAAGAATACCACGAGAAACATTAATCTTCACTTTCCTTACTCATTATGTAGGATGTCCCACAGAATTCCATTTACCATATAATCATAAAACAATAGGTTTCTAGGTGGAGAAAGCGAATATCCATGCAGACTCACAAGATTCCTATGCTAGATGCTTCCAACTATTTCGAGTTTAGTTCCAACTTCACGCAAGCTTTGTGGGTAGTACAATCTAGAAAACAATCTATGGAATCGGGGCTTCCATGAACACCCCAATCCTCTTCTCTTCTGTCTATTTTCCACCTTGCAATCCACAATCGACCCAAACAGAACACCCCACCCCTTCCCATACACAAAGACTTCCCTAATTGCTGCCCTCATCGCAAACTATTGAAGCCCAACATCAGTTTCGCAAAATAATAAATTTGTTGGCAAACATCCAAACTTACTCAATCTGTTTGGAAAATTACCCTGAAATTAAAACAATTTCCTTCGAAGTATTTCCCTCATGCAACAGATGTAAATATGAAAAACACGGCCATCGCTTCTATTCGTGGAACAACATGGACCCTGAAAAGCAACCTATTGTTCTTGTGTCTTTAACCCAAATATAGGAGATGCTTATCACACGTGTCAATCCATTGGTACAGTCACCCAAGTACATGGAGTACAATACAAATACTCAGGACACACCATAAGTTTCCCGCAAAACATTACTTCAATAGCAAAGTACCTACCACACCACCTTGGAGATTTGGACATAGTACTCATATAAAGGGAAGGATATAATTTACAAAAGTATGATTTCTACGTCAGTAGATCTCATGTTTGGGCAACCTTGCAATATAAAATCCAACACGATCCCTATTACAAAGATGTCTTAATCGACTTACCACGCCCATTCCTTCCTACCATCTGAGTCATCAAATGTTTCCTCGTCTCTTAACATAGCCACAATGGAATTTCCCCAAATGTAAACTGCCTCTACATCTCATGGTATTGATGCTTCCAATGACTCTGACGAAACGTATGAACACTCATCGTCTTTCGTGCCAACACCCCACAATTCAGGAACTGAAGAAGAGGAAATCAAACAGCAGGTGCTCAACCACGATGGTTACACCCCATTACCATGCCATGACGAGAGCTTGGGCTCTCACCTATAAATGAATACAATACGGAGGGCCTATTCTCAATGGCCTTCCCAACTTTGTTTTCGACTGGAAAAGCAATGTGGCAACAACCCCGCATAAAAGAAGTTCCAATGCATGAATATGATCTTCATTTGATGCACTACCATGATGGTCACTTTGGTTCACACCCAAGATTTTGCTACTTCCTTCTAAACCTCATAATGCGGCATAAAAGCCAGTCCACAGCTGCAATTTTCATGAAACAAAACATCAAATATGGAATCCCTACAACAATTGGAGATCTGTGAAGAAAAATATTGGAATGCCCCAAAGATAACCTCCTGATAATTTAATACGGTTTGGATCGAGCTTTCGAGGGACGCGTTCATTTTGAGAAAAAGCAGCGATCTTTTATATATGGTGGAACAATTGGGGACACCAACCTTATTCTTCACTATAAGTGCCGCAGACACTAAGTGGCCAAATCTCCACAATTATGTATGTTGAATGCCCTACGATCCTCGAGCCGCACAATGTTTGAGAACACTTAACATTGCCTCAAACCCTCATCGAGTATCAACATACCTACATCACATATTAACAATATTTTGTGAAGAAATATTGCAAAAAGGAACTTGGAGCAATAGACTATTGGTATAGGTAATAAAATCTAAAATCATATAAGTTTTTTCAAGACTACCTAGCTAATATTTATGCTCTCTCGTCTTGCATGTATGAATGATAACATAGAGGCTCCACACACATCCACAATTTATTGTGGCTTGAGAATGCACCTAAAGTTGACACAATGGACTGGGAGACGATACAAAAATTATTGAGGTGACAAAACAATACTTTGATAAGTTCATGTCTGCTGAACCCCCATCCGACTTACAACCACTTGGATTTTGTTGGCAGTCATTTCTTTGTTTGCTAAATATAACACAAATACTATCCTCCTCCCCACATGCAGACCTTGAAGAACTTCTTAATTGTGTTCAGCGCCACACAAAATGTTTAGAACAAACATGCCTGCATAGAAAACAATCACAGCTTACAGTGTAGGTACAACGCACCATGGGCCACACAACCTACTTCATCCCTGCTCATTGAAAGTGATGGGAAAATTAAGTACCTCCATTTGAGAAACGATGATAGACTGAACATACACAATCAAACTATGATATCCATATGGAGAGAAAATGTCGATCGCTAACCGATACTTTCTCCCATGCGCTTATTAAGTATATTACAAAATATGCTTCAAAATCGTATCAACAACGTTCAGAAACCTATCACCAAATGTTATCCATATTTTCAAGAGATGTGCGACATAGATTCTCCAAAGACACATTACGATTCAAAAAATGCTCACAAAGAGATTGTTGAACATGACATAGCGCACAAGAAACATGCCACATGCTGCGCAAAAATTGCCACTTGTTATGTGCAACCATTTGTTTGTTTCATTAAATGTTGGCAAAAAATCTTGAGACGTGTACTGACGCCGATGTACAAAAACAACCACTTTCTTAGATGCCAATAGAGTTCACCTAAACCATGGAACACCTACCACTTATTCAAAGTTGCTCAAGATTGGAGCTACAATAAGAACCAAAGGAGATAAATGGAAACTATGATCGACTATTAATTGTTCGGGTCCACCCAAATTTGTGGATGTCTAAACCGTGATTCAACGTCATATGACCTTTTTTTGGTCAAAACTCTTTTATACAATCCTTTTATAAATATTAGCTTTGACTTTGGCTCAACCCCACATGACATCAACGACACTTGGGACATGTTCAAACACAACTACATACCATGACATGTTTTACGCACTACCATAGACATAGGACATGAAACAAATGTTAGTTCTGACTATGAGGTCGAATGCAATATTCAACATGAACCATTGTAAGAATGACATGTTTTCGCATAACTTCATCCGGGAAATAACAAGGGTCTTGATCGTCTTAAAATTTTGGGGAAATGAGATTTTGACATACACAATAATTGAAACATACATGGCGTTCCACATGATTTGCAGATAATTGGTTCATCATTCATCGAGAGAGAAAAGGTAGACACAAATAACACCAACATGCAGGCCACACCACCATCTACCACACTACCTTTGTCTTCAAAACAATAAATAGCTCTTGATACCATATTACACCATTCAACAAACAAAACACTTCTACCTCCATTAAGATTGATAATTCAAGGAACAACTGGCACAAGAAAATCATTTCTGATAAATAAAATCCAAAATTCATTTACAACAACATCAACCACATCTCCTCTCCTCTCCTCTCTTCGCTCGCCGCCAACTTAATGTTTCAACATTCAACATCTCTCGCACCCACAATCCACAGCCCTCCCTATTCTAATCAAAGAATTAAAACCCTTGAAGGCCAAACTTTATCGTCTTTTCAAGAGTCGCTGAAACATATATGATATGTTCTTATTAATGAAATGAGTTTCATCGGCCCAAAGTTGCTAGAAAATTGACAAGTAGGCTAAATGAGCTTTCCCACACTCAAAATATCTGAATTTGGAAACAAATCAGTCATCCTCCTCGACAACCTTGGGTGATTACCACCGGTTATGGACAATCCTCTTTATGCAAGTAAATCCTATGGATCCACCCTTTGGAAGGGATTTCATTCTTCCATTACATTGCAAACTATATTTCAAAGCAACAAGGAACAACCATGCACAAGTTTCATTCCGAATTTACTGCTCAACATGTGAGATTCAACCCCTCTTATTGAGGACTATGAACTCCTAATGTCTCACACAGACACACACCTAACTCAACAAGAGCTCAAAATTTTTAAGGACGCACCACATTTGTTTGCAAAAAACAACCTCGTGGACTCCCACAACCTTCAGATGTTGAAGGCATTGAACGTTTTGATCGCCCAATCCATTGCTGAAAGTAACAAGTAGGATGGACCAAGAAATCCTGATGATGATCAGTTGGAGCACAAAGTTCTAGCTATGCAAACAACAAAAAATCATGTTTATTGCAAATATATGGGTGATGCGCATCGTAAATGGTGCTTATAGAGAACAATCACCGACATTGTCTACAATGCATCAATGCCACCACCAACATTACCTTTATTTGTTATTGTCAATTATCTATAAAATCATGATCAAATATATGCTCTAAATATTTAACACATAACATATCTAAACAAATAACCGCTCTCAAATTGTTATACATATCATAAGGACACATAATTAGATAATAATAATGAAATTATAAGATGACGAATTGTTGAGGTGTGAATTTTGGGATTAACTATCCACAAACATAGTGGCAAAATGAACGCTTACTTTGCATGACACAAAAGAATAAGAATTAAGAGTTAGCACAAAACTTGGTTGCTTGAACTACATGTCAAAACTTTGCCTAAATATTAATTGAAGATAATGAAAACTATGTTAAATTCCTTATTAGTTATGGGCTAGGAAATAATTTAAGATATCTGCCATAACACTGTTACTTAAGTAAGAGAGGAGGACACTTTTAAGACTTATTTAATTATCTCATGTCGAAAACTACCATGTTAATGACATTTTTCCATGGGATAACAAGTGTCATGCAGACATTTTACGAGGGCCGACATCATGCAATGAAAGGTTGCTTGTTGAAATTAATCGATGTCAAAACATTTCCTACAATAAATATCTCTAAATGACATTTAGAGGATCTACAAATTGTTTGTATATCTACTTGTTAAATAAAAACTCAATCATCTATAATCCTTTGTTAAGAAAAACAATGAAAATCTTACATGCACAAAAACTACATATAAGCATAACTTAAATAAAGCAACATCATAATAAAACTTCAAGGTTTTTAAGTATATATTCCTTTATATGTGACCCTAATTTTCTAGTGATGTCAAACCCCACGACTTTTTATGTCATTCGATATGATTTAAACCCCTTAAACTCTTTTCTATGTCTTACCATTCTAGGCAATACATTTCCAAGAAAAGCATGTTTCCCGAGTTAATTAAAATCCATTCACACATCAATGACAACCAAAATTTGTTTTAACCATATGTTTTTTTACGAAAAAAGTCTAGAAGTTACATAACCAAATGAATTTTTACAAAATCAATCTTAATTGGTATTTATGGAAACACTTTCCCTACTCAAACCTTGTGGAATTTGGTAAACATGACATTAACACGGGATATGTTGAGTTGAAGACTTTGAATGAAGTGACATTGCACCCTTACAAGAAGGTTATAATTTTCAAAGTAGCCTTTGTAGAGATTCCACAAAATGATACCATTTACTTATAATGGAAATTTTGCTTTTATAATTTCCTTTTAAATGTAGAGTAGGTGTTAAATCATAGATATTTACAAAAGGCTTTTTATGTACAAAAACCCAAATCGAAATGTGAATTTAATCCTCACCGACAAACTGTAATGTCAACGTCTAATTTCAAAATCTTGACCACTATCAATCACACGTCCACATCGAGCTCAACAATGTTGGATGTTCATAGTCATAGTAATCCACTCAAATGTGGATGAGTGATGCAAAATCACTACCACTTCATGATGCGGGATGTATTCGAATGTCTAAAGAAAGTGTCGGATAATTTTCTCGTAGTGTGGTAATTCCTTTAAATGTAGTTCAGGGACATCTACATCAACAATCAAACCTTTGGCCATGTCAACTCAAAAGTAATAAATTACCTCTAAATAAACGAGCTAACATATACGTTGTTCCAAGAAAGTATTGGGGCATGGGCATTGTATCAAGCTGTTATGTAAGTTGTTTAGGTGGGGTTTATGGAGATCCATTTCATAAAACACATCAATTGTCCTTAGAAGTGTTGCGGATAATCTTCTTGGTCATTGCTCCAAAAATATGGGTTTACCAAAAGTGTGTGTTTTTCCCTTATATTAAAATCCAAGGCAACTTCCTAGACTATATTCTCTAAGACGTTTTACCCCGTTTAATGCATGTGATAGTATCCTCATCTTTCTCTTCCTTTCGCCAAAATTTACAAGTTGAAAGCCAAGGGTCTTTGACATCTCATATTCATCACCCTCCATATCTACGTCGTATCAACAACCCTAAAATTAATATGTATCATTCACGTCCACCCGCCACATCCAAATTCATATCGGTTTATTTCCTCTAAGTTGTCTTTTGGCCGAAAATTGAAAAGAACATATGACATACTTCAAATTTATAAGGTGTTAGGAACATGGAATGTTCAAGATAAAGTCTTGTGAGGAAATCCATCAAGAAAAAATATTAGATGTGATAACTATTATGCCTAGAGAGATCAATGAAAAATGGCATAAGATAATTATCTGTAAAGATGACATAAAAGCACATTATTGACCTATGTTTTGTGGCTATCAAATTCAACCCTAAAATTTGTTTGCTATGATGAGTCCACTCCATATCCCTATCTCTAAAGTTTATCGGGACAAAAGTATGTTCCCCTTAAATTAAACTGTGTTCTAACTACCCACAAATCATAAGGGATGTCATTATCAATGGTAACTTCCTCCACCCCCTTTTCTCCAATTTAAATGATTGCCATAATAGTGTGTGATTTTTATGTTCTTGGTCTCAATAAAGCAATGTTTCATATCGTTCCCCATAACATTTTCCCCATCCTAGAACTTATCCTCCCTTAAACCCCTTCTTTTTACCCCTCTTCCTCATGTAGTGTTTTTCTCCACCACGCACAATTTTCCCTTTTAGTTCGACCCACCCCAATGCGGTTTTCACATCACACCATTTTTGTTTCACACAACTTTGTGGTTTTAACACGGGTCTTTTGATGATTGAAATCTTCTAATTACTTTTTTGACTAAGATAAGTGCATGGCATATTACCGTATTAGTATTTAGTGGAAAGAGATTCATACACTCACAATACACTAAAAATTATATATTAAACCCCTTTCTTGTGTTTATAAATATGTATTACTTCACATATCATATCCTTTTTTTAAAAAAACCAATTTTGTTTTATATATATACAAAATAAACGTAAAGTTTTTATAAAAAAGGTCTTTTGTTATCCAATATGAAGCTTACACATATTTCTTGGCCTTAGTTACCAAGGACTAGAGAGAATATGTTTCATCGTATTTTCTAGAGCTATGATCTTGAATCATGTTGTTGTATTGTTGATGGTGATATATTTTTATGGTAGGTATCTCCATAAGTATTATTGAGATTAACTCACTAGTCATCATCAATAAAAATCATCTTCATAAGAATGATTTCACCCATGGAATAGATGTGGGACATTTATGTATTTAATTCCCACCATTTTTCTAACTTTCCATTCATGTCTTTGTCTTATCTAACAAATTGAAGACCACCCATTCATGATCGTCTTTTTTGATGCTCGTAGATGGATGCCACCTTAAGTGTATGAAATGACTTCAAATGACACCTCCAATTACGTAAACAACACCCATGGAACTTTGCTTTCTAATAAGCTTTCTTACACTATAAAATTACATTATGGAGGAGGCTCATGACCACCCAATACCATGTTTTCACATTCACCCTTGCTCAACTGGGGACAAGAATCATAAGTTTTAATCAGAGATGGTTGTTTGCACATTTCTTGCTTTCCTACATTTACTCAACTTTACAATTGAAAGGGGGCAACCAAACATTGTGGTTGGATTTTGAACAAGTAACCTTTTAGATTTCCCACATTTTCTATTTTGACTCTTTAACACAACTTGCACTCACATAAATGATGCAAGTGAGATGAAGACAATAATGTGAAGCACAAATAACAAATATTATTTTGGTAAGAACAATTTCACAACCATGGAATAGGTGCATGCATATTGGTATTTAATTACCCAATCTTATTTCTAACTTTCCATTCATGTCTTGAGATCTTATCTAAGAGATTGAATACAATCCAATTGAAAAATCATCGCTTATGTGCAAATTTATGGGTTGATGACCTTATAAATGATGAGGGAACTCTTAATCATTACCCTATAATGAGAAAATCCCAACATCTCAAATGTGTAGTGAAATCACCACCATGTAATGCCATGTCTGGGATCCCTCAACATCTCTATCTCCAACCCTTTAACTTTGTCCTCACAAGACACCCTAAATGGCTGATTTAGAAGGAGAGCATACTATAGAGACTCTTCACTTTCTCCGTTTGTCGCTTTTTCTCCTCATTCGCATCCCTTTTAAATATGTTTTGGTTATCCATATCATGGCGCATTTCCTGCTCTTATTCTCCATCAAGAAGAGATTCTTTGACAAGACTACTATCCTCATGTCAATACTTCAATTTCTACCTTTTTAACCCTCCATTACTTTTCACGTCAGATTTGCACTTTCTTTTAAACAATCACCATTATCAAATGTATTCATGTTTAACGTTACCACAATTACACCACCACCCCCTACTATTCATGATATAAATTTTGCAATGCCCTACGAAAGTCTTTATGTATTCATATTTAGTTCTTGTCACGATTTTAGATATTTTAAAGGTGTACGATTTTAGATATTTTTCTACATTCCTAGATATTTACTATCCTAGATATTTGATTTTGATTTTATTCTTCATATTTAAATAAACATACATAAAAGGATAGTAAGATGACATATGTATATACCCATAAAATTTGAGTTTGCTTTGGATTTTCAATAAATATTTCCGACATATGTATATACAACCATAAAATGAAAGTAAGGTGAAAGTAAGGTCGAGTACTTCATTATATCCGTAACACGTTTGATGGCTACGTAAAACAGTAGAACACCTAATATTTAATACAAACAAATATATGACCGATAAAGCTGTTATAGGAAATACTTAGGTCGAATACTTTTTATTGTTAATCGGCACGTTACTTATTCCCGCCAGAGCGTCTTCATCAACTTCCATAAACAGAAAAGAATAAATGGGAGGCAAAGAAGATTGTTTCCTCTCGCCCAATGAACAGCTTCAGATTCATTCATAATAATACTTTTTAACTTATACAGCTTGGCGGCTATGTTCAGGGTCGGTGGTCTGCTTGGCTACCGCTGAGCATAAATACAGTCACAGCTATCCACCGCTTCACAATAACTCCCGTTGAAATCGCACACTGTGTATGCATCAGGCGAATAAAAGCTTGTGAATGAAATATACGTGCAATTCTGTAACAGTGCAAAGCTGATGTTAGAAACAGTGTGCTTTGGTGCGATATTTAGAGGAGTAATTGCATTTCTTACAGAGTCGGTCATTGTTATCTACCTGTTGTCCTCCTCTTACAGGCTGCTTAAACTATCTCTCTCTATAAATACACCCCCGCATTTTTAAATTTACATCCCGCACCATCTCGCATTGATGAGAGGGGAGTATTGCCAGTGTGAAAGACAACAATTATATCAATACGCCTTCGGCGCTTTGCACAGATTGAGATTTCGAATGGGCGTTTTTGGACAGCCGCAGGTAGCTTTCTTATTTTCCAACATCGGCCATGTTTCAAGAAACTTTTTCTTTTTTCTCAATGCCCTTTCACCGACACTACGATTTCTCCTAAATCCTACCTTTATTGCAAATAATTGAAGTCCATACGAAACCGCTTTTATTGGGTAATAATTATATTTACTTCAATTGTTGAGAAAAAGGCCATAAAATTTTGATTTTGATCTGTAATTTTTTTTTAAAAAATCTTGTTCAGATCCCTTTTCCTCGCAAGGAGCCTCGCACCAGGTCATATACCATCCAGTGTTGCGGCTTTTCCTTAGTCACGCGGAATGCAACAGGAGGTGTGAAGCTCGATTCCCGTGATGCTTCCTCGTTATTTCATCATCTGGATCGGCTTTTAGCATGATTTCTTTCCTTCTCTGTATTTCTTTCATTTATTCGCTGTAATAATTCTGCAGGGAAATATAAATAATGCAAATTATTGTTTTGTTGCGATGAACGTATTTTATTGGGTTTATATGTTTCACAAAATGCGCAGTATGCTCAGCCATGCTTTCATTATTGGTCACATCTTTTAAGTCAAAATAGTCAGTCTCGAGTTAGAATTATTTGTAAAAACTAGGTACATACGTTTTGGTATATTGTCTTAGTATCTGTAGTTATAGTGAGTCCAGGGCGTAGTTTTCTTGAAGTTATTGTTATTGTTATTCATCAGCCCAATCACAACTTACAACATAAAATGCTATGCGGCTAGGAGAGAGGTTCAGACCAGCGTTTAGACCGTATGCGGGATGAAGATCGGTCTGGAGGGGCTGGTACATGGAGGAGGCCTTCAGGAGCTTAGGACCCTGTTGAGGGACATTCTACTTAGAAATGGAAGGCTATGGTGTTTAATTTATAAAAATAGTTGCGACGATATATGTCTTTGGGCTTTTTGTTTCAATTTTCATTGTTTTTGTAATTGATGGGGCCTCAATTAATCTTGTGTATGGAATAGAACTATACGCTCCCATGATTGGGATTCGGGTTTAGTCGAACAATTATTGCATGGAATTGAACCTATTTAATTTATTTGTTTCAGTTTTTTTATTGTTTTTGGTAATTGTTGGGGCCTCCAATTATGTGTAATAGAATTAGATGCTCCCATGATTGGGATTAGCATGTTTTCTTAAGAAATGTACTATGGATACATACTATAAATAAGCACATAATAATCATGAAATAGTTTCACTGTAAGTGGACAACGCATGCTTAATCATCTCGGGTAGAGTAATTGTATTGGAATATGTTTTGCTGCTGATAGTTCAAAGGCTCTTAATCTGTTAGTGATAATCTTTATGTAAGCTCTGCTGAAAACTACAATGAGCATGTCTGACATTTCCATAGTTGCATACAGAGAATTATGGATGAAATATATGATATATGATTTATGGATGTAGTTGCAATTTCAGTTTCAGCTGAGCCAATGTTTTTTGCAATGTTTAGAATTCTTCAGCACTTCTCTAACTCAATTGCATGACATTCACTAAATATCATGGTTCTGTCTTTGTCCTAACCATAATCCGTGTCATATATATGTATATATATTTCTGTACTTGTCAGTAGAAGCTAAATTTATACTAACAAAGTTGGTTGCTTTTTCCAGGTATTATGGCCACTCCAAGTGGAAGCCCATCCATTATCACAATATCTGATGATACCTCTGGTGCCATTGTCGGGAGCCCTCCTATTGAACTGGTCGCTTCAAATGGGACACCTCAGTCATATGCAACCCAAGCAACCACCAACGAAAGCTCAATACAAAGTGTCCAGCCACCGCTTGCGACTTCTGTCCATACTTTGGCTACTTCTGTTGCAGCTACATGCTCAACCATTTCTGGTAGAATATCAGAGTCCCTCATCCCATCAGCAATGATTCTCGATAGTGATTTAACCACTGTCTTAGACATGATGCACAAGGTAGATGCAACGTACCTTAGGCTTGACGCATTGTACACTTTCCTTCGTTCGCTCAGCTACGACCAGTACTACTCTGGCGGCGAGGAACACTCCATTAGAGCTGCATTCAAAGCTTATCTTGCATCCCTTTAATTTAAGTCCCTACCTCACCCCTACTACGACTTTGCACTGCTCATACATATGCCCACCTCTTTCATCCTACCCCACAGTAACCTCTTTTTGAAGGTCTAACTTGATAAACCTATACTTGCATAAATATGGTGTACATGTTCCATTTTGAAACCGTCATCAAAAGTTTTGTATAATTCCAATCACGATATATACAATAGAGTTGTTGTACATATGTTTCGTACTTTACTTAAAGAATGAGCATAGAAACTGTTGTGTTATATAAACATCTTCCCCATTGTACATATCTTTACGTGCTTATTCTCTAAAAAAACACTTTACGTGGGCCATAACTTGGTTTCCCCACTTTATGGTTTAGCGCATGCTCCCTCGTACTTAACATTACCCCATTTGCTAATTCATTTCCATTTTATTTTATTGTTTAGGAACCACCAGCATCGCAGACTCCATTGCCCCCAACGTTGTTCCTCCCCAACTGGCCGTACACATGCCGACATCCCGCACAGATACTTTGGCACCGGCTACTCGTGAAGGCCGACCTGAACACTGCATGCAACTCACGCCAATTAAATCGTTAAATCCTTACCAAAGCGTTTGGACTATTGAAGGCAGGGTCATCAAAAAGGCAACCTAAACAACTACAACACGGAAAAACGCACAGGGCAGGTTTTCAGCTTCGACATTATCGACAAAAGCAACTCAGATATAGTGGTGACTTCTTTTGACCTAGCTACAACTTCTTACTACAACCAAATACAACTAGGTAAAACATACACAATCAAAGGAGGCACCTTGCGGACTGCAAAAAAAGATTACAACAACTCCACAACTCCTTGGGACATCATCCTAGACTTGGACTCCTCTGTAAAGCTTAGTACAAACCAGTCCGTAAACATACCGCAATATCTTTTCCGCTTCAAAACAATAGCAGAAATCAACTCCGCCCCCGCCAAATCCACCATTGACCTACTAGCTATTGCACTATCCATTACCGCCCCCTCCACTATCAGGAAAAGTGATAGTACTTTCAACCACAAACACACAGTCGTACTAAGTGATAACTCGGCACTATGTATTGAGGCAACGTTATGGGGCGCTTTTAGTGACAATGAGGGCAAACTTCTGAGTGAATTATGTGCTACACAGACATCAATCCGACCAGTTCTTGCAATTAAGAGAGCAAAAACTACAACTTTCAAAGGAACAACATTAGCCACGGGCCCTAATACACAAATCTTCATAGATCCTGATATAACTGAGGCTCATGCACTGCGTGCATGGTTTACTTCGCTCGCCTCTACAACTGCATACCCTTCAGTGAGTATTGGAAAAATTGAGAAAACCGATATCGCAGGCATGAAATCCTCCTCGCAGCTAGGTAAACCGCTCACCTTCTCCACCGCAGCAACAATTATACACATTAATATGTCCTCCTTTAGCTATCCAGCATGCACATCAATTGTTAACAACCAACAATGCAAGAAAAAACTTGATCTAACTGCAAACTCCTCTTGGTATTGCCAAAAATGCAAGCACGACGTCTCTCATTGCGACTACAAATATGCATTACACTTCATCATTGAGGATGGCACATCAACAACATGGGTAACTACTTTTGATGAGGTTGCTACATCAATCATGGGTATATCAGCACAAGAGCTACAACTTCTTGCACCAACACCTGACAAGTTTTGGCCTGTTGTTAAGCCAATTCTGTTCCACCGCTACATGTTCACAATATCCGCGAAGCTAGAGGGTCTACAAAGTCGAAGAGAAAGCCCAAAGTGCACTGCATTTGTCACCTGCTGAGCTTAAGGACATGACTTCCAGCATGCAGGAATCCCCACTAGATGCATTCCTCGCAACACCTTAACTATGTATTGATGAAAAAGATCCTACACTACCTCAGAAAACATATTATACTGTACCCACACAATATGAGCAACTTACCAATACATACTTACCATACCACCTACTCCACATATAGGTTTTTGCATTCATAAGTTATATAACCTTTAATATTAACGCATGTTGTGCTCAAGTTTTCCTATATTTATATACCACTCTGTGTTCTTAATATGTCTTTATAATACACATATTCGGGTGCAATCAAAGTCACTTTATACTAGCAATGCAAATACTGTCAACATACATTGTTACACTTCACTCCAATCAAACAAAAGAACTTTTCTTTTTTGCTTGCATTAACTACGTTCTATACCTAATTACTGTTACCTTTTTAACTCATTTTTTGCAGGCCTAACACGGACTGAGAAAAATGCAAAGGCTCGGTTGAGGTATGCAGCCAACAAAAACAACCTCAATGAGCATCGTCGCCATATAGCTTGCATGAAACGACAAAAGCTGAACACACAGGCGCCAGTCTATATAGCCAACCATGCCAACCTGCTCGAAGATCACACACCAAATACGCATTCACTCCAAGATACACAACGCCAATTCCGCCAAAGAATAGATCACCTCCCGCCTCCAAACACATGTTCATGTTGTAATGAATTATATGTTGGGCTACGTACAAGGCTTTACAAAGGTGCCCATACCTGTCACAGATGCATTGTTGAAAAGGATGATCGCCGCTTCTCAAGTTGGAATAACATGGACCCAGCCCGCAACCTAAGGTGTTATCTTCACTTACACAAGTTGAGGAAATGTTGATAGCAAGGGTCAACCCAATATTGCAAGTGACTCACGCTGTAGGTGGCCAATACAAATATAGGGGCCACACCATATGCTTCCCCCAAGAAGTTTCATCCATAACTAAACACTTGCCTCAACGCGTCGAAGACTTGGACATCTTAATCATCCGAAGAATCGGAGCAACAAATAAAGCTTACGACTGCTTTGTAAGCAGATCTCGTGTTTTGGCTGCATTGCAATTCAAAATAGCTCATGACCCTTACTACAAGGATGTTGTCCTAGACCAACCTGCATTGCATTCCCTACCACATCACAGTACTGATATATCTACTTCCCTACCACACTTCAATTCAACTATCGCCGACAATGCTGAAGCACAACCAGAAGCAGAGCTTCGCCCAAGTTCCCCACCAAATACCCACGAGCGGCAACCATCATCTTTTGTGTCCTCCCTCCCTCCAGCCACTTCAGAAGTTGACCAAATAACAAATTTCATCGAAGGCAAAAAAAAACTCCGCTACAATCAATTGAGTGGCCACACATTGGTTCATCCGCGGTCAGTGAATACGACACTGAGGGTTTGCTATCTATGGCTTTTCCAACATTGTTCCCTACAGGGGTTGCATTGTTCCACCAAGCACGCATCAAGAGGGTTCACATGCATGAATACGCACTACACCTACTACGTTACCATGATAACAGATTTGGAAGCCATCCGCGCTTTCGTTACTTCATTCTCAACATTATGTTGCGCCACAGAAGCCAATCAACATCTGTTGTTTTCACAAAAAAAAATATAGGCGACAACTTGCCTACCACAGTTTCGATGTTACGCCAACGCAACTTGCACACTACCCAGATGCCCACATTGCAGAGCAACTAATGCGCTTTGGGTCCAACTTGCGAGGAACTAAATCATTTTGGTGCAAGCGCAGACATGAACTCACAGATATGATAACCCAACTAGAAAGCCCTACACTTTTCTTCACTTTAAGTGCAGCAGATACTAAATGGCCAGATTTACACAAAGCAATGCCAGGAACACCGACGCCACCCTCAACAACTAGCCAGCAGTGGAGAAACGTGAACTTGAACATGCACCCCCATATCGTCTCTGCATACATGGAAAAAAGATTTACAATATTTTGCGAGGAGGTGCTTCAAAAAAAAATGCATTGCACTGACTACTGGTACAGGTGAGCTCACTACCACTTAGATTTTAATACAATACCCCGCCTACCCCATTTACCAAGCTGGACCCTCTTTGTGCAAAATACAGGTACGAATGGCAACACCGAGGCTCGGCTCATATCCACGGATTTATATGGCTTCCAAATGCACCAAACATGGAGGACCTAAACTAGGACAACCCCCGTGAACTTGATGCGGCGAAGACTTACTTCGACCAATTAGTAACTGCATGGAATCCAAGGGGCCCTGAGAGTGGAGAACGTCAGATACATCGTTCGCAGGAAGATGACCCGTGCTTGTTAGACACATACGGGATACTTACAAACAACCCAGTAGCTGACTATGAGAACTTGTTGAACCGCGTGCAACGCCACACAAAATGTAGTGAGGCAACCTGCTTGCAGAAAAAAAATGGGACACTTCAATGTAGATATAAAGCCCCTTGGCCACTCCAAGAGTATTCGAGCTTGGGCTTAGATGAAACCGGTAAAAAAAAGTACACCCCTGCACGCAATGATGCACGGGTCAACATACACAACTCAGACATGCTAGCACTATGGCGAGCCAATGTCGACTGCCAGCCCGTTGTGTCACGACATGCGGTCTTACAATACATTGCAAAATATGCAGCCAAGGCAGAGAAGAAATCAGAAAGCTACCATCACATGTTGACAAGGATATCTAATGAAGTTAGCGTCGATCACCCTGCAAAGACGGCCTACAGCAAATTCCTCTCTGAAACTATTGTCGACCGGGACATTGGTGCACAAGAAACATGCCACATGTTACAAAAACTCCCCCTTTCCAGTTGTAGCCGAACATTTATTACCCTATCCGTCGGTAAGCAGGTATTCAAACGTGTCCTCCCAGACCTAGGAAACACATTCCAATTCCCTTCATTCATAGATGCATACATAAAACGCCCTACACAATTAGAGAACACCTCCCTCTTTGAAGCTGCTCGTTCCTGGTCCTACAACAACCAAAGGAAAGTTACTCAATGGCTACAAAGAAGAACCCCTGCTGTCGTCCGCGTATTCCCCCGATACAGTGATGTCCCCACCCCAGATGCGATACACTATGAGGATTTCTGCTGGACAGAGCTTCTGCTTTATAAACCCTTTCGACATATCCAAACAGACATTGGCATCTCCACATCTGAAATAACTAACCAATGGGAAAAAATGAAAAACTCTTACGCCCCTTTACATGTTAATAGAGCCACTACTCTAGAAGAAACTGCAACTGGGGCAAGTAGCGACGACAATGACTCGCAAGGATCTAATCCGCTGCATGCACAACTATTTGAATGGGAGCATATATCACGCATGCACCCAACACTCAATACAACAATTGATGATGTAGACATGATAGGCCTCCGTGACTTTGACATTAACCACGATTGGAAGGTTCATTCAATCCCTGCTGCCTTACAAATAAGTGCACCTAAATTCATAGACATTGCCCGCACTGAAAATTCACCACCAGTTGTTACTCCACCTACCCATTTAGACGCTCTGCAGCTATCATCAAAACAACACCTTGCCTACTCAATTGTGCTTTCCCATGCAACTCAACAAGGGGAACACCCACCATTGAAGATGATCATTCAGGGAACCGCTGGTACAGGAAAATCATACCTCATACAATGCATAAGAAATGGGCTTGAAAATATGGCTGGCAAATTAAAATCTTCCCTCCTTGTACTAGCCCCAACAGGTATTGCTGCATTCAATATAAAATCATCTACTATACATTCTTCCCTCCGAATACCCATATCCGACATGAAACCTCTTGAAGGCCAAGCCCTAGCAATCTTCCAAGAGCGTATGAGTCCCATACGTTACATACTCATAGATGAAATGAGCTTTATAGGTCCTACAATGTTACACAACATCAACAAAAGACTTCGTGAGGCATTCCCCCGACATAGTAACCACGCGTTCGGTAACTGCTCAATGATTTTGGTGGGAGACTTAGGCCAGCTCCCTCCGGTCAACGATGTACCATTATATGTAGGCAACAAAGTAGGAAGCTCCCTTTGGCATGCTTTTGATACCGTGATCACCTTGGACACAAACTTTAGGCAACAAGGATTAAACTCGACACAACTTGAATTCAGAGAAATGTTGACCAACATCAGAAACGCAGAAGCAACCGTTAAGGATTGGTCTCTTCTCATGTCACGTACCAAGTCGTGCATGTCTACCTCAGAGCAATCCATGTTCATGACTGAGAAGCACCTATTTGCAACAAAGGACCTAGCAAACAAGCACAATAAACAAATGCTAAAATCCTTGCACGTACCAATTGCAATGAGCATCGCAGAACAAAGCAAACATAACTCTGACTCAGACATCAACGACACTCAACTAGACCCGGTAGTTTTCCTATGCACAGGACAAGAGGTCATGTTGACATCTAACTTATGGGTTAGCTCAGGATTGGTTAATGGTGCACTCGGGCAAGTGACAGATATCGTGTACAACCCAGAAACACAACCACCAGACTTGCCATCCTTTGTTGTCGTCAACTTCAAACACTACCAAGGGCCCCCATGGGACATACTCAACCCAACACACTTGCCCCTACCTCCTGTCACACGTGGAAATCGTCGCCAAATCCCACTAAAAATGTCTTGGGGCCTTACCATCCACAAATCACAAGGCCTAACTCTTGACAAGGCCACAAGAGACATCGGAAACGTTGACCGTCAAGGACTAACATTCACAGCAATGTCAAGAGTTCGTGCCATCAACGATCTACAAATCCAACCAGCTTTTACGTTTGAACGCTACGCACGAATGAGATATACCAAGAACGTAAAATCACGCAAGGAGGAGGAGAAAAGACTTTGCAACACAGCATTGGCACACGGCGTACAAGGCATGGAAATACTCCTTCCCCCATCATGCGCACAAAACAATACCACGATCTAGGATCCATTGGTAAACTCCAACATTAAATAAGTTAAGAGTTGTACATATATATACGCAAACCCCACTTGTAATGCAATACAAACACAAATCACCTTATTTGGGAAGGCATAAGGAAATCTCAGATCAAATTCAACCTCAAATTCGAACACCCTCATACCAGGTTAGTCAAATTCGATCCGAAAATGTAACTCCCCAATGATATTTTTTGAGGTCACAAAACCGATTGAGGTTCCCAAGGAGAAGCCCTGCTCTGTTTATGTCCTACAGCATGATTTTGGGTACACATATGGAAAACCCCAGTGACAGTTGAATATAAACCCCCAAAATGGTGCCCTAAGAAATGGAGTAAAGTGGTCATGGAATGGAAGGCAACATGTAGAGGAAGACAGTTTGATAGAATTGCAGGGGTGTGGTTGAGTGGTGTGGAGATCCTTAGGACATGCACTGCAGAGCCCACGAAGACCGGAATCGAATGGACCATTCTCAAAGATATAACTAAGTACTCCACACTGTTGCAGACTCCTCAGATTCTTGAAGTGAAGCTTGATAATCTAATAGATAATACCTATACAGGGGTTTACCATGTGAATATAACATTTCACTTCTATGGAGAAAAGGGGAAGAGGGGTTTGCATCATCAAGGGCAAGCAGATTTGATCATGCCCATTTCCCTGCCCTCCTCACAGAGTGGGGGTGCCTGGTTCCAATTGCAGAATGCATCAGATGTGCAGGGGAAGTCATTGCGCATACCGCCTAATGCTTTCAAGGCAGTTTTGGAAATTTTTGTTTCTTTCCATTCAAATGATGAGTTCTGGTACAGCAACCCCCCCAATGTGTATATCGAGGCCAATAATCTGACAGGTACAGCGGGTAATGGGCCTTTTAGAGAGGTAGTGGCTTTCGTAGATGACATGGTGGTTGGTGCTGTGTGGCCTTTTCCTGTGGTTTATACAGGAGGGATTAATCCACTATTCTGGCGTCCTGTTTCTGGTATTGGGTCCTTTAATCTGCCTAGCTATGAAATTGATATCACACCATTTTTGGGAAAATTGTTGGATGGAGAAGAGCACAAGTTCAGCTTGAGTGTGACCAATGCTTTGAGTGTGTGGTTTGTGGATGCAAATTTGCACTTGTGGCTCGATAAAAAGATTGCAAGAACAAGTGGGAAATTAACCGGGTATAAGGTCTCCCCCTTGAAGCTCAATCTTGCATCAAACTTCAAAGGCATGGATGGATCCTTTGATACATCTGCACACAGGGAGATTTCCTACTCTGGCTGGGTGGAATCATCTCGGGGAAAGATAACTACACACACTTCTCAAAAATTCACGTATGTAAATTCAATGACTTTTGAAAACGATGGAAATGTACAGATTGTGCACCAGACTATACAGGCCAAAAGTGGTGTTATACTTGAGGCGTCCACAGGGATACTACTATCTGCTCAAGTTGATAGTTCTTTTCCCACATATATGTATGTTGCTGAGGTGGATGAAGGTAATGGCACCACTGTTGAGAAGGCAAACTTTTCAAATGGATTTAATATGGACATCTCCATTGTTGCCCCGACTGATAGTTTCTTCAGCTCTTTAAATAATACTCAGAATGCAGAGGGCTATATTGTTGTTCGGAAGAACTTAGTCAGCAGAGGGCTTGGAAGCACCCAACAAATGTACAAGTATCGGAGTACTGAAGGTTGCTATTCTAGAACTCTGAGTGTAAGCAACTATACATTTCTTTCAGACTATATAGACAACTTCTGTGGCAACACAGCCTAAACCTTTCAAGGATAGTTTTCTTCTTGGAAGGGCTTGGCAGACCACACAGAGGCAAGTTCTTTTTCTTTCCATTATTTTATTTGGTTGACATGAAATCCATTATCACATGTTATAAATAAGCAATGATTTTCTATCATGGCATTAGATTTGGTTTCATTACATAGTCCTCCAACGGTAAAGCAGTGACTTCATCTGCCGCATGGTTTCCTTCTTGCTAACTAGTGGAAAGGGACAAACCATCATACAATTTGATGGGTCTTGGTTATTTTTGTACTTGCACTCGGTGATCAGTTACTTTGCAATCACACCATTTGAGTGTTCTGATAAATCAAAATATATTTCAGAGGACATTGGTTTCATTACTAATGTGATTTGATGTGTTATTTTGTTTCAGTGCAAAATGTTTGCTGGGCAAAAACTTGTAGAAATCAACTTTCTATATTGGCATTACCATGTCTTGCCTCTGAACTGGTGGATTATAATAAAATCCATATGAAGGTCCTAAAATCCTTTTTTTTGGTTGATGAGGATGCTTAAAAAGTCGGATGAATATGTTACAAATCCATGCCCATATGACAAAGGTTTATATTGTGCAGCAAAAATACAAGGCAATGCAATCCCTAAGAACCAAACTATGTACATTTGTTGTCATCACTTTTGCTGTCTCAGTTTTGTCAAATTTTGTCTACATTTACCTGGGGAGTATTCCATTAAGGTTATTATTGATAACATTTCTTTCAGATAATCATAAGTAGGCATACGAAAATGATAATTGTGTATTTGCTTTCAGCCTTTCCTATAATACTGAACTCCATTTAGCATTAAGAACTTGTATCACAAGGTATGCCAAATTTTATCGAAAAAGTTTGAATTTTGCCGAACTTTATTCTTGTTGAACATGAAATTGAACTTTATCCATTATTTTTGCATGGGAAGTTTTTGACATGATTTTGCATTATTTTATAAATGTGTATATATACATATACCAACTGAAAGCAGAGGACAGAAAGCTCTCTCCAATCTGTCCCTCTGACATATTTATGCATTTTCAGAAAATAAAAATGATAGAAAAATTATTTGATAGATGATCAGGTGTGAGGAGGGCAAAGCTATTTCCGGTAAGACCAAATACCAGTGTTGAATGCGAGACATGCGATGTAATAGTTCTCGATGCAAGAACTGTGTGCCAACAGCAGGGATATACATACTATTTATTTCAAAATAAATATAGTAGAAACAAGCCAATGCATTCTTACTTTGGGTCATGTTTTGGTTTAGAACATTATATACTTGGTAGCATAAGACAATTGTAGGATATGCAAATTTCTTCTCTGACTGTCAAAGACTGTTATGAAATTCTTTTGTATAAGATATTAAGAATTGCTATAAATTTTCTGCTAAGGATGAATCCAATACAAATAATAAATAACTATTTGCTTAGCATGAATTTCATAGGAACTCGGGAAAAGTGAATCTAAACCAACATGTGAATTTAAAGTATCTACGCTTCTTCTATAAATGTTTCTTAGGCAGACCTTTGGTTTAGATTAATCTTCCTTATTGACCAGTGCAAAGTCAATGTTTCAATCGGAATTACTGCCATTAACCCTATTCCATCTAAATTCATCATCTATTAGGTTGGACACAGCGACCATTATTCTTACTAAAACCCTGAGAAATAACCAAGGTACATACCACATGTTCTGTAACCAGCAACCTAAATCAAACTTCCTATGAATTTTCCTCAATTCATGCATCCAGAAAAGAATTTGGTATCGTTGGCTTCTTGTTTTCTCAAGCAATTAGCTCACTTCTCTGTGCTTAGCTGACAAATAAATAATTGTTGACTAGCTCAAAACTAATGACTAATTGACTGTCACATAATGTAAGCTTTGTATTTGCTCGAGTCTTGGAGGACAGCAAATCCAGAAGTATGCACCAGTGTGAGAGATGTATTCACACTCACACTCTTTGGCAAGATGAACTTTCTATAGGGGCAGAAGAATGACAAGCACAAGTACTCTGTGATTATGGTCAGGGGATTGCAAGGGCATGTTTAAAAACAGGAATTAGAATGACCCGATTCATCATTTGTATGTCAAATGTTCCACTGTCAAATTGTTTGTCATCCATTCGAGATAAGTTCAGTTACAAGGATTTGACTTAGAGATTGTCTCTGAAATTTGAACTTCTAAATTACCATTGATATTGCTTATCTATTCAGAGTGTATTCTCTCTATAAGGAGGGTGCCCTGCACGGATATAGAAAAGTTGTAAAGTTTCTTTGTCAACAGTGAGTGTTGAAATAGAGCAAATTCATGACAAGTAGGAAAAATGAGATTCCTGTGGGACTACTATAACTGTGACTCATAAACATTCCTATGTTTTTTGATAACTCAAAAGAGAGTTATGCTAGGTTTAAGAAGTAATTCGTTTTTGCAAGGACAGTTTTAGCTCTAACATTCTTACAAAACTTATGAAATCTCGGTGTTTGCATCGATGGATGGTGTTCTTGTTCCTTTAAGGCCGTAGCTGGAAGTTGCATTGGTATCAAAGCTTAGGGTATGAAAATCAAGTAAAGAGGTTTAATTACTCTGGCCACTATTTGTCATTTATTACAAGATAATGAGTACCTGAACATAGGAGGTTGCCAAACAAGTATGCAAAGCCACAGATTTAGAATTAAGAAGAATCTTGACTTCGCAAAAGCACATAACAAGGCTTCTGCCTAAACCCTCGGGGATGATATTGTATCGGGCACAGTTTTCTATCCATGGCCAGCCAGTGTTCCTGATAAGATTCTGATGAGAAGTGAAAATGACCACCTTATACTTGTCCCGGGTTCTGTGTTTGATATCTTTTCCTTTGCAGGATTGTGAGAGATCACAACAGCTTGTGACAGAGAACAAATTTTTGAAATAACATATATACTTGCCTATGTAAAGGTACCTTACACCGATGCAGGGCATACTATTGGAGTATTGTCTTCATGTCAAAATTAGAACTTAAGTGGATCCTTACAATATGGACACTAGAACTAAACAAGACAACAAAAATTTATAAAATCGTAAACAAATAGAGAATCAAAGAGCTTGTACCAGTGTAGATTGTTTAGACATTCAAATTGAATGTGAAATCATTTGCTAGGCAGAAAACTTACTCTGATTTGAATGTGGAATCATCAATATACAACAAATACACATCACAGTATGAAATATACATTACTTCTAGTAAATAAGAATCATTCAAGCCCCACCAGAGCTTGTTAACTTGGCATGCAAATTTATTAGATCAAAGCTTATTTATTGGAGTAAAAAAATTACTCACTATCCTAAAACATGATGTCACTCCCGTAAAAGCACATCTTACCCCTCTTCCCCTCTCCCCCATAAAACCCATTTACCTATCCTAAAACCTCCCTAACCACCCATAACCCATCTAAACCCATTTTTATCCTAAACACTCAACCTCTTAACTCCCCCAAAACCTCCTCAACCATTTTCATTCGTATCTAAACCCGAAAACCTCATTTGGAAGTGGTTAAAACCACTTCCAAGTGGGTTTCCCCACTTTTCCCGGTCGCACAAGTGATTTTAACATAATCACCGACAGTTATAAAAAAACTAAACCTCCTTCAAATAAATTCGGAAGTGTTTGCAGTGAAGCTCTATTCCACTCCAGACCTATATGACATCAACACCAACATTTTGACATCCTCAACAACTCTGTTAAGCCCTTGAACATCCACAAATCTCTGTAAGGACTTCTCCAACTTTGTCCATTCGTTTACACAACAACAATAAGTTATCTCCAATCATTTACATTACCAAGTTCTTTAAGCATCACTTACAAATCTAAAACAACCATTAAATCAACTATCATGCATCTAATCAACATTGTATTAAAGAATTAATCTTTTTCTCAGTAATTGCCAACAATTCTACTTGAATCACCAATGATTACTATCATTTTATCACAATTTTATACTTTCAGTCATTTTATCATTCTTTTTTTGTCTGATCTACCTCTTTTCAAGATGTGTCTCTCTATAGATGATAGTACTCTAGTGAGTCACACCCATTACCAACATTTACGATCTTTGATCATTCAACAACCCTTCGTTTGGGAACAATTTTGACATCACACATGAACTCAGCCTTTGTGCCATCACCTTGACACTTGAAATTGAAGACATAGAAGACCAACTCAAATCATACAAGAAGAACGAGATGCCGTTGAATAGTTTTGGTTTGACTACTTCCTGGACTTCGAGCTTGCCGTCGCCCTCGCTTGGCCACCTACCACGTGAAAAGATCTCTCTATCCCTTTAGAATTCTAATCATTCCTTGTATTGTCAATTATTTTCATATCATATCACTTAATTGTAAAAATGAGTTGACACCCTTCGAGGAAGCCCATTGGTTCCTAGGATCAACCTTTTCCGAGCAACTCATCAAATCTCTATCTAATATCTATTTTTTAGCTATTTTTACATGTAGGTTCTCTCATCCACTAGAAGGAGGATTTCTCGCGTCTTTGACATCCATTCATCCCGACATTGCATTATCGGTGTAGGTATCGTTA
Source organism: Taxus wallichiana var. yunnanensis (assembly GCA_018340775.1). Taxonomy (NCBI): domain Eukaryota; kingdom Viridiplantae; phylum Streptophyta; class Pinopsida; order Cupressales; family Taxaceae; genus Taxus; species Taxus wallichiana. The sequence continues at coordinate 128,221,296 of CM031238.1, forward strand.
AACCAATTGTCTTCAAGTTTTTCATGTTTTATCACACGAATTGATTAACAACCGAGATTCACCATAAACATTCTGGCATGCCTGTGGGACCCTTAGTCCCTTTTTTATTAGATTTTATATCCCCTTGTTTTCTTTCTTGTCAAATTATCTAACTTTTTCATCTTGGAGTGCTTTTTCTCTCGCTTCTTCAAAAATGTGTAAAAATATTTTTAAAAAAATCAAAAGGAAATAACGAATATAAGTACATTCTTTTTCCTTCATTTTCTTTCAAGCATTACATTTTTGTTTGATCTACTTTCATCAAATCAACATTTCCTTTTGGATCTTAAAATGAACTTTCATATCTTCTTGCTCATCTAGATTAATTAGGGGTTAAACGATTGCATTCACAATCTTCCCTCACACACAACCAAACCACATCTTAAATCAAACTCACATCTAAACAATTCCTCCTAGGTCTACCTACTTAGATTTCATCACCAAGAGGGAAGTCGACTTATGTTTCTACCAAGTATAAACAATCTGGTGGGTGGTATATCAGCTAAGCACCCACACCCTTATCGTTGTGGGACCATGAAGTGAGGGGTAGGCCCCAATACCATGCCTCGTATCGATACCAACATAGGAATGGGCCTCTCGTTACCTTTAGGTATATCGAGGACTTCAACTTTAAACTTACTTGAAAAACAAATTTAACTAGCCTCTTTCATAGTACCTTCGTTAATCATCTTTTTTTTCACATTCTTTTTTAATTAATCAAGATAATCTAAAAATTTCTCTTGTGTGTGTGTGTGTGTTTTTTTATTTGTTTTAAACAACCTTTTATCAAGAATGGTAGAATTCAAAACCATCTTTCCATTTTTTCATTGATTGTTTGATTAGTCCATGGTTCTAGCTAGACTACATGCTAACTTTCAAAACCTTTCAAGTATGGCAAATTCCCTTCAACAATCCTTAGAATTAACCCAATCCCATATGCAAAATCCAAACACGTTCCATCCACTAAAACAGACCTTAGAAACAAATCTGGAACCTCCACATTCCCCAAACACTCAATCCGAAATGTTAGAGGTTCCTTGCCTTGACCCTCCTCAATTCTTCCAGAGTGGTGACTCCAATATTCACATAACTCTTAGACACCAATCTTGTTTCCTTTAGTGGCTACCTTGTTACTAAAGGTGTTCATATCATTTACACCACTCCTTATCCAACACAATGCCCATCTACTAAGGTCAACACTTGTGATTATTCTAAACTCTATGACCTCGATTATCAACCCGTCATCCAAAAATCTCCACTTACCCCTTTACTAGTGATACAGAAATACTAACACTTGCTTCTTTTGCCCATGTTATAGTTTTGATCTTAATACCATATCATCATAGAACACGAACAACCAACAAGCACCCTCCTCATCATCCTTCACCACCTAACCAGGGGTACACAAACTCATACTACTACCTCCCCATCCACATCTAGCCATGCAATCTCCACTGCTCCTCCTCCTTATAAACTCGGTGTCCCTCTCTCTACAAATCCATTGATCATATCTCAACCTATTTCATCACAACAACCTATGTCTTCAATTCAAAATCTAGTCCTATCCATCCCTCGTATACATTACACCACTATCATCAAACACTGAGTTCCATTCTAGTACTCTCCCTTTCTCACAATAGCATCCACTATCGCCATCCCATAATATGGTTACACATCCTCTCAATACATACCACAACCAACACAACCTCTCATCAACACATCTATCCCTATACCTTATCAATATATTCAATCCTCATCACAACCTTTAGTCTCCCAACAACCTCATAACATCCTAGGGGTCTTCCTCCTTTCCAACATCATACCCTACCATATCATGTATATCAACAATCAAACCCCATATCCACAATCAATCCAACCCATCCTCTTCAAATATCCAACAACCTCTCCAAAATGATCCCATGTAGGCGTTGTTAATAAGTAGAATTTGCAAGTCTTGAAGTTGTTACCATGGGACCTAAGAACACTCTTTCTTATGAACAAATATGCAATGAACCTATCAGTCCATCCGTACCATTCAAAGCCTATCCTCCTCACTGGGAACTACCTAAATTTATCAAATTTTATAGTAAGGAGGATCCACAACAACACATCAAGGACTTTCATCATCCTGTTACCTCATCGCCCATGATCAAGATTTGATGTTGAGGACCTTTCCCATGTCATTGGTTGGTCCTAGCTTCCCTTGATTGGTACAATAATATTCCCCAACATTCCCTATTCTCATTCATGCAACTAACATTGTTTTTCTAGAACATTTCTTTATTAACATAGCTCGTAAGATCTCTATCACCGATATGTATGCTATCAAACAATTTGAAGATGAGTCTATCACCGATTTCATCCGATGGTGAGGGATTATCAATCAACTCTCTTTCTCCCTTCCATAGATTGAGCTAATCGAGTTATTTTCTCAATCATGCACCAAACATATATCATCCACATTATAAATCCAATCATTCCAAACCTTTGATGAAGCCTTTACCATGGCCCAAAATTGGAACTTCAAGCCCTCGAGGACGGTAAGGTGAAATTATGATCTAAGAAACCCAAACCTAACCCCTCCTTCAAGGATTCTTCTAACACAGACAAATCTAAAGGCTCCACAAATGCAGTTGTTTTGAAAATACATCTAAAATCCATCTAGACTATGAAAAATCCCAACCTCAGTGAAAATATACACCCTTAGGAGAATCATATAGTTCCATCTTTGACAAACTCCTTTCCACTTGTATGATTACACTTCCTCCCATCTGACCCATCGATGTTTCCACATCTAAACCTTCTTGGTATAAAGAAAATGACTACTGTAAATATCACCAAGTCTGAGGACATGACATCGAAAGGTGTTGATCATTTAGAAATGTCCTTTAAGATCTCATTGACCAAGGTGAGTTATAATTGATAACCTAAATGTACCTCCTAATCAAAATTTGGATGTGTTTAAACAACCTTTTCCAAATCATCCTCCAACTAGCAACCAACCTCAAACCAACGTCATAGGGTCTCATCACATCATCAATACCATTCATGAAATCTTACCCACACCTAACACATCATTGGTCTCTACGACTAACACCCCAACTAAACAATCAAACTCTCCAAATTTCATCACTACATAGATCTCAAGCCCATCTAGGTCTCAACCTTTAAAATCCATCACATCCACTTCCACAAAGAATATATCCGATCTTCGCCCTTCGACATCACAAGAAAAGAAACATGTCATTGAGATTTTGAATAGTTCCTTCAACAACCACGTTGCCATGCACCTAATCAAAAACCCTCGCAATCCCATGTCAAAACCAATCACTTTTCTTTACTAACAAAGGCAACGCTCTCACAACACCATCACCAAACCAACACAATCCCTTTCCCCATCTTGGGGCCACATCCATCCTCTAAGCTTAAAATCACTATCACAGAATCCAAACCAATCTCTAAAACAACATCTAGACATACCACCTCAGACATGCATCATGTGCCTTATACCCTTGAATTAGCCGATGACACTCATAATCCTACCCCTTAACATCATCTCAACAAAATCTAATAGGGTATTATACTAAACCCTTGAACAACTTGTTCAATCATCAACTATCGCATTACCACTTATCAAACTCTCTAACCCTCGAGGATGGAAACCTTCCTAGTACAATTACCATGCATTTTGTGCTTATCATCAAATAATAGGACATTACATTGAAGATTGCAAATCCTTCACGTCATTATCCAAATCCTTTCTAATAAAGGACTCATAATCAATAAAGATCATCATAGTCCACCCATCAAATAACTAAAATCAAAACATCACATCACACCTACTCCTAAGTTTCCTAAATCGAATAATCCAAAGAAATCATCTGAAAACCTCTTTAAAAAAATTGTAGCCTCCTCTAATAAGCCATCATGTTTTTAGATTGACATTTGTTCACGTAATCACTAGAGCCCATACACTCGACTTGAAGGCCCAAAATCAAGATAATCCCAAGGTCTCTATCTCCATGGCTCCTCCTGAGTCACCTAGTCTATCACCATCTAAAGCTAAAGTTTCCATACTCCACAGCCCCTCAAAATCAATCAACAACATCTATTCAAAATACCATTCTCAAATAACTACACCAAGCTCTAGTTAAAATGTCCCTCTACAAGAGCTCATTCAAAACTCTCCCCAACATCATCAAGCCATGATCAAATCCCTTCAATCAATCTCAATTCCCAATGAGCCCCAACCTTTTTCTAACCTTGTTGGTGCCTTGAAGATGTCATTTTCCATTACATTCGATGACTCTAAGATTCCATCACTCTAACTAAAGACCATGATCTTCCTCTTTTTGTCACCACCCAAATCAACGACACTCTTGTTAAAAGAGTTATGATTGATAATGGCATTAACATAAACATCATATCATCTCATGTGTTCAAACTAATCGACTACTTTTTGCACCATTTTCACAATCACCACCCATCTTGCGTGCATTCAACGATATTGTTGCTCCTACCTTGGGCACAATTATCATTCCCATCAAAATAGGTCTTGAAAATCCTCCACGAACTCTTCTATCTTGTAGAAGGAGAGTTCCAATATAACATGTTGCTTGGTCATCCTTAGATACACGCCATGCATTGTGTCCCATCCACTCTACATCGATGTCTAAAATATGAACACAAAGGTAAGACCATCATGGTCTCCACTAATCCAAATCCATTTAAATCTTTCCACATGACATACATACCTAACGACATCCTGCTTCCTTTACAAGATCCTACATCTACAAATGAAGCTTCCACAAGTTCTTTCCATCCTAACATCCAAACTACCAAATGATGACTCTTTTGATGACATCATGCAACACCTTTCGTTGGGGGAGTACCACCTCCTAGCCCTTAACACCCTTCCCACACCTAAAACGTATGGGAGGCTCGAAAAACAACCCCTTTATGAACCCAACATAGGAAACATCATTTCCTTTGCCCTCCATTCCTTCAAATAATTAGTATATGGAGGCATCGACCTCCCTTCGGCCCATCTCAATAAATAAACACAATAAAACCTTACTCCTCAGATTTCTCATTTCTGGATAAGCCTCAGTTCACCTAAACTTATCTTCATCATTGTTCTTGGAAAGGATTTGGTCTTGGTCATTATGAACAAGGTCTCCACGACTTCCCCTTTGAGGACTTCCACAAGCCTTATGAGAAGTATGGCCTTGGATTCAAACCATCCTCCTCTGACTCATCCCCATCAATGTCGTCATCCCAATTAACCCCATCATCACCCATGTCAAACTCCTCTTCATACTGACAATACCATATCTATCCATCAAACGTTTTTTAGTCAATACCATTTCACTTGGACCATTGACTTATCAAGTTCAATGGAAAAACTTGAATCCATCCCCTTGATCTTACCTCACATGATAGAAGAATACTCTCCTACCATCGAAATTCTCCATTTTCATGATGATGATGCCATCCTAACCTATATGGGTGTTGAGGATCATTATCTTTAGAAAGACCCTTCCATTTGACATATCTACCCTCCTTAATGAATCCACAATTGACGTTAACATCGACACATTGCAAGAGCCACACATTGTCAAAATTGACCAAGCCTTAGACTCATGTGAACTCAAATAATTCACCATTTCTATCCAAACATAGCCAAGCCTTTGCATGGTCCTATAATGATATGCTAGGTATAGACCCTAACATCATCATCCACAATATCGTCACCATCCTAGATGCCAAACCTGTGAAGAAAAAACTTCATAGGATGCATCCTCGCATCACACTTTACTTAATCAAAGAAGAACTTCAACATCTTATTTCATCCAACTTCATAATACCCATTGATTATCCACAATGGGTTTCTAACATCGCACCATTCACTAAATACATTGGAAAATTATGCATCTACATGGAATTCTAAGACTTTAACCTCACTTTCCCCAAAGATGATTTTCCCTTCCCAACATCGACCATCGTCGATTTAACAATAGGCCATGAGATGATATCCCTTATGGATGGTTTTTCTAGTTACAATAAAATCATTATTGCACTAGAGGATCAAAACAAGACCTCTTTTATCACTCCATGGGAACCTTCTACTATAGAGTAATTCCCTTTGGCCTAAAAATGCAGGAGCTACTTATCAACGTGTCATGACCTACATCTTCCATGATCTCATCCACAAATGTAGAAGACTACATCGAAATATCTTAGGTAAATCTAAACACCAAAGAGACCATCTAGCTATCCTTGACATGATCTTTGTGTGTCTTCTATAGTTCCTTTCTTCATCTTAATCCTGTTAAATGTGTATTTGGAGTTCTCACAAGAAAACTCCTTGGATTCATAGTGTCTATTAGGGAATTAAATTGACCCCTAAATCAAATCCATTCTCAAATGCCTCCACCATATAATCTTAAGAAACTTCATGTAGCCTCTAAAAAATTCAATCATCCATCATTTCATCTCATAGTTTAAATCATCATTATCAACCCTTCCATCATCTTCTACAAAAATATATCCACTTCAAGTGGGATGATAATTTTCAACAGGCCTTTGACACCCTCAAACAATATCTCCTATCACCACTCGTGCTCACACCTTCACATGAGGGGGAGCCTTTCTATCTATATATATCCATAGCTAACCATGCATTGGGAGCCATGCTTTGCATCGAAAAAAATAAGGTAAGGAACATAGGTTTCTATTACATAAGCCACACCCTTCATGAGTAAAAAATATCTATTCATAAGTCAAAAGTTTTGTTGTGCCTTGTACTTCACAACTTCTAAACTTTGTCACTATTTACTTAATCACAAAACATATGTAGTCACAAATTTCAATCCATTAAAATCTATACACTCCAAACCATATCACAATGATCACATCACTAGATGGCTCATGCTCATGACTAATTTGATCTTGAGTTCATCTCTAAAAATCCATTAAGGGGTAGGTCATTACTGATCAACTCACAGAAGATCCCCTTCCATCTAATCAATTACCCTATGAACACTTCCCTATGAATCAATCAACACTCTCAATCAAAAAAATTCCCCTCTCAAAATGACCTTGTTCTTTGATGGGTCTAAATGTAGGGGGGAGGTGTCGGAATAGTCATAATACCACCTTGGGAACTCCTATTCCATTATCCTTCAAACTCAACTTCAATTTACTAATAACACGGTGGAATACGAGGCCTTCATTATGGGGCTCCAGACCACTACCTTTATAGGTGTACAAATTCTTGATATCTATGGTGACTCACAACTTGTCATCAACTAAATCAAAGGGATCTACGAATGTAAAAAGAGAGATCCTACAAAAATACAAAACCACCATCAAAGAATCCTATTACAAATATTTGACCATTATGAAATCCAAACAACTCCTCACTCATCCAATAAATTTATAGATACACAATGGCTTCTCTTACCTCTCTCATTCCTCTATCACCCGATGATTATAAATTATTTTCTCATTGTACATAAACTCGATCAACCATCTTACACCAACAATGATCTTCTAACAATCAATCGTATATAAAGATATCTCATTTGATACATGGTACAACAAACATATGACTATCTATCCAATAAAAACTACCACTGGATCTATCCAAAAATGGAAAAATATCCTTTCAACAACGTGCATCTATGTTACGTCATATTAGGAGGTATTCTTTAAAAGAGGATTTGACCTCCTCCTCCGATGTCTTAAAAATTTGGAGGATCTTCTAGCTATCCAAGAATTCCACGACAACATTAGTGGTAGAAAATTCAATGGTTTGGCCATCACCAAACGCATCTATGCACAGATACTATTAGCTTACACTTAATCAAAATGTTGTGACTACATTAAGAAATGCATCAAATGTCAACAAACATGCTAACCTCACACATGTTCATAATCAAACTCTTCATTCGACTCGGGAGGTTTGGCCTTTCTTGTTAGGTTGTGGAGCTGTTTTCATGTGTGAAAGTGTTGAAGACTGTACACTAAGAGTTGTACACTTTTCATGTATCCTCGTTCGGGGTTGCCTCAGAAAAAAAAAAAAAAATTTAGGCGTAAATTTTTTTGCCTCAAAAAATGCACCCATATATCGGAAGCGTGCTTTTCTCATATGGGCGAGTTTTTGACCCATAGGTTTATGGGATGGTTTTGCCCATGGTTTTGATACCTACGGTTTTGTAAAACTGCTTAAGCGAGCTTGTCTATTTATATGGTCTTATGCATATGATAGATGTACAAGCAAATGTATTACGAGATGTGTTTTGAATTCGGGTGATTCTTAGAGTTTGTTGAGCATAGCTCCAAATGGATCTCGGTATTGTATTGAGAGAGTGGTGGCTTGAATAAAATCTCGAGCAAGTGATTCTTGGTGGACGTAGCCCAAATTGGGTGAACCATGTTAAATCTTGTCTCTTTGTGTTGTGTTATTTTATTCTACAATTTTATTTGAGATCTCAGTAATAATTTCTACATATTAGTTTCTCTTTGTTCACGATTCTACGTGAGGGATTATTCCACATATTTTATCCCTTATTTCCTAATAATTGGTATCGAGAGCTTGGTTTGGTTTGCTTTGAAGTGTTGAATCAAGGAAAGTTTTTAGCTTGAGTGGGAGCTATGGCGATGAAGGAAGATCTAGGGTTGATAAATTCAACGGGTAGAATTTCAAGATGCGATGGAAGATTACCTTTATTAGAAGGATCTTTATACTCTGTTGTTTGAGAGAAGGTGAACAAACTCTCGAGTATGATGACAGATGCGGAATGGGATTTGTTGGATCGGAAGGCACTTGGAAATCCGTAGGTGCAGTCTTGCATCTTCGGTATTATTTAATGTTTGAAAGGAAAAGACTACAAAAGATCTAATGGATGCATTAGGGAAGTTGTATGAAAAACCCTCTCCTCTAATAAGATATTTTTAATGAAAAAGTTGTTTAATATGAAGATGTCGAGAATAGTTCAAGATGGCGAGATCATTTAAATGATTTTAATACGGTAGTGAATATGCTAGCTTGATTTGCACATAATAGAATTTGATGAAAAAGTTAGGGCTTTATTAATTCTCACAGAGTTGGAATAGCTTCGTAATGGCGGTAAGTAACTCGGTTCAGCTAACTCAAAGTTGAAGTTTGAGGATGTTGTAGGGGTGATTCTAAGCGAGGAAATGTGAAGAAAAAGATCTGGGAATCTTGTACTTCTGCTTTGATGGAAACTAGAGGGAGATAGAAGAATAGAGGAAACCGTGGAAAATCAAAAGATCGGGCAAGGTCAAAATCCAATAACAAGATTGTATCTTTGGAATTGTGGAAAGCTTTGGGCATGCGAAAGAAGGATTGTTGGGAGCTTCGAGATAAGAAGAAACAACAAGAAGAAAACAAGGAGGCAAATGTGGCAACGGTAATGTATGTCGGGATGCATTTGATTCTTTCTTTGCACAATATTACTGAATCTTGGGTTTTAGATTCGGGGCTTCTTTCCATGCTACTCCACATAGGCATTATTTTGTTGATTATGTTCAAGGAGATTTTGGGCATGTTTTTCTTGGTGATGATGAGCCTTGCATATAGTTGGAAAAGGTTACATTAGGGTTAAGATGCAGAATGAGAATACTTGGCTATTGAAGGATGTCAGACATGTGCCTACATTAAGACGAAATTTGATATCGGCAGGGCAGTTGGGAAGTGATGGTTGTATTGTGATATTTACAACAAACTCTTGGAAGGTTACCAAGGGTGCTCTTGTGGTGGCAAGAGGTAAGAAGGTTGGAACCTTATATTTAACCACTTATAGTACTAATGTTTGTAATCTTGTGGCTTCAGATGCAGATACAACATTGTGGCACTATAGGCTCGGTCATATGAGCCATAAGGGCATGCATATCATAAAGAATAATTTACCTCGGATATACAAACATGTTTGATTTATGTGAGAACTGCATATATGGGAAATAGCAAAAGTGAGTAAGGTTTCTCAAGGTTGGACCTACAAAGAAAGAGAGTAAGTTAGAGCTGGTGCATTCTGATGTGTGGGGCCAGGCTCTTCGTATCATCTCTTGGGGTTCAAGTTATTATGTTACTTTTATTGATGATGCAACAAGGAAAGTTTGGGTTTATTGTATTAGAAACAAATATGATGTATTTGACACTTTTGTTAAATGGAAAGCCTTGGTAGAGAATGAAACAGGTCTTAAGCTAAAATGTCTCAGGTCAGATAATGGAGGGGAGTATTGCAGCAATGAATTTGATGATTATTGTTCTAAGAATGGAATCCGCAGGCAAAAGATGGTTCCAGAACTCCATGCAGTAGAATGGGGTATCAGAAAGGATGAACAGAACAATAATGGAATGTGCTATGAGCATGAGGTTACATGCAGGACTGCCTCTTTCTTTTTGGGCAGAAGGTGAGCACAACTGTGTACTTGATAAACAGAGGACCCTCAAGTGCCTTGGATGGAGGCATACCTGAGGAGGCTTGGTATGGTAAGAAAGTTGATTATTCATTTCTTAGAGTCTTTGGATGTGAGGTGTTTGTTCACATAGACAAGGATGATAGGACTAAGCTAGAGGCTAAATTAGAAAAATGTACTTTCATTGGTTATGGTGGTGATGACTTTGGATATAAATGTTGGAGTATTAAGGACAAGAAAATCATTTGATCTAGGGATGTGGTCTTTAATGAGAAAGTCATGTATAAGCAGCAGTTTTAGCGGAAAACAGGGAAGAATCCAAGAAAGAATATGCAGTGGTAGAGGATCTTCCAGATGGGAAAGTGACACATGAATTAGTTCAGGAACCCCTCAACAGGAACCCCAAACTCCTATATTGAGGAGGTCTTCTAGGGTAAGAGAGAACCTGAACGTTTTTCTCCTCTTTATTATTTATTACTCACCGATAGTGGAGAACCGAGAGCTTTGATGAAGCAATGTAGGTAGATGCCAGAAGAAGTGGGAGCAAGCCATGGATGAGGAGCATCGGCTCTCTCATGGAGAACAGGACATGGGATTTGGTAAAGCTACGAAGGAAAAGAGCATTACGAGAATAAGTGGGTGTTTAGAGTCAAAGAGGAAGAAGGAGGCAAGAAAAGATACAAGGCCCGGTTGGTGGTCAAGGGGTTTGCACGAAAAAGGTATAGATTTTGATGAGATTTTTTCTCTGTAGTAAAAATGACTTCTATTAGAAGCTGTTCTTGGAATAGTGGCGTGAAGACTTACACTTAGAACAATTAGATGTAAAGACGCATTTCTCCATGGCGATTTGGAGGAGGAGCTATATATGCAAAGAGCCTCTCAAAGGTAAAGAGAAGATGGTGTGCAAGTACCGAAGAAGAGCTTGTATGGCTTGAAACAAGCTCCACGTCAATGGTATAAGAAATTTGATAGCTTCATGATGGAGCAAGGTTATATTAGATGTCATTCTGACCATTGTGTGTATACAAAGAAATTTGAGGATGGAAGTTATATTATCCTGTGTTTGTATGTTGATGACATGTTGGTTGCAGGTAAAAACATGCAGGAAATAAAAGTACTCAAGAAGCAGCTAAGTGAATCATTTGCTATGAAGGATTTGGGTGCAGCCAAACAAATCCTTGGTATGAGGATATCTTGGGATAGGAAGGAACGGAAGCTGACTTTATCTCAGGAAGAGTACATTAAGAAGGTCTTGGAGAGGTTTAATATGCAGGATGCTAAACCGGTTGGGACTCCTTTGGGAGCCATTTCAAGTTATCAAAGGAAGCGGTGTCCCAAGACAGAGCAGAAAGAAACTAGATGTCCAAGGTACCTTACTCATCGTTTGCTGGGCGTTTGATGTATGCTATGGTGTGCACTAGGCCTCGATATTGCCCATACGTGGGAGGCTGGTGTGAGTAGATTTATGAGTGATCCGTAGGTAAGAGCATTGCAAGCGATAAAGTGGATCCTTCGGTATTTGAGAGGGACCATGTGGGACAGCTTTTGTGCTACATGGATCAAACACCACTTTACGTGGTTATGTAGATTCGATATGGCCGGAGATGTAAACGGGAGGAGCACGACGGGTTATATTTTTAACCGGTGGGACAACGATGAGTTGGATTTCACGACTACGAAGGCCGGTGGCTTTGTCAACCACAAAGGCTGAGTATGTTGCTGCCACAGAGGCAAGCAAAGAGATTTGGTTACAAAATTGCTTGAGGAGTTGGGGCATAAGCGGGAGGAATGTAAGCTTTCATAGTGATAGTCGAGTGCTATACACCTAGCTAAGAACTCGCTTTCCACTCTAGGACAAAGCATATACAAGGGTACCATTTCATTAGGACAACTTTGGAGGAAGAGAAGTTGAAGTTGGAGAAGATTCATACCAATCAGAATCCTGCAGACATGATGACCAAGGTGGTCACAAGGGAAAAACTAAAGTTGTGTTCAACTTTGGTTGGTCTTCACAGAAACTAGTGAAGGGTTGAGAAGCTTGCTCAAGAGAAAACTAGTCTCCAAGTGGGAGATTGTTAGGTTGTGGAGCCTATTTTCATGTGTGAAAGTGTTGAAGACTGTACACTAAGAGTATTGTACACTTTTCATGTATCCTCGCTGGGGTTGCCCCAAAAAAAAAAAATTTTAGGCGTAAAATTTTTTGGCCTTGAAAAATGCACCCGACATATCGGAAACGTGCTTTTCTCATATGGGCGAGTTTTTGACCCATAGGTTTATGGGACGGGTTTTGCCCATGGTTTTGATACCCACGGTTTTGTAAAACTACTTAAGCAGTTGTCTATTTATATGGTCTTATGCATATGATAGATGTACAAGCAAATGTATTACAGATGTGTTTTGAATTCGTGTGAATTTTGTAGAGTTTGTTGAGCATAGCTCAAACGGATCACAGGTATTGTATTGAGAGAGTGGTGGCTTGTAATAAAATGAGTAAGTGATTCTTGGTGGACGTAGCCCAAATTGGGTGAACCACATTAAATACTGTCTCTTTGTGTTGTGTTATTTTATTCTAAATTTTATTTGAGATCTGTAATAATTTTTGCATATTAGTTTCTACTGTTGCGATTCTGTGAGGGATTATTCCGCATATTTTATCCCTTATTTCCTAACATTTCTCACAATGGGGACTTGACCTCATCAGCTTTATCAATCCTAGCTCATAACAACAACACAAATCCATCATTACAACAACTGAATACTTTAAAAAATGGGTGGAAGCAATCCCCCTCATCTCTACTAAAGAAGATAAAATCGTCGACTTCATCCATCATCACATTATCTGTCGCTTCGGTATTCTTCAAAAACTTATCACATATAATGAAAATCATTCAAAAACAATAAAGTTCAAAATTTTTGTGATACCGACAACATTAAACTTAGGTTTTCTACACCTTACTATCCACAAGAAAAAGTCAAACAAAGGCCTCTAACAAAACACTCAACAAAATCCTCATGAAAATTGTTGACCAAGTTGGTAGAGATTGGCATATTCAAATTCCCTTCACCTTGTGGGCCTATTAGAATAGCATTCGTACCCCTACAGGCGCTGCACCTTTCTCTTTGGTCTACGACATTAAAGTAGTTCTTCCACTTGAAGTTCATATTCCATCATTATGCGTTTCTCTTAGAGATTTCATCTCCAATGAGGACTAAGCGTCAAGAACGTCTATCAAAACTTGAACCTGTTGGATGATCGACGTCTAACCACACTCAAACACATTAACATATATCAAGAAAAAATTCAAACGAGCATATAAAAAACATCTCAAGCAACGTGACTTTAATATCGGTGATCTTGTTCTCAAAGAAAACCAACATGTCACTAACATGGGAATTTTTCTTTGAATTGGCTTGGACCGTATATCATTACTCATAAATATGGGTCTGGGGCTTATTGTTTAGCCTCCCTTGATGGTAAACCTTAAAAAGAGTGTCTTAATGCATTGCACTTGCGGCCGTTCTATTTTTAACTTATCAACTCATAAGACCTTAGTCAAACTATGATCTTCCTCCATCAACCCACACATCATATCACTCCCTTAATGATTTGGAATCATGCGGTATTTTTGATAACATACCTTCATGACCTTGAATATGGGAACCATGGCTCTTCTCATAGCATATTTCTCATGGAAAATTCCCGCTCATTTATAGGGAACCCCACAATCATTACTCACACCATCCCCTATCTTATCTTATTGAATGACATGACAAGGAAATAAGTGTATCTTGCATTCTTATCTTATCCCCTTCTACATGGTTTCACTAAAGTTGCCCTCAGCTCAAAATTAAAAAATATATAGGATGGATACAAACAAAATATAGACCGATCCCTCGAAGGAACTATAAAAAAGAAAAACATGTCAAATAAAGTTGTAGACCACTCCCTCGAAGGACATTATAAAAAAGAAAAACATGTCAAATAAATTTGTAAACCACTCCCTCGAAGGATTGTTACTATCAAATCAAAAGTCAATAAAATCGTAGACCACTCCCTTGAAGGATGGCTACCCAATCAAGTGAACAATAAGGAATTCCCGTATTAATTAGTCCTCATATAAAAAAGGGGCTTCCCGCATCGATCAAACCTCATACAAAATATCAAAAATCAAACCATCCCATAAAAGCATCCTACATTGATCAACTTTCCCCAAATGCAAGCTTCCCGCATTGATCAACTTGTATCAAATACAACAAAGCTAGGGAAAAACCATGGGGACTATCAGGAAGAACCCATTTCCCTATGCTTTCTACATACAAAACCTTTCCAGTTTCGGAAAAGGATAAGATCCAACTATATCATATTTATCTATGATCCTAGTGTCACTAACCATTGTGAGTCATACGTTAATATCTATTACAAGGCCGTATGTGCAGTATCATACATTTAAATCAGTTTACCATCATACACTATATGTGTCCAAAATAGTAAAAAGCAAACATTTATGATAAGCTCTTACCCATTAGTGCATAAATTATAGAACAAGATTACCTTTTGTCATGAAAACATCTAAAATCATCAAAACCATAACAAACACATCTATAATATAAATCATCACATTTAAGATATTTCCATAACACATCATTAATTAAATCATCATCAATCACATCTACATCCATCACATTACAATCATAATTAAAAACAAAAACAACAACTCAACGAAAAAATCATATATATATATATATAAAATGTTTGTACATCATCAAGGGCCTAAAATACCCCGTATATCAACAATATACATCATCAATAAAGGCTTCAAATGAGCCTCATACATCAAAATCTTATCTACATAACTACCGAGTAAATTGAATGTTTGTCATAAAACACCCCCTTTGTACCAAGCCATACTAGGAAACCTATATACGACCTCCAAATAACATCCATGCCCCAGTAAACCGACTAGAATATGCCTATAATAAGCCTCACCTCAAAACCATGTAGTTACAAAATCCATTTCCATCTCATGAAACTAACCAAATGTTGTAAAGTGACCCATAAAGCCCAAGGAACTCCTCATGGCCAAGCCACAACAATGTGCTCGTATGCCCAACACTCTAACAAAAATGATACATCAACCCCAAACCTCTTTCTAATGATCCAGACCACAACTCCTTGTACACATGTGCCAAAAAATTAGGGGCCCAAGAAAACACTTGTCATGTGAACCAACATATCCACCACCACCCCATCAACATCCATGAGAATCGCCCTCCGGTTGAATCCGGTAAGGTGTAACAACTGATCCCTATCATCATCATAGTCACTAAGGCTCTACCCTCCTCATCATCATTGTATAAGGATCCATATGAAAAATCCCCAAAGTATACACTACATCCCCTCCATCATCACCATACAAAGTTTGTATCGCGACCACCCTACTAGCCTTTTCAATAATGTAAATATGCTCACCATGTATCGACAAACATAATTTCTAGTGGACATCCTTCAAAGTGACCCTCATCTCCTCTCGTAGGCAGCCATAATGTGCCTATCACATGGTCCCATCATTCAAACAATGCCAATAGTAAACCCATGTCCTTGTGGATATGCCTATACTAACGCATCCCACCTAATCCAATTGCCTTTAAGTGAGCCCAATAATCATCTCGACAATAAATCTCAGACATCATCGAATATCTTCAGGATCTTATCCTGTGTGGTCAACCTCTCTTGAGCTTGAATCCAACAATAAAACAACAAAAAAAAATTAATCCAAATCTACCAACAAATAATCAAAAATTAATAAAATCACAGCTTTTTTCGCAATCGCTAATGACTATACACGAATCAATGGAGACCCTATCAAAATCGATGATGAATCATCCAATCACTAGTGATTTCATACAAAATTGCTAGCAGTTTCTTCGTTGATTCCAATTTTCAAAAAAATAAAAAAAAAAACAACAAAAATATTAAGTACACCACATACCTTAGCACGTGTCGACCTCCGTCGCCTCTGTACACCTCCAGTTGCCTCCATCCCACTCAAATTATTAAAAAATTAGCAAATTAGGTTACTTTTGGTTTTGAGAATTCTCAAGTTAGCAATAACCAAATGAGCCTCCAAATCAACTATTTATATCTAATTTTTTTCCGCCCATGTGATCACCAATGATTGGTCTAATTGGCCGACAATTTTGCCAAATCACTAGCGATCCTCCTCCTTTTTATGCAAAAACTAATTAAATGGCCTTTGAGCCTCATCAAACCATTATTTTCATCATTCCTTGCCAAAATTACACATTTTTCAAGTATGTGCTCCCTTTTTGGGCCTTGAGATCCTCAACAAAATAAAAAACAATCAATCAATCAAGTTTTCCTTTATCAAATCCATTTTGGATTTTGCAACCATTAGGAAAAATTTCCCCTACCACCATGGAGTCATACGTCTATAGGTCATGAACCCATTGGTTCCCCTATCACTTGACTTCATGGACTTCAGTAAGCCCACATTTGTGGCAACATCCTTTATCAAGAATGCATCTCCCGATACATCTTGGATATCATATGCTCTTGGGAACCTTTTCCCACAGTGTGCTTCCTATGATTCATACATCTATAGGTTGAGAACCCATTGGTTCCCCTATCACTTGACTCTCCGGTTTCACAAAGTCCACCTTTGTGGAAATTTTTTTTCATGCCTAATCTTGGGAATCTTAAAAGAAACACAACAACACACAACCCCACCTCACCCAAAACCTTGTTCAAATTGGTAATCATTGCACTTTGTTACAATAACCCCTAGTTTGGGGGACCACATATAAAACACAAATATGATCATTACACCTATTTTTATCCAAAGGCTTGTCAATCACAAACCATTTGATAAAAAGGGGCAAATGTAGACACCTGTTTCTTGGCTACACCCCTCACAAACTATCTCACTATCCTAAAGCATGATTTCAATCCAATAAAATCACATTTTACCCTACCGCCCCTACCCATAAAACCCATTTACCTATCCTAAAATATCCCTAACACCCACAACCCATCTAAACTCATTTTTATCCTAAACACTTAACCTCTTAACTCTCCACAAAACCTCTTCAACCATTTTCATTTGTATCTAAGCCCGAAAAACTCATTTCGAAGTGGTTAAAACTACTTCCAAGCTGGTTTCCCACTTTCTCAGGTCACCAACGATTCTAACAGAATCACCAGTGATTATAAAATAAATACTAAACCTCCTTGAAATGGATCTAGAAGTGTTTCAGAACAAAGCTCTGTTCCACTCCGGCACTCCGATGATATCAACACCAACATTTTGACATCCTCACTAACTCGTTAAGCGCTTGGAACATCTATAAATATATGTAAGGCTTCTCCATCTCTCGTCCATTCATTACATAACAACAATAAGTTATCTCCAGTCATTTACATTACCAAGTTCTTTAAGCATCACTTATAAACCTAAAACAACCATTAAATCAACTATCATGTGTCTAATCAACATTGTATTAAATAATTAATCCTTTTCTTAGTAATCACCAATGATTCTATCTGAATCGCCAATTATTCTACTTGAATTGCCAATGATTCTTCATCATTTTATCAAATTATGTATACTTTCAGTCATTTTATCATTATGTTTCTATTTGATCTACCTCTTTTCAAGATGTGTCTCTATGTAGATGACAATAACAGTGAGTCACACACCATTACCATCATTTACGATCTCCCAATCATTCAAGAGCCCTTCATATGGGAATAATTTGACATTACACATGAACTCAACCTTTCTCGCCCATCACTTTGACACTTGAAATTGAAGACATCAAAGACCAACTCAAAACCATAAAAGAAGAACCAAATGCCACCGAATTCTTTTGGTTCGCCTACTTCCTAAACTTCAAGCTTTTCGTCGCCCTTGCCGGGCAACCTACCACATAGAAAGATCTCTCTATCCCTTTATAATTCTAATCCATCCTTGTATTGTTAGTTATTTTCATATCACATCACTTAATTGTAAAAACAAGTTCAAACCATTTGAGGAAGCCAATTGGTTCTGGAATCAGCCTTTATCGAGAAACTCATCAAATATCTATCTAATATCAATTTTGTTTAACTATCTTTGCATGCAAGTTCTCTCATCCATTGAAGTAGGAATTTCTTACGTATTTAGCATCCATTCATCTAGACATTACATTATCGGCATGTATCGTTAAACCATGTCGTCTTCCCGAGTATTTGGTATTTATCGATAATTGACAACCGATATTCACCATAAATAGAGTCATTCACAAGAACCTATCTCTCATAAACAATTAAACTTGATGCTTTTGTTTTTCAAATCTAATAATTTAAGATATTTACTTATTACAAAGTTCAAGATCCTCACATGAATTGAAGAACATCTTGGTTGAAAGAAAATTAGGTTCTAATTGATGGCACAACACTTTGTATTCTCTTTTTCTTTCCTTCCCTACACGCAAGTAAGGATATACCATTCAAAGAGGAATTAGGTAAGGGGAACAAAAAGAATACAAAGAGTTGTACAATCAATTAACCCAAATTTTTGCAAGTGGAGAAATGTCTTGTGCCCAAAAATGACCTTTAGTTATGATACATGATTAATGGGGAGAAACTCAAGGCAAGCATGAAAAGAAAATGTAATTATATTTTTGTCTATGATTGAAGCATTTATCTTGGAGTGCCCAAAGCACACACTTTGACATATGTGTAGATTCATTTAGCATAACTTCTAAAGTGATTTTTCCGGACCAAGGTTTCAAGATGGAATTTGATGACTAATAATTTGCTTTGTGATAGCTATGTGGGGTTGGTTTTAACATGAAAAATATGCAAAGGGTAAAGATAATGTTTCCTTGGCTTGATACTCTACACACTTTCAAATTAATTTAATAATATTTTTTTTTGTCAATGACTTGTTGCATATATATTTTTTTAAATTTGGGATTGGGTTAGGTTGGATTAAGTTTTAGATTTTCTTGTATCAATTGCGTAGTAAATATTTCTTTTAATATTTTGAGTTTCTTTATATAACTTATCATCACAAAAAGATTAAAGCCAATGCTCAATTATTCTTGTTAAGAGATGTGTCTTATGTCCTTGTTGTGTGACTCATGCTCTCATTATGCCTACCATTTGACCTCATTGCCTTTGTGTCTTCCTTAGGTCACCTCATTGCCTTTATTGTTTTATCCTCGGTCCATTAAGTCTCTATGACACCATAACACCAAAGTGAGGCCATTGCTTATTATTATTACTTTAGGGGAACTATTCTTGTTTAGGGCTTGGTGGTGCACTAATCTCCTTGAGTATATTTTAGTATATGTTTACATATACATTGAGATTAGGGTGAGTTGTCTTATAACACTTTATGAGGGGCATGTTGTGGACAATCCTTCCTACTAGCACATTCACATTGCTAACACATCAACATATTTGTACTTTGTTTAATTCTCTTTTCTAACCACATTTTTCCCATTGGTTACACATACTTGCATCATTAACCCTTATGATGATGTATTTTAGCCCCATGTTTTGGCCAATTTCATTGACCTAGTCAATGATGTTATGTTTTTTGTGGATTGCTTTGTATGTAATTGTATTGGCTAAAATTGATTTTTAACTTTTAGGGTTTTGATCCCCATCGTTAAGGTTTTAATCATTTCTCAAATAAGACGTGAACACTATGATCTTCTTACGCATACAAATCCACCTTCGGAAGAAGAAGAGGAATTAAGACTAAGAAAAACTTACACCAATGAACACAAGATAACACAAGGGATTTGAATATATCAAGTATAGGAGCTGCACCGACAAGCTTTACAAAGTCTTTTCATCCCCCAACTTTGATCTACTTATGGCTGCATTTATACATCTTGACTACCTACAACCATATCTCCCAAAGAGATATAATCCAAGACGAGATTAATGCGCTTTGACAAATAAACAAAATGTAAGTATTCCTAACCATAATCTCTCTTTATTTTGTTTGATATTGTGGATGTTGTATGCTTAATGTGTTAGATAATATAGTTAAGTATGGTGGGTTACTTTATTTCCATCTTTAATTTTTTCGTTATTCATAGACCCCAATTTACTACGTAGTGGTATCTTACCTTCTCATGGGTCTTGCTTATCACCTAATGAGACATTCATAACATTAGTTTACATAACTCTTTCTTTAACGTCTAATGAAACCTTAAATCTAGTAAGATCCTCCACTCTTTATCTCTCCTGGAGATTGTATGTGTAGGTTACATTTATAGATTCATACCAATATCTTACACTCACGACCCTCAACTACAACCTTAGACTACTTTGTGGACGACATCTTTATTATATTAGATCTAGAATGATCTTCTACATTTTTTTCTATTTAGAGGATCCTTATAGCATAGACATGTTTTAGGTCCAATATATTCCAGTTGAATGTGACATGAATTTAGATTGTACTCCACCTCTAGTTTACATTTTCACGTTTTCTTTCTTTTAGATTTTAAGATTAATATCTTCCCTTTTTAAAGCAATTTGGAAATAATTTCTTGCTTTTCAATTCTACCTCCTTTATAAACCCTAAAGGATATTTCCACATTCATACAATGGAATATAGTTATTTTACCCAAGTGAAGGCCACACACCGGATCTCTTCCTCAAGCACAATCCTTCACTAGTATAGATTACAACATGGATTTTTCTAACATCAAGAAAACCACAATTCCTCATAGTAAGGCCAACACTTGGTCTTCTCTGAAACCCAAAATATCCCTTAATAATTTATTAAAACTAAGAAGGGGAACAAGACAAATAAGTCAAAATTACTCCCAAAATGTAACCATTCTTACATGAAAACCCCAAGATATAGAAAAATGCCCAGATGAAATTTAAGCTATTATTGACTTCTCTTAATATATAAGGAAAATATTTCTTGGGAATTGAAGCAAAGCCACTTTAACAACATGACTTGGCCCATCTCTTCTACATCTACAAGCCCTACAATTTCTACCACCTCGCGGCGAGTGTTAGAACTAGTGACATGCTTCCTCAAGCCAAAATCAATGTGTTGTGGCCAATACACCTCATTTTCTTTCACAAGAAAATGCACACCCACCTTTTTTTTTTTTGCAAAAATGCACTCAAGTGGAGTTTTTTAAAACTTAGGTTCACTGGGATGAGTGATGGTAGAAAAGGGAAAACAAAAACTTGAGAAGCAATAAGAAGATAAGTTAAATATCTTTTCTCGGTTATTCTTTACTTTTGGTTACATTTTAGGGATTGGCTCATGCACTTGGTCCCATAAAGATAATTATGCCAATTTAATACCGAATGTTTGATTTCTTTGATTCTTGGGTATTTTATTCCTAGGATGGAGATTTACTTTAAAATGGTCTCAGATGTCTTTAGCACTAGTATGTGGGAGGCGGTTTTATTTTGAGACTTGGTTTGAGACTTGAATGCTTTGAGAAACCGAGCTGCCCAAAATAGTGTCGGATGTCACACGTTCATATTATTAATATAATGCTATTATGTTTGAAAAGGTTGGTGCCCTAAGTAACTACTATTTTTGTGGGTATGGATGGAAGTGACCTAAGATCTTTATCTTTACATGTGGATCATTCGTGCACTAAATATACACAATGAAGGTGCAAAAAGTGGAGGCACACCAATCCAATGCAATAAATAACATTTATGTTAAGCAATTGAAAACATTGATGATAAACAATTAAGTATCATCTTTTTCTAACTATTTTGGGCTCTAAAGTGACCCCTTGCTGTCACACATTTGAATTAAATAAGAAATAGCTTGTGTGTGTGAGGTCTAGGGCATTTGGATTTGATGAAGATTGTAGGATTCATTTTTCCATACATGGAGCTCCCAAATTCAAGAAACATTTTTGTGCAAACATAGTTAGCAGGTGATTGTAAGGCTTTTACACTTTATGTACGAGATACTAATTAGTCCATCGAGCAACAAATTGAGAGAACCATGTCATCTTCGTCATCAAATACATAGGAGTTTAGAGACACAATTTACTCTAAATATACATTTGGTTGTGACCATGTTAGCAACGGTCCATAAAATCCTCATCGGGACATGCTACATGTTATAGTCTAGAGAACCAAAAACTATTTCATGGTTATTCTTAAAATAGGGCACAATAATTCAAGTAGATATTAATGTATATATTTCACAACTACATATTGAAAACTATAAAGGAAATGTCGTAGAGAGAGAGAGAGAGAGAGAGAGAGAGAGAGAGAGAGGAAATTGGATTTGTAGTATTGAGTTATGAACATAGACCCAAATTCGAATATAATCAAAATCAATGTTTTTCACAATGTGCTTACATCAATTTATACATTTCAAGGTGATTGTTGGCCTTTAAGTCATTTTTTCTTCCATTTACTACCAAGAGAAGCAGTATGCACCCAAAATTGCACAAAGTGCTACATCGGCGATACAATAAAAGTCTCCTATGATGAAATATTTATTTTTTGAAAAAATTATGAGATTCAAATCCTCTTCCTTTACCTTTATCATGTTTATCTTGACTCGTTTATCCTTGTTTCAAAGTTTTCTAGCTTCTCAGGGCCTTATTGAGTCATCTTGTGCTCTTTTTGCGGTTGTGGTGACTTCAAGTCATGCAACCACCACAACGAGACAACCGCCATGGTGGTTACATAACTTCTGCCCATGATCAAGGTTCGATGCACATTAAACTGAAAATCGGGATCATGTGTTATGAACACATGTCTCAAGTTTGTGATTTTTTTCTCTCCCGTTTCTTAACCATTTCACTTGATTTATGGCTTGTTGGATACTTATTAGAATCCTTTTCTCAATTTACTATTATTAGAATTTTGAATCCCTTTTCTTGGATGATCTGGAACTTCTTGATTTCCATGTGTGCTAGACTTCTTCTCTGCCATTTTTCTATAAAAGCCAAGTTTTTTACCCGTATGATGGGTTGGATATTTTTTATTTGAATTGAATTTTTCTACTAAAATCTTGCTAAGAAGTACATGATACATTTCTATTACTTCTGTTACATGATGAATTTTCCCCGCAACCAAATTTACTCTAGTGTCTTCTTGATTTCTTCTACAACCAGCCAACATTGTTGCTTGTATCACTTGGATCTCATCTCTGGAAAGGAAGTTAAGGAGAAAAAGAATCATCACCACACTTGGACATTTCACAGTTCTACAATAACCAGGTTGGGGTTGTATTACAATTTCTTCAAAACTTTCATTTTAGAATATTGTCGTTAAAACTAAAAGAAGTAATACACTTGTTTTAAGAAGTAGAATTTATAGTTTCTTTGTTATTAGTACGAAGCTTCCATTGATATTTTCTTCTCGGCTTATCCTTGTGGATTTGCATAGGAAAGAATTTGGAGGAAGGTTCTGTGCATGAATTTCTTCATTTCTTCGCCTTAGAACATCCGTAAATTCCATTTCTTCATCCCAGATTTGTATGCGTGCACAAGAAAACTTCCATGGATATCTTCTTCCCTTATTATTCGTGGGATTTGCAACTGGAAAGAATCTTGAGGAAGAATTTGTGTCCGTGCTTGTCATTTTATTTCTTCATTGTTAATTTACCAGAAACTTATTTATTTTACTGAGAAAGTCTCAGGGAAACAAGAAATCGCTTCTAAGAAGCTTTATTGCTTCCCGTGATTATGAGGTGAAGTAATAAGAAGAAATATTTCCACAATTACAAATTAGAATAGTTTTTTCTTTAAATTCCATTTAGCCTCATCCTACAACAGAGAAATAACTACATCCGACTATTCCCTATTTATTTGATTTGTTAGAAGTAGATTGTTTTATTTAAATTAGTTTCTTTGTCTCTATCTCGTAGCTTTTGTTTTATTTAATTTGTTAGTAACTTAAAAACACAAAAAGATAGATTAGAGTTAAAGTAAATTCATTTATTTATTTCTTTTAAAAATCTCATTGAAAATACAAAAACAATTAGATAGTTTGCTTTACTTTTCTTTATTTAAATACTTTAAAATCAAATTTAGTTAATTAAAATAAGAAGTTGATCATATTTTATTTAATTTAAGTTTATTATTTTGTTTACTTAATGGTAGGAATTAAGGTTAATTTAGAATTGGAAAGAACACAACTTTTATTTCCCTAGTTTCCTAGACTACTTGAACTTAGCTTTCATTGCATTCTCGCTTGATTGTTTGTTTTCATTTCTCTTAATTAGGTGCACACATGACCATTCTCGAGTCCACCAAAACAACGTATTAGAATATTTGATCCACTTATAAGACATCCAAACATTGAAAGAAACCAAATTTATGTTGATAAAGGTTTACGCCGAGTTTATTATTTAGATCCACACCTGTGCCTCCTGAGATCATTGGCCAACTCATTTCCCTTAACGAAGAATCAAATATTGCCGAAGAGTATTGGGTTAACCAAGTAGACAAGCTTAGCCCTCAGTAACCCTTTGATTTTTTTCCTTTCCACATGTCTTCTCTTATACTTTTACGACTCTCTTCGAGAGAGGAATACACAAGACAATGGACAATTCCCTCACATTCCACAACCGAGTTGGGTTTTATTTGGATCCACCAACATTGACACCGACCTACGCACCACGATCATCCTTGATCATAGTATCAATCCCATACAAGTTAGGAAAGAATTCATCACTCGTAACGAGAAAATTCCCATTTTTCCAATTGATAACCTTTGGTTGCCTTGACCTCTTTTATCATTCCCATATACCCCGCTTTACTCTTTATTTATCCATCACATTTCGGTTGTCCCGACATGACCTCGGGAGGTCACGTGTGTCTAAAATCATGTGTTGATTTTCAGGCGTACAAAATTGGTGAACCCGACATGAAGGACTAGTTCCTTTTTGTATCCTCTTTCTTTTCTTTTATTTCATCCACTTTTCCTCTCCCATTATTTTGTGGGTGTTTATACACCCCTAAATATGTCGTTAGTCAGGAGTATGAAAAACCTATTTTAGGTCTTGAAGCCTACTACAACCAAGTGAATATGCAACAATCACCCTCATTGTCTGGGTGGGATGAAACTACTCACAAAATTTACTATCCATAAACAACCACCATCACAGTCTACTTGGATGTTGTTATCCCCATTGACGCCTTAGAGGATCATGCACAATAGAATGGCCCCTCATCCTTCTTATGTGTATCCTACACAAGGGCTGCTAAAGTGCATTCTCGATGCCATTCCTTCAAGAAATAAGACATTCCCTATTTTTTCCCCCACTAGACCATATCCTAGTGCTATCCACGCCTTACGTTCATGTATTCAAAGTATCCTCAAATAGATATGTACTCTTTCCCTGGTCCTTACATGCAACAACAAGGGGTTCTTTATGCCCCAACCAATACTTATACCATACCCTATCAAACTCATGTTCCACCTCCTCCTCCCCATTAATGATATTCAATAGTGTAATCTTATGTAGTGGGTACCTACTCTCTATATCTAAAATAGCCCCTATACTTTATGTAGACACCAATATTTGCACCCTTATCCCCCATCCCACATGCTTCTTTCCCCTTTTGTCACCTTACACATTCATACCTTCCTTACTATTCAAAGTTCTCTTTCCCTCCTAAATAATCATTCCCTTTAAATCCCATTTATCTTTTCTAATCCCATTTGATCCTATCATTATTTATCCCCTCATTCCATCGTTAATCCCATTTAATTACCCATTAACCCATCTATGATCCTAATTACCCCATTAATACCCCCATTTATTGTCCCTAGGTTTTCATTTACACCTATTCAATACCCTCTTATCCTCCCATTACCATTTATTCTCCCCATGGACCATTATCCCTTCAAAATAGCTAATCGCCACTCTTTTAGCCATTTTTAGCCCCTTTTCATCGAGTAAAACATCATCTCCACCACCCAAGTGGATGGTCTTCCACAGTCATCGGTGACCCATCTAAGTCGTCAATCGACCCTATTAATATACCTCCACCCTCCTCTCAAAAGGCTAAAAATATTGGGTGTTTTCTACTATCTTGTGAGCTCTTGTGTTTAGTCTCTTCTCGAAGTACAACCATCAACTTGAGTCTTCATAGAATCTTTATATGTTATCCTTGGAGGTTTGAAGATTTGAAGTCCTCTTGAGTCATTTTTTTTCATCACCTCTTTTTATAGGTTTTGCAGGTCATCTTGGAGCTCTTCCTTTCATTAACCTTTCTTTGATCCTCCTTATATCCCTTTTCCCATCTAAAAACTCATCAAAATCACCAAATCCTGCCTTGATCACCGTCGACCCACTCCATTCCCCGTCGACCAAGATCTTAAAAGAGGCTTGGCTTATTCCACTATGTCTCAATTAGGTTATATGATGTTAGCTCTAGGTATAGGTTCCTATCGAACCGCTCTGTTCCATTTGATTACACATGCTTATTCCAAGGCATTATTGTTCCTAGGATCTGGATCAGTTATCCATTCCATGGAACCCATTGTTGGATATTGTCCTGGTAAAAGTCAGAATATGGCTTTTATGGTCAATATCTTCATCATATTTGGCTTCTATTACATCCTTTATGTTCCTTACCATCCCAACATTAGATCAAACATCTTAGAGAATGTTCTATCTCTTTTTTCTCGCTTATCTTTTTATTAGCTTTAGTCGGTCATTTCGACCGTACTAATCTTATCCAATATTAGTCGTCATTGACCCTAGAGGTTTGCTTTTGTTTATCATCATTTACATTATCATCTTTATCTCAACACCTTTATCATATCTTAGATCTCTTTATCCATCCTTTTATCCATTATATTTTTATTAAAAAGTGGGTTGACATCCATCCTAGGAAGTTATCACTTCTCGGGACTGAACTTGTCATTCAACCCACCATCTTATCTACTAATATTTTTTCATGTTTAATTTCTCTTTGTTGTGTAGGTTATCAAGCTCACCTCGGAGAGGATATTTTGTGCCCATACCTTCATCATCACCATCACCATCGCATATTAAGAGGTAGCCTTAAACCTCCCATAGTTTCTATTTTCTTATTTTTTGTTTCCTTTTCATTAACTTATAATAGAGTGGGAATCTCTCATCAAACATTCTAGCACACCTTGGTGGGACCCACCCTTTCTCTTTGGTGAGTTCTTTATTTTCTTCATTTCATTTCATATTCCACTTCTTTCTTTCCACTAACCTTGCAAGTGGGAGCTTTACTTGCTTGCATGACGTGGTGGATTTATCGCTTGGATCAACAACACGCTCCTTAAATTGAAAATTGCTAAAAAAGGAAAATAACGTTATTCAGGTATTCCTCATTTTTCCCTATTTTCTCTTTTTGCATCTTCTCTCCCTTATTTGTTTTCTTCCACTCATCGAATATAACACTTCATTTTGGATTAAAAATAACACCTTCATATTTTCTTTCTCACCTATTCTAAGTAGGAGGTAATTTATTGCATCCACTTCTTTCACACACATCCAAACTCACAAATCAAATTAACACATTTGAAACATCTTCTACCAGGTGTAACTATTGGGATTTCATCACCCAATAGGAAAGATGTCATGAGTGTTCTAGCCCGCATTATAATTTTTTTGACATTATCGATATATTGGCTAAGCTTCGACACCCTTATCGCTGTGATGCATGAAGTGTGGGGTAAGCCCCTATATCAAGCCACATACTAGTAGTCATCATAGATTTATGTCTCACGTACCTTCATGTATATCAAGGATGTCATCCTAAACATCCTAAAACCATCCTTAGATTGGTCATTTCTTAGGTTCCTTTGAGCCTTCCTTTTTTTCTTCTTCACACTTTTCTAATAAACAAGATAATTAACACTTTTTTGCTTGACTTTCTTGTCATATTAATAATCAACATCAGTTCTTGTTTTTTATTTCATGCCCATTCTTACCCATTCTTGATCTAGAAAAATGGAACAAGCTACCTCATCCAACATCCCCATCTCCAACAATCTATCCCAACAAACATCCGCTCTTGCCATTGTTTCTTCCACTCCTTTGATTACTTCCTCTACAATCTCCCAACCTCGTCATTTTTCCATGACCCCTTCTAGTGAGCCCCTATGGTCCAAACCCATTCCCATGTTGAAACCAATCCTTTCATCTACCATCATTCTATTCCTTCTAGACTAGCTACACCCCCATCTGCCACTTCCTTAGAGACCTTTGGGCCTCCCATTATCCCTCGTAGATGCTTGGAGTTTCAGAACTCTTGATCGCTAACCATGTTGCACTTCACGACTATATTATCTGTAAATCCACCAATCTTCCTATCGATGGAACCCCTCTTCAACAAATCTATGCTTATCACTCTCAACCTGAATCCACTCAAGTCCTCACCTCTCAACTCATCTTCTTTCCTAGAGCCATGAATGAGCTTTTCATGGCCCAACATGAACATGGATCCCACGAATCTTCCACTATGATCCCCCAAGCTCATCAATCCACTCAATTAGTGGTTCCATTATTCTACCCAATCTACCTCGTATCAACACTATCCCCACATTTCTTCCATCCTCATCATTTCTTCATCCACCATTTTCATTAGCGCCCCTACCCAAACTTTACAAGAATCCCATCTACTTCCTCCACCACTCGAACAACATGATAAAACTTCAGTTCCTATCCTACATCCCAAGTCCATGCAAATGTCATCATCTCACAACCCCACCCTTTGGAATCGACCCAAACTCATCAACCTCCTCTCTGGAGTGCCTTTTTCCATATGTTCCCTAATCAATCTACCAAAACTCTCAGCCACCCCATACCTACATTCTAACTCATCCCATGTAAAACCAATCCAACATCCCCACCTCTCAACAAAAAACACAATCATATCCATCTAATTATGTCCCCATCTCTCAACAATATCCTATCTCCCAACCTATTCAATCACAACCCTTCAACTATCTTCCCCTTATCAACCACCCCACAAACACCTACTCATCCTTAGCACTATCAATCTTACTCTCAACCCAATCCATCCACTTCTTACAATCCCCAACCTCATCCATCACTTCTCATCCCCAAGCCTCCAATGACCCCATGAAAGCTCTGCTAAGTAGGTTGGCGAACCTAGAATCCACCACATTGGGTCCTAAAATCATTCACTTATGAACACATTTGCAATGAGCCCATCAATGCATCGGTCCCCATCAAACCTTATCCTCCACTCTCGAACTCCCTAAGTTTTCTAAATTCAATAGTAAGGAGGACCATCAACAAAACCTTTGTGCCTTTAGGAACACATGCTATCTCATTTCCCATGACCAAGACCTCATACTCCACACTTTCCCCATGTCATTGGTGCAGGCCCCACTTTGGAATGGTACAATGGCATTCCACAACACTCCCTTTTTCATTCACCCAACTCGCGCAATATTTCTAGAGAATTTATCCATTAATATTTCACACAAAATCACCATCACTAACCTCTATGCCATTAAACAATTTGACATAATCCATCACATATTTCATTTCACTAGGTGGTGTGACATCATTAATAAATTATCCTTCTCCCTTCCCCAAACCGAGCTTATCAATATTTTCTCTCAATCATGTGTGAAACATATCTCATCAACTCTTCAAATCCAATATTTTCAAAGTTTTGAGGAGGCATTCACCATGGATCACAAATTGGAACTTTGTGCCCTTGAGCAAGGCCATGTCAAACTTCGATCTAATCACCAAAAACCCAATTTACCAAGTATTCTACCCATCACTAAAAATCTAAAAATGCATCCAATGTCATCATTGTTAAATCTTCTTCTATCCACCTCTCATATCGAGCCCCTAAAAGGGATCCTTGACCTACTCCCAACTATACTCCCTCAAAGAATCATATAATTTTATCTTTGATAAACTATGGTTGCACATCTTATCCAATTCCTCCCATCTATCTCCCCCAATGAGACATGTCCTAAACCTTGTGGTACCGTAAAGACCACTATTACAAACACCATTAAGTTTGTGGTCATGATATTGAAAAGTGTCGCACCTTCAAAGATCTCATCCAACACCTTATAGATTATGAGGAACTTCAATTAGATAATCCTAAATCCCCTCTTAACCAATCATTAAACATATTCAAACAACCTTCCTAATCATTAACCAAATAAGTAAGCATATCCTTCTACATCTTAAGCACCCAATGCTTATATGATCAATACTTTAAGTCAGATATCAATGTCATGACACACTCAAGCATCAACACCATTCATCACCATACCCACAATCTATTATGCATTTCAACATCTATCTCTACATCATTCTATTCATCCACATCCCACGTCCTATATCTATCATGCCTACATCCACCACATCCGCATCTAATACACTCACATCTCTCATGCATCCACATCATCCACATACATATATAACTTTCTACTTCTACATCATCATATTATCTCTATCCCCATCCCCACATCTATCTCACTATCCACTTCTACACCGATGACTACAAATCCTTCTACCCCACATCTCCAATTATATCCATGTCTACATTTGCATCTAAATCTACTCCCATATCTACATCATCTCTTCAAATGACTACTACCATACATCTTGACTTGATGTAACTATGAAGGATGTCCCCCCCTTCTCCATCTCCAACAATTCCCATCACTTCTATACCAAAACCTTCAAAACCACACATTCTGCAACTCCTTCCAATCTCATCAAACATATTATCCAAAAACCACTTTCATCTTTGATCCTCACATCTTTAACAAAACCTACATCTACATCACCTAGTTTTGCCTCTAAAGATCTCACGGTTGAAATCATCATGATACCCCTAAGGGTAAAACCTCATTAAAAAATTAAGAACCTTGCGTCCTTACTCAAACTTCCCTCACCCATCCACCTAAGAAATTGGATCTTCCCCTAAAAGCCTCACCAATCCAAGCTATACAACACCCAAACATCTATCTTAGGGCCTCCACCTTCTCTTTTGGGATAAGACCCTCTATCGAAAGCACCCAACACCACCCAATATCAATCCAAATCATCTATCCCTCCTCCCAAATCTGCATCTAAATCATCAATTATCTATTCTAAATCAAAATCATCCACCCTTTCCCCTAATTTTCAATCACAAGCATCCAAAGAAAAATATGAATCTAAGACCTTTACAAAGCCCTCACAAGAGTAAGAAACCTCTCTTTCCTACATGATCTTCACCCAAACCAAATCCGTGTAAAGTCCATAAGAGTTCATCATTATAAACCCCATTAGATCTTATACTAGAATCCTTGAACGTATCACCCAAGCATCCAAATCACCCTTCCCCTATCAATCCCTTTGACCCACATGGGATGAAGCCCACATTGTATGAATCCAACACCATTTGGCCTACCATCACATCACTGACATGACACAAAGTGTTGTAGGGCCCTAAAAACCCTCATTGAAAATACCATCAAAGTGGATGATATTATCATAAAAAATACTACCCTCTCCCATCCACCTCTAATCCCAATCCTCCAATCAAATCTAAAACTCAGAAAACCTATAAACCATCCTCCTCATCGACATCTTTCATTGCCATCCCACCATTGAATTTTACATCTCCTAAGGATGGTCCTCCACTTTATATAGATTTCATCCATATCACCACTCATTCTCACCCTCACAAGTCCCAACCATCTACCCAATCCAAACCAAAGGTTGTCATCCTTGCTCCTTCCAATGAGACCATTCCATCCCCTTCTTCATCCAAGGATAAGGTATCCATCCTAGCCACACATACCCAAAATCCTACCACCATTGAACAGTTCAAATACATCATAAAACAACTACATCAAGATCCTATTAATATCCCTTATGATCTTATCCAAATCTATCCTAATCATCAACATGCATCCTTCATCCTTTGACATATCCGAAGTCTCATCCGATGAAGATTCCAACCCATACCTTTGCCTTACTAGCCCTTACCGACATGACACCACCATATCCTTTAATGATTTTCAAATCTCATAAAGAGGATCTTCTCAGCTAAGATATCACAACCTCTTCCATCCCCTTTTCATCCACATCCTATATGCTCTAATCCATTTACAATATCTACATTTATACATCTTCTACTCCTATGATAAAAATGGCACTATCATCAATATCATCTCATCCCATACCTTCAACCAACTTAAATGGTCCCAATCCATTATTATCAATCACATGTTTCTCACAAGTCCCATCTACCCAATCCAAACTAAAGGTTATCATCATTTCTCCTTCCAATGATACAATTCCATCCCCTTCTTCATCAAAGGATAAGGTATCCATCCTATCCCACACAACCCAAAAGCATGCTACCACCATTGAACAAAGCATCATGAAAACAACTACATCAGATCCTGTTAATATTTCTCCTATGATCTTATCCAAATCTATCCTAATCATCAACATCTTCATCGAAGCCTTCAACATATATTATAGTCTCATCCTGAAGGCCCAACCTTCACAACCTCTTTTGGAGCCCTTACTTCTTCCACCATCTCCTTTAATGATTTTTAAATTCCTATACATCTTAGCTAGATATCACAACCTTCCTCTTTTCATTACTATATGCATCAATGACACATTTATCTACCACTCTATGATAAAAATGGTACTAGCATCAATATCATCTCATCCCATACCTTCAACCAACTTAAAATTCCCAAATCCATTATTACTCAATCACATGTGGTTCTTCGTTGATGTTATCCCCACTTTGGGCACAATTATACTTCCCATCACATTGTGAAAAAAATCCTCCATGAAGTCTTCTACATTGTTGAGGGGAGTTTCAATATAACATCTTGCTTGGACGCTCATGGATTCATGCCATGCGTTGCATCCCATCCAATCTCTATCATTGTATCAAATACGAACATGATGGGAAGATCCATACACTCCCTAATTATCTTCCTCCTTTCAAGGTATGTCATATGACATATCAAAATGCCGTGCTCATCCCTAAAAAGACCCATCCTTCGAAGCATCCATTATTTCTTCCATACCTACATCTAAATTACCTAATGATGAATCTCTTGATAATGTGATGCAACATCTTTCTCTAGGGAGTATCGACTCCTCTCCCTTAACTATCCTCCCATGCTCAATCGACTTGGTAGACCCGATAAAGCTCCTATATATCAACCTAACATTAGGGATGTCATTTCCTTTAGTCATTCCCATCTCAAAAATAATCTCATCTATGGTGGCATCGATCACCCTTCCTCTCACATCGAAAATCAACCCCACACCAAACCATATACCAATGGCTTCAATTACTCTATAACAAATCCTTTACCTACATATATCTCCACTGATGTGCGTGTAAAGGCTTTGGTATTAGAAGTTATGAACAAGGTATGCATGATCTTATCATCACCAATCCCACAAGCCTCATGAAAAATTTGGAATGGGTTTCAAAGAATAACCCATTGACTCCCTCACGCATCCTTCTCCTA
The DNA here is from genome assembly GCA_018340775.1 of Taxus wallichiana var. yunnanensis. NCBI lineage: Eukaryota > Viridiplantae > Streptophyta > Pinopsida > Cupressales > Taxaceae > Taxus > Taxus wallichiana. The sequence goes on from CM031238.1 coordinate 128,255,293, forward strand.
CATCTCCCATGCACATTGATTCATCATCCACTCCTTTTCCATCCAACCACCATAGACATGGATGACACCATGTCCCTTTCTTCTAATTTTTTTAATATCTCTGCCATTACTTTAAGATTGGTCACTTATTAGGTGAAGGAAAAAATAGGTCCCTTCCTCTCATACTCCTTGAGATGATAGAGGAAGATTCCCTACCTTCAAAATTCTCCAATGAAATGATGACGAATCCATTCACTCCTACATGGGGGTAGAATATTATCATCTTCATAAGTCCTTACCTCCAAAAATCTACCCTTCTCAATAAATCCACCATCGACATCAATGTTAGGACTTTACAAGAGCCTCACATCTTCAAAGTTGGCCAATCTCTTGACCCACAAGAACTCGAGGCCTTTACCTCTTTCCTATCTAAACATAACTAGGCCTTCACATGGTTCTATGCAGAACATGCTAGGCTTGGGTCCTAACATCACTTTCCACAACATCGTTACCATCCCTGATGCCAAACCGTTAAGAAATAGTTGTGTGTCATGTATCCCCACATTTCCTTATTGTCAAGGAAGAATGACAATGCCTTCTTTCCACCAATTTCATTGAACCTATTGACTATCCCTAATGGGTTTGTAACATTGTACCCATTTCCAAATCCTCCGAAAATATCTAAATCTGTACATACTTTTGAGATTTAAACCCCACTTGCCTTAAAGATGACTTTCTAACATCGATTAGCTAGTTAACTTAACAGCTGGCTATGAAATGTTTTCTCTGGTTACAATCAAATTCTCATCGCACCAGAAGACCAACATAAGACCTCTTTCATCACACCTTGGGAACCTTCTACTACCATGCTATGCCATTTGGTTTTAAAAACAAAGGCCCACCTATCAATGTGCCATGACCTCTATCTTCCATGAGCTCATCCTTAAAAATATAGAGGACTATGTTAATGACCTCTTGGGTAAATCAAGTGTCGAGGACCATTTTCCTACCCTTAAAATCCTCTTCGCATGTCTTATCCAATTCTTCTTTCGTCTCAATCCCTGCTAAGTGTGTTTTGGAGTTCTAACTAAAAAATCCTTAGTTTTGTCATTTCTCTCATGGGTATTGAAGTTGACCCCACCAAAATCAAAGCCATCCTTGAGATGCCTCCCCTTCTAATTTAAAGAAACTTTGTAATCTCAAGGCCAACTTCAATCATCTAGCCACTTCATCTCATAGATTTTAAATCGCTTCCAACCATTTCATCATCTTCTCCACAAAGAAACTCATTTCAATTGGAACACCAATTTTCAAAGGCCTTTGATGAACTTAAGCAATAACTTTTATCATTTCTTGTCCTCACGCCTCACATGAATGGGGAGCCTTTCTATCTATATATCTCTACCTCTAATCATGCTCTCTAGGGTGTGATGTTGGCACACTTGTGATGAGAAAGTTAGGTAGAAAACATCTATTATATTAGTCACACTCTCCACGATTATGAAACCATTAAAATGAAGCTAAAAAGATGTGTTGTGCCTTTTCTTTGCTACTTCCAAAATTTTCCACTATCTTCTCAATCACAAAACCTATGTCATCACTAACTTCAATATCCTCAAAACCATGCATTCCAAACCTTATCATAATGATTGCATCACTCGATGGCTCATGCTCATGACTGATTTTGATCTAGAGTTCATCTCTCAGAAATCTATCAAGGGCTAGGCTATCACTGATCAAATTTCCAAAGCCCCTCTTCCTAACAATCACCTTCCTCATGAGTAATTCCCTAATGAATCTATCCATACCATCGATCATGAATTCTCCCCCTCAAAATGACACTTTATTTGATGGATCTAAGTGTCGAAAAAGGGTAGGGATGACATTATCATCATTCCTCCTTGGGATACTCCTATTCTAATCACCTACAAGCTTAAATTTGAGTGTAAAAACAACATGGAAGAGTATGAAGCCCTCATCTTAGGTCTCCAAAATGCTATCATATGCTTGGCATACAAATCCTCGACATCTATGGTGACTTCTACACTCATCATAAATCAATTCAAGGAACTTATCAATGTAAAAATGAGGTCCTTCAAAATTACAAGGACATCGTTGAATTTTCTCTTCAAGGCCTTTGATCAATATACCATCAAATATGTCCCTCGTTCATCTTATTCATTTACCATCAAGAATCTAAACTCTCTTGTTGTTCATCGCATCAATCAACCATATCATACCCATGAGATTCCTCATGTATCAATCATATTGACACCAACCAATCTAACATTTGGTACTCTCAAATATTTGACTATCTATCTACATCCAAAATTCCCTCTAACCTATCCAAAATGGTAGGATGTCATTCCTTTTCATGTGATAATTTCTATGTTATCCTTGCGGACATTTTATACAAATGTGGGTTTGATGGCATCCTACTACGATGCCTTAAATCCCATGAATCTATCCATGTTATCCAAGAAGTCCACGATGACATCTGTGGAGAACACTTAAGCAGTTTGGCTATCTCTAAATGCATTCTTTTCACCTAGGATATTATTGGACCACCCATAATCAAGACTCTTGTGAATAAATAAAAATGTGTTAAATTCCAACAACATTCCAATCTCATTCGCATCCCTAGTTAAGCCTTATAATCGACTCAAGATATTTGTCCTTTCTCACAGATGGGGGATAAATTCATTGACCTCATCAATCTACACTCTTCTCAACCTCATCATTCCATTATCACCTCTACCAATACTTCACCAAATGGGTGGAAGCCATTCCATTCATGTCTACCAAAGCTAAACAAAATCATTGATTTTTTATCAACATATCATTTTTCGCTTTGGCGTTCCTCATAAAATCATCACGAACAACGAAAAGTCCTTGAAAAATAAATATCTTAAAAAGATTTGTGATTCCTTCAACATCAATCTTATCTTCTCATCTCTTTATCATCCTTGAGGAAATGACCAATCCGAAGCCACTAACAAAAATATTTGGAACATCCTTGCCAAACTATTGATAAAGCAGGTTGAAATGAGAATATTCACATCCCCTTCACACTTTGGGATTATCAAACTAGCATCCACACCTTTAAAAGTGCTACTCCATTATCCCTAGTCTATGGCTCTGAAGTAGTTCTTCCTCTCCAAGTTCAAATCCCATCTTTATGCATTTCCTCATGACTTCATCTCTGATGAGGACTATCATCAAGAGCATCTGACACAACTTGAATTGTTAGGCAACATTGTCTTAATCACTCTTCAACATCATGATGTATCTCAAGAGTGCATCAAATGTTCTTATAACAAACATCTAAAAGAACACAACTTTAACATTGATGACCTTGTCTTGAAATAAAATCAGAATGTCACTACTCTAGAAAGGAGTGAACATGGAAAGTTTTATCCCAACTGGATTTGACCATACATTATAACACATAAATATGGGTTTGGAGCCTATTGCACTTAGCCTCCCTAGATGGTAAACTAGAAATGGAACCTCTCAATGCCTTGCACTTGCGGCCTTTCTACTATTAATGCATCTACCAATGTGATCTTAGTCACATTTTAGGATCTCATTTCCATCATTAGCCTTTCGATCTCTCACCATAATGATTTGGAATTATGTGGTCTACTTGTCACTTTCCTCTATCTATGACCTTGAATATGAGCACCACAACTCTTTCTCATAGCATATTCCTTATGGAAAAGTTCCTCCTTCTAGGTGGGAACCCCATAATCATTACATCTATTACCTTCTTATCTACCTATTGGAACCATGATAAGGGTCCATGTATCACTTATACATCTCATCTTCCCCTCCCCAAGTGGTCTACTTGGCTATCCTCAACTCTATCCTAAAAAGTAAAAATGATGGATTCTTATATCAAAACTATCTTAGCCAAAAAATAGACTTATCCCTTGAAGGAAAATTGTTCATATAAAAGTAATAAAAATATAGAACGATCCTTCAAGAACATCTATTATCCTACCAAAAAAAGAAAAATAAAAAATCCAAAGAAAAATCCTATCGTAGACCACTCCCTTGAAGGATGGATACTTTCTTATATCATGGCAGTGAAAGGCTTCCCGCATTGATTAACCTTCTAAAAATCTCAAAAGAAAAATCAAAATTTCAAAAGCAAGCATCCTCGGAAAGCTTTTTGCATCATCAATTCTCCCATCTATATAAAAATTCCCACATTAATCAATTTACACCATATTTCTTAGAGCTTGGGGCATAAACCTAGGAATACCACCCAAGGAGAAACTATTTTCCCCATACAAGCTCCATCTTAACCCTTTTTGTGTCTAAAGTGGGTCTATATGCACACTGTCTATCTTTTCCCTTATGATCTTAAATGTGACTAACTACTGTTAGTTATGTGTTAACACTGTCAAAGGTTGCAAGTGCATTACTTTGTGTTATTCCCTTTCACACTTTACCTCCAATCCAATTCAAAATCATATTTTCTACATGCACTCCTCCTTATGTGACAAAGTGTAGTTTTACGCGTTTGGGTCACCTATCAAGGTCACACCCTATCCAATTGCACTATCCTAACTTCTGCAACTACCTATTTCATATCTACTCTAGCTTATCTCATCATCATCACATCTATATCTAATCATTTGTCTAATATCTAATATCAAATCATTCATATCACACCTAATCTAATTGTGAATCATCCGATCTATGTCTATCACATCATCAAATCTAAATTTGTCATATCTTCCTAATTATCCAAATTCATAGTTCTATCATCATATCTAACATCTACATCTAGTCTAACATATACACTTCCCATATAAATCCATCTCATATCTATCACATCACATCTAAAACACATCTAACATCAACATCAACATCTATCATATCATCACATCAAATCAATTAATCCATACATCACATCACATATCCATATCAACATCTAATTATTCCACATCTAAAATCTAGTCAAAACATCACATCATCATAAATCATCATCATACATCTAATCAACTCATCACACCACATGGAAATCATGAAAAAATCGTCATATATATATCATCAAAATTTCTAAACATCCGTGATAGGCCTTTACTAGGATCTATCTCAAAATTCATACATCAAAGTTATTAAAATATACATATGAATTTCACCCTCTAATTAATGAACGCTAACTAGAAATCCTAAGTCCTCTTGCATGGGAATCTTCCCATTATCTTCTCCTCCATCACCTCTTGGTTGTGTTATTCTCACCGTGCTCTTGGATTGCCACCTGTCAAGCTAATCTCCTTCCAAGCACATATGTCATAAAGCGTGGTACATCTCGGTAGTCGCGGAACTATGTAATCATAGTAGCGCACCTCCTCACCTAGAGCCAATACTACTCCCATGTCACAATAATAGGTGGAGCCAACTGTCCAACTCCTTACAAAGCTCCTTGAGCCTCACCCCCATCACCTTAGACGCACTACCCAGATCTCCATATTTGGCCCATAGGGCCTCCCTCTTCTTGTGTACTGTCCTCGCTTGTTATATAACTAGGTCTCTCTCATGAGCGTTCTAGCTTAACTCTCTGAGAGTCACATCCAAATACATCTACAATCGGTCTATCTCATTAGCTGATCCCCCATCTCTACCCTCTCCTCCTCCTTGTGCACCCTCTGATAGTGGTAGAATCTATCCAATCTCATTGCCTTTAGATGATCCCACTCTACATCCATGACATCCCCCCCTAATCCTCTCAAACAAGGTTGGGACTATGTCTCTAGCTTGCAAAATAAATCAAACAGACACCTATCAACATCTAATCATAAAAAAAATCCTCATTTCCTATCCACCCTAATCAAATAATTTTCTCTACCTATCCAATCGATGCCGACCTAGCCTAGGCCGACGTCTCCTTTTCCTTGGTTGATGCCTACCATGTATAGGTTGATGCCACTTTTACCTAGTCGCCAATGATTGTGCCCAGTTGCCTCTGACCGCCCCTTGACACCCATTTTAAAATTTTAAAATCTAAAAAAATAATTAAAATAAAACCAAAATTAAAAAACTAAGCTAGGGTTTTGACTCTTACCGCTCTTCAGTCCTCTGATGCTTCCTCCCTCCCATACTAGGCTTCCATCTAACTCAAATCTCACACTTCTCTCTCTCTCTCTCTCTCTCGGGAAGATATCAATCATCAAAATCACTCCATTTAAATGAGCCTTATCACTTAACTTCACCACTTATATAGGCACACCGACCCATAGTTATCATCGACTCACCTTAGTCATCATCGACCCAATCCAAGTCATCATCGACTCACCTAATTGTCATCGACCCTACCCTATTTTTCTTCCTTTATCACGTCACATCCAAATATTCTCATTAAATTATCCTTTCTTCCACTTTAGACTTGTGTGTCACCCATAACACACCTTGGCTTATCTGCGTAACTCATTTTCCATTTTTTTTCCTTCCACATCTTTCATCACATCTTGCAGCCCACTCCATGGCTATCTTTTTCCCTTCTTGGGCACAATCACTCATCTTAAATCCCATTGTTGTGGCCATATTTTCCATCTTTGTCCCCTCATGAGACATATTTTTCACTTCCTCATCCTTGAAGGACTTTTCATACTCTCTTGCCCCGCTTTGTTTCCCAACCATCTATCAAACCATTGCCTTGACCATCCTTGCATTTTTTTGTGCATACCTTTGATGTTTTCCTTTGACCTGTGGGTACCACGACTTGCACATCCATCCGAGTGATTCCCATTTGATTCCCTCCATCTCATAGTGATATTTTCTGACTCACAAGATCATATGTAGGACATTAATATTGCCTTTATCAGTAGGTTGTGGTATGTCCTTACCGATGTGTTTCCAAGGTCACTACTATATTTTTGTTTTAATCTTATTTTTTTCGCAATCGTCACCCCCTTCACTTGGGAATATTTCTATCCCTTTTTTCATCCATTCCATTCTCTACCTCCTTTCTCCATTCATCTCTTTCAAACTAGTAATCGGTTCCCCTTCGTGTCACCAATCTTTAGTTTGAGGGGAGCACCTCAGCCCTCATCTCTCTCTCATCACTTCTTGTTTTTGTCTCATGGCTTGCTTAACATAAACCACTTGAAAAAAGGGGTAAATGTAGACACCAATTTTGGTACCCTTATCCCCCATCCCGCATTTATTACCTGCCCCCTTTTTGTCACCTTGTACATTCATACCTCCCTTACTATTCAAAGTTATATTTCCCTCCTAAATACTCATTCCCATTTTAAATCCCATTTATTTTCTCTAATCCCATTTTAATCCCATCCTTATTTATCCCCCTTAGTCCATCATTAATCTCATTTAATTTCCCGAAGAACCCATCCATTATCCTAATTACCCCCATTTATTGTCCCTAAGATTCCACTTACCCATTCAATACCCTCTTATCCTCCCACTACCATTTATTCTCCCCATGCACCACTATCCCATCAAAATATCTTAACCACCACCTTTTAGCCATTTTTATCCCCTTTTCATTTAGTAAAACATCATATCCACCACCCAAGTGGATGGTCTTCCATAGTCTTGGCGACCCATCCAAGTCAAGTCGTCGACCCTATTAATATACCTCCACTCCTCCTCTCAAAAGGCTAAAAATCTTCGGTGTTTCTACTATCTTGTGAGCCACATTGTTCTATCTCTTCTTCTGGAGCTACAACCATCAACTTGGAGTTTTCATAAAATCTTTGTATGTTATCCATGGAGGTTTGAAGATTTGAAGTTCTCTTGGAGTCCTTTTGCTTCATCACCTCTTTCTTGTAGGTCTAGCAGGTTGTCTTGGAGCTCTTCCTTTCATTAACCTTTCTTTGATCCTCCTCATATCCCTTTTCACATCTATTTAAATCATAAAAATCACCAAATCCTACCTTGGTTGCCATCAACCCACTCCAGGTGATCATCGACCCAATCAATATCTTTATTAGATCTTCCTTATGATGCATCCTCTTTGTTCCTCACCATCGCAACATTATATCCAACATCTTAGAGCATGTTCTATCTCTCTTGGTTTCTACTTATCTTTTTATCAACTCTTGGAAAAATCATCGTCGACCGTACCCTTGATCAGTCTCTCTCATCATCGACCCGAGTGGGTTTGATTTTGTTTATCAACATTTACATTATCGGATCTTTATCTCAAGCATCTCTATCATTATCTTAGATCTACATTAAATGCATCCTTTTATTCATTATATTTTATCAATATTTTTATCAAAGTGAGTTGAAATCCATCCTAGGAAGTTATCACTTCTTGGGACTGACCTTATCAGGAAACCCACCATTTTATCTACTAATTATTTTTGTGTTTAGTTTCTCTTTAATGTGTAGGTTATCGAGCTTGTTGTGGAGAGAATATTTTGTTCTGTACCTTCATCATCACCATCACCATCACATATTAGGAAGTAGCCTTAAACCCTCCCATAGTTTCAAGTTTCTTGATTTCTTGATTCCTTTTAATTAACTTGTAACATGAGCGGGAAATCTAGTCAAACTCTTTACAATACGAGGTGTCATGCTCCCACTCTTTTCCAGATCTTCCAAATTTTAAGGGAGAAGGATATCCCAATGCCCATATCAAGGCATACATTACTTCCATTAGAGAGTTACTCCTTGGGACGTGGTTGTTGTAAAGATATTTCCAAAGAATCTCAAAGGTATTGCCCTCGATTGGTATTATATAATCCTAAAATCCTCTATACATTATTTCAAGCAACTCATATATGAGTTTATCAAGGATTTTGATATGAAAAAGCTATTGAGGACAAGGATTAAAGAATTCTTGCACATCAAGCAAGAGAAAAAAATTCCACTGCCCACTTCATTTAGAGGTGGTGATCAAGTCCTTTATTCTTTAGCAAGTGCTCCAAACATGGATCAAATGGAGCTCTACGACTTATTCCTCCACTCACTTAATTGAGAGACTAAGGAGGAAGTACAAAAGTTTCTTCTTCGGAGTTATGAGGAAGTTTTAAAGGGCATGCTTCACATTGACCAAGAGGAAATTGATAATGGATGCAATACTTATTGCCCCAATGGGAGGTTGGTCACCTCCACCTAAAATAACATCAAACTTTAATAATGGTTCAAAAAAAAACCTGTAGTTTCACAAACAGGTATGGAAGCATGTATAATTTTTTAATGTGAAATCAATCACTTACAATATTGCAAGCTCTGATATTTATACAAATTGGATAGCTTGGATGCAAAAATGGAGTTGCAACTATGCAACAACAAACTAAAATACAATAGCTTCCAAAATACATCCGGGAAGCACAAATGAATAATGACATAATTGTTATAACAACATAACAATTATACCCATGAATATAATAAGACAAATATGGTTAATAAAACCATATAACATTATACAACAATAATTAATTAATAACAATAGTTAAATAATTAATTATACAATGCATAATTAATTATCCTAACATTTCCCCCTTAATTTTGCATTGTCTCAAGGGATGAGGAGAGGAACTCTCTGAATAACTCAAACTTGTCACGTGCAAGTGACTTTGTGAAGATATATGCTCTTTTGTTCAGCTTGTTGGACAAAATTGAAGTTGTATATTGTGCTTCAACACATGCTCAGTGTATGAAATGAACTTGTACCTCAATGTGTTTTTTCTTTCATGAAAAAATGGATTGCGAAAAAGTTTGAGAACACCTTCATTGTCAACATACATGGTGGTCGGTTTTTCCTGTGGTATTCCAAGTCCTTCGAGTATGCGATGTAGCCAAATCACTTCACAGACAACTTCTCTGTAGAACGATACTCAACTTCTTGTGGAAGAATGAGAAACAAAGTGTTGTTTCTTGCTTCCCCATGATATTGGTCCAGATCCCATAAAGAATACAAATCTTGAAGTGGATTTTATGTCATCAATATTTCCTGCATGATCTTGAATCTGAATATCCTCAAGAAGAAGTTGTCATTCTTCTTGTATTCTAGACCAAGATCCACTTGATCCTTTGAGATATCTCAAGATGTGCCTTACTTGCTTTCCAATGACAAACTTTGGGTTCTGCATGAACTTGGATAGATAGCTTACTATAAATATGATATCTGGTCTAGTGTAGGTTAGGTAAATGAGACTCCCAATCAACTGCCGATAGAGAGTGGCATTTACCTCAGGAGATGGATCTGAATGAGATAACTACAATATGTTCTCCATAGGTGTAGCAATCGGTGTGCAATCCATCATCCTAATTTCTTGAGCGTTGTCTTGGTATATTTCATCTGAGAAACAAAGATGTGATTCTCTTTCTACCATACTTCCAATCCAAGACAATAGTGCATTAGCCCGAGATCTGTCATGTCGAATGATCGATTAAGATCTTTCTTCATTGCATCGATCATCCTCATGAACTTGCCAGTGATGACTAGATCATCGACATAGAAAATGAAAAATCACAATCTCCCCCTTGCTTTTTTTGAGGTAAATATTGGGATCGTATGGATTTCTAACAAATCCATGTTGTATGAGATGCTCATCAATTTTGATGTACCATGCCCGGGTGCTTGTTTGAGGCCATACAAATATTTCTTGAGTCTTGCATACCTTTGCTTCTTGACCAGTACTACATATCCCTCAGGTTGAGTCATGTAGACTTCTTCTTGTAAATCTCCATTTAGAAGGAACTTTTTATGTCCATTTGATGGACTTTCCAACCAAACTATGCAGCTAGAGAAAAGATCATCTTGATCATTTTGATCTTAGCTATGTGGGAGAAAATGTCTCCTCATAGTCAATGCCTTCTTTTTGTGCATACCCCTTTACTAATAGTCTTGATTTATACTTGTCCACTATCCCATCTTCTTTGTACTTTGTTTTTGAATATCCATCTACATCCAATGGTTTCTTCCTGGTGGAAGATCGACAAGATACCAGTGTTATTTTTCATTACTGACTGATATTCAGAGTCCATGGCATCTTTCCAAGATTTTGACTATAGGGCTTCCTGGATTGTAGAGGGCTCATCAGACTCAATAACTCTACTCATCAAAGAAAAGTTCACTTCTTCTCTTTCTTTACTGTACAGTTTGTGGTCCAGGGGTGGATGTATCTCGGTGGAGCATCCATTCTTGCATCTCATAACGTGTTAGTACACCACTTGGGCATATCGTTGAAAACTGTTCCCATGGGTCATGGTTCTATCAGATCAACACCATCATCCCCATCATCACTTTCATCATCTATGGGAACATCAGATTTAGTTTTTACAACTGTGAAGAATCTACATCAGGTGAGTCTGGAGGAGGAGACTCTGCTTCCTTCTTCTCAAAGAACTCAACATCTCTGCTTGGTGTAGACTTTTCTGGTCTTTGGATCCATCAATCTGTACCCAAGAGTCTCTTCACTGTACCCAATGAAGATGAGTTTCTGTGACTTCATGTCCAATTTATTTCTATTTTGCTTGGGTATGTGCATACTTGCTTTTGCACCCAAATACTCTAAGGTGTGCAATAGATGGTTTCCACTTTGACCATGCTTCTTGTGGTGTTACTCCATCAAGAGAAACTGTGGGCACTCTTGTTCAAAAATACACTGTTGTCTTTGTTGCTTCTACCCAGAATGTCTTTGCAAGTCTAGAGTCATCGATCATGCATCACACCATTTCCATGATAGTATGATTTCTTCTCTCAACAACACCATTCTATTGCGGTGTGTGTGGAGGAGGCATTTGTCGATGAATCCCATGAGTTTGTAGGTAGTCTTTGAACTCATTATTGGTGAATTCCCCCTCGATCTGAGTGGAGAGTTCTGATGTGATGACCAGTTTCATTCTCAATAACTACTTTGAACTTCTTGAAGGTTTCAAAAGCTTCACTTTTCTTGTGAAGACAAAAAATCCACATTTTCTTGAATAGTCATCAACACAAAGCATGAAGTACTTGAAATCTAGAATGACTTGGTTGCATCGGACCACAAAGATCGGTATGAACCAGATCAAGCTTACCATGAGCTCGAATATGTACTCTTCTAGAATGAAGCTCTATGTTGTTTTCTTGCTTAGGCAGTGAGGACACTTGTCTGTATCCTTCTAAAGAGATGGTAGCCCATGTACCATATTACGTTGGTGAAGTGTCTCAGATACTTGAAACTAACATGACCAAGTCTCTGATGCCACAACTTGTGTGAGGTAGAGTTCTTAGCCACAAGTGCTTGATCATCTCTGTGGAAAAAATCAAGCTGGAACATGCATCCCACATTGGAGGCTTTTGCAACTATTTTGAGCCTCGTGATTTGTCTAATCAAACACATTTTCTTGTCGGAATGACTATCAAAGTCAATTTTTAAGTTGTGATCTAGGAGTTGACTGACTGAAAGAATATTTTTAGTCAACCCAGGGACATATAAGACATCTGATAGTCTATAGTTGCATGAACCAAGGGGTAGAGAAATGTTCCCAATCCCTGAACTATATATGAAGAATCATCACCCAATGAAACATGGTTTTTTGAAGGTGTGTCCCTCATTGAAGTAAACCAGTCTCTAGTGGCTGGTCATGTGTCGAGTGGCTCCCAATCAACATACCAGACATCACTAGATGATGTGGAAGGTTCACTTGATCGAGCAGTGTACAAGAAGTCTTCATTATCTTGAATGTTCTTCTTGCTCAACAATATTTCCTTGTTGATGGGGTCTTCTTTTCTAGTTCCCCTTTTTCCCCTTGATTGTAGTTTGTATGTCCCTTGTGAGATTTTTGGTGTTGAGGTCTAGAGTTACTTGATGAACCTTTCTTGTATGTATTATACCAACAATCTTTTAATTCATGTCCTCTTTTACATTGGACATTGATTCTTCTTGTTGTTTGTCCCCTTGATGTTGATATTGATTCTGATGTTGGGAATTTTGATAGGAATTAGGTTTTCCTTTACCTTTTCCTTTCCATTTTTGATGAGAAGAAAGTGCCTTCTCCTCTTCATCATCCTTGTTATGCATGGCTTCCTCTTGTTGTAGTAGGTTTACCAGTTTGTCAAAACTAACTTGTCATATCTGACACATTTAGTGTTGTTACAAAAATGTGGTAAGAAGAGGGGAGTTCTCTCAAAACAATGGGAATGAGAGCATCATCTGTGACCACTTCTCCCAGGGCTAGAAGTGAATCCCTCAACTCTGTAACTCTTCTTAAGAAAGCTTCAATTTTCTCATTTTGCTTGAAACTTCAATGTGTGTAACTGACTCTACAAATTTAGTATGACATTCTTGTTTTTGGCCTCATATACTATGCTCAATTTATCCCATGCTTCTTTGGTTGTTTTGGCATCTCGAATGTGGGGTTACACATCATTGGACACTCCAAACAAGATGATGAGTTTGGCCTTCTGATCTGCTTTATCAAACTATTGTTGTTGTGTTGTATCAGTTGTTGATCTGGTTAGAGTACCATTCATAATAGGCCAAATCTCTTCAAACTCAAGTTGTGTCTTGATTTTTGTCTTCCATGGAAACATAGTTGTTTCCTCTGAGTAGTTGTGAATCTAGAAGAAAAAAATTTGGGGGCATTGGTGCCCATTTTGTAGAAATCACTAACAGGGTTAGGCTCTTATCACTCTAGGTATAAGGTCTCCCAATCTATATACTATTAGTCTGATATACCAAACCTTTCTATATACGCGCCCTTCCGATATACCCGTCGGTACATGGAAGAAGCTCACCCTTTCTATATACCCGGTGGTACGTGAAAGAGGCATTAACATACGTGAAAGAATTCGATACGTGGTACCAAGACAATACTTGAAAGGGGTCTGTGTGATTATTGACACCGGCTCAAAGAAATATCCTCATACACACACGTAACTTCACTATATACTTGGATAATTTCTCAGTCAAATTTATGTCATGCAATCATTCATAGATGGATGGGATGGCTCATAGTGTGTGCATTGTGACCTTATTACTCCCCATCGATTTAAAGGGTCGATGCCTAAATGACGTTGTTGCAACTATATTAGGCATTAAGTGTAGTAGTAGTCATGATGATTTACCCATAAGCGCTTCCCAGAGGCATTGTATATACCAAACGTTGTGAATGAGATCTAGGATCTCGTGAGTGTTTTTGAACCAAATTTATTATTTTTTAGTACAATATTCTGCTAGTTTATGAGTAGTTACAAATTTTGCGGTTGACTATGGCAACTTAAAATTAGTACAATATATTGAAGCATACAAATTACATTCAAAAATTTGGAAAAAATTGAATGGCAGAAAATTTTTTTTTTTTTCGGGCCATGGTGGCCTCTGGAGCCCAAAATGACCCTTTATGAGCAAAAAACCGCAAAAAAAAATGCTTAAAATGGAATTTTTTGTACTCCCCCTTTAGAATGTTTTCGGAATTAAAAAAATAGGCCTATTAGGAGAATTTGTTTTTGCCCTATATTAGGGTTTTTCTCACTAAAATTTAGAAGCCTTTTTAGTTGTAACTAAGATGTTTTTTTCACTAAGCTCTCCTCCAAACTTGGTGGTTTCTCCAAATGTGTTGCTAAATTCAAATTGGTTTAAAAAATATTATTGGGGGTGGGGGTCGAACCCCTCACCTCATCCACCCAAGGATTTCGCTCTATCCACTGAGGCGCTCAATGCGCTATGCATATGAATTGAAGCAAATGGATTTTATATAACTTCAAAAATGATTGACCTAGTTTAAAAGTGAAGTGGCGGTGATGAGTTGGAGATTTGAGTGGAACTTGCATGGTGAGGAGGATATTTTATGGTTTTGTTCGTGTTAAACGGATATGCAAGAAATGCCTTGTTTTGTTTTTTGCCTTTTTTTTTTTTCATGCCTTTTTTTTTTCTCTCCTGCATTGGAGATTGAATCCATTTTGCTTTGTGTGTTGATTGTTTGTTGAGGTGAAGGCCAAGATAGAGGCGTGAAGGTCATCTTCCACCTTTTTTTGCTTTGATGAACACCTTTGTTGATTATTTACACTTTTTGTTTTCTGATTCAGTGATCTGGAATTTTGTTCGTTTTTATTGTATTTTTTGTTAAAAAAATGCTTGTTTTTTTCTTTGCAGGGTCCTGGTGAGGTTTTGTCTTTGTTCATGGAGTCGTTGATGAAATTCTTTGAGGGATCTTGATTGGAGGATTACTCACTTGGTCTTCCATGTCAAAACAGCTTTCACTTCTTTCTTTATATGTAGGGTTCTTGTGAAGGATACACTATTTGTGTGGTGGGCTTGGCTCACATGGCATGTCAGTGTGTAGAGGCAGGTAGGGCTCGAATCCTTTGAGGGATCACCACACCATTACACAAAGAAAATCATCCAAATCCCAAATGTATATACATTATGCTCGCCAATGCACAACAATACAAGGATCGATCACAATAAATGTAATTAAATAATCACCTGGATGAAGAAGAATTGACTCGGTCTAGAATAACTAGTGACCCAATGAGGTAGAAATCAATCACGAGGATTGGTGGGAATCTTTGAAAATTCCTCCAAATGAGCTTATGAAAACAAAAAATAATCCTCCAAATTTGATAACACTGATAATATTATCTAAGACTAAATATAAAAATTTAAAGATTAAATATAATGGGGAATTTTTTTTTAAAAATTTTTTTCTAGAAACAAATTTTTCTGGTGCGAGGGCACCAAGGCAAAAAAAAAATTTTGCTTTACGTTTACTTGGATTTCACATGAGGGGGGTTATGGGATGCGGGGAGATGTGGGAAGTTGCTGGAGGCAACACTAGATCTCTCTGATGATGTAGATTTCTTCTCCACGATTGTTCTTCCTCTGCAACCTCTCTCTAACCTTACCAAGGAGCTTCAACCTACTCTGGTACCAAATGTAGTTTCACAAACAGGGACGGAAGCCTATATAATTTATTAATGTGAAATCAATCACTTACAATAGTGTAGGCTACAATATTTATACATATTGGATAGCCTGGATACAAAAAAATATGGAGTTGTAACTATGCAACAAACAAACTAAAATACAGTAGCTTCCAAAATACATCCGGGAAGCACAAATGAATAATGACATAATTGTTATAACAACATAACAATTATACCCGTGAATATAATAAGACAAATATGGTTAATAAAACCATATAACATTATACAATAATAATTAATTATACAATGCATAATTAATTATCGTAATAAAACCAAGGACCCAAGGTCCTCAATTAGAACCATGGTGTCACAACAGATGGTATTACCAACCAACCTAAGAAGCCAAATGTTGTGAACACTAACAATGTGAATAATAACAATAAAAATGTAAATAATTCTTGGTCACCCTCCCTCTCTCAGGTTCAGCCCAAGCCCCAAATCAATACCAAAATCAAGGCCAAAGACCTCTAAATTATAATTACAATAATTAATATCAGAATAACAATCAAATTATGGACCACAACAAAACCAAAACTAGAGACCGAGGGATTATGACCCTAATTTATATTATGGATTCCATAGAGTGATTGGTCATGATGCTTGGTCTTGTTAAGATTGTAACAAGTTTATACATGGCTTCCCATAAGATCAAAGGAAACTCTTTATTGACATGTTCTTAGCCAACCCTACAGGAACTTCACAAGGTACCCATACAAGACATGTCACTCCACAAAATTCTAGCCTTGGGATTTATAGAGATCCTTTCCCAAAACACCTAAAAATGAGAAAGCTAATCCTCAGGGTGCCAACAAAGGTATTCTTATAGGAACCCATGATCAAGAATCTACACATCTATTGATCCCGAGTTGCTCCTAACTTGGATCAAAGGAATCAAACTAAAATCGTAGGCTTAGTTGAGTTAGAGACAGAACCAAAAGTCCATGCAACTACCCATACTCATGAGTACATCATAACCTCTCCCCATGTATCCCTTAGTGTAAGATGATTCACTTGTAGTTCCCAAGCTAGTAGGGGCTTACGATTTGATCACATCTCACCAAGACCTTTTCTCACATTTCCTTCTTGGATTTGTTAAGAAATCACCAACTCACCGATCTACTTTTAGAAGCTTTAGGTATTGGTCATTTAGTACATGTCACACCTCCTCTAGAGGCCCAAATTAACCACATAGACTTTGACGTCTATCCTCTGGGCCAACACGAGAGAGATATATTGGATTTGTGTTTGACATTAATAAGATGCCTACAGATGTTGAATTAGCATGGAGAGGTGATCATGCATTGTATTTGCAAGTATGGATCTATAATAACTATGTCAAGAGAGAGATGATTGATGATGGAGATTTTGTTAACATTGTTCCTTTTTCTTTCTTATAAAGCTAGGGTATGGAGAAACAAATTGTTCTTCCACTAGAAACATGCTAAGGGGTTATGATAGCCTTAAGGCCACATCCATTGGGACTATAGTTCTCCCCATCACTCTTGGGCCTAAAACCATTCTAACTAGTTTTATATTATAGATAGGAAACCAACTATAATATGATCCTTGGTAGACCATGGATTCAT
Source organism: Taxus wallichiana var. yunnanensis (assembly GCA_018340775.1). Taxonomy (NCBI): domain Eukaryota; kingdom Viridiplantae; phylum Streptophyta; class Pinopsida; order Cupressales; family Taxaceae; genus Taxus; species Taxus wallichiana. The sequence goes on from CM031238.1 coordinate 128,272,753, forward strand.
AGAATGAAGGCTATTCCATCGACATTGTTTCAAGAAGTGAGATTCCTTCATCTAGGAAAAGTCTTTGTAGCTCAAGGTGATCTAAAACCTTTTGATATTCACCTAGAAATCTTAAGAAGAAACCTGGGGTTCATTCTTGAAGTTTGAACTCCCAACTAACCAATTGAACAAGCCTCTTCCTTCCAAGGACTAGTTTCCACATCAAATCTAGTTCTAAAAATGAATTAGAATCACCAAAAGTGATCGAAGGGGTGGATATTAATGAGAATAAGACTATGTAATAGAGACTATTTCAACCAAAATGATAATAGAGATAGTGAAAATCTTGGAGAATGATTTACCGATCATTCTTCCATTTTATTCTTTAGGCATTGGGAATGCTCTTGGATTAGCCTCTCTTCCAGCAGATGGCTTTGAAGAGGTATGTATGGTTGAGGTTTCAAGGTCAAGAAGAAGATTCAAAAATGATGAAACATCTATTTTTCCTAACAAATTGTTGGACCCTCAACTATGATGGAGAAAAATGTTCTATGGCATGTAGGGGCAGGGGTGATTCTCACTTCTCTAAAGGGAGAGTCATGCCCTTTTCCTTTCAAATTAAATTTTGAGTGTACTAATAATGGAGAAAATATAAAAGCTCTACTTCTTGGTCTCATTGTGGCCAAGAGGATGGGAGTGCATAATGTTAGAGTCTTAGGTGACTCACAACTCATCACAAACTAGGTCTCAGAGGTTTATGAGACTAGAGAAGAACACCTCCAACTTTACAAGTCCATTGTATACATGAGCTATGTAAATATTTTGATTTCATTTCTATTGAGGCCATTCCTAGGGAAAAATCAAAGCTTGCTGATTCTATGGCTACCTCTTCTTCTTTTTTTTTCCTAATAAGGATTTGAAGGAAATGGAGTTCATGGTCTCAATCCGAGTTGAACCCTTGGTTCACAAGATGCCTAACAATGTTATTCTAAGCATATGTAGAGACTGAAAATGAGCCTATCACATTATATTTCATGAGAATGATGAGGCAATCTTAGGATTCCTCCATGTGTATATTGACCTCCATCCTTGTGCATCATAAGAAAGGATTTTCCCTTACCCTCACCCTTCTTCATACTTCGGAGATAGAACAATGAATCCTTCCTCATCAAAATACTTTGAAATTTATGAAGTTGAGGAAGATCCTCTAGAGTTTCCTCCAACTCCTCCTGAGTTTGAAGAAGGGAATGCTTCTTTAATAGAAGGAACTATTGACATTAACATTGGGATAGAAGAGGAGCCCAAAATTTTAAATCTTGGTTCTTCATTATCACCTGAAGAAATAGAAGAGCATACTAAGGTGCTAAAGGAACATTCTAAATCCTTTTCATTTAGTTATAAGGATATGACATGAGTGTCACTCCCAATGTAGTAGTTCATAACTTGGTCACCAAACCAAAGCAAAACCTGTAAAAAAAAAAAAGTTGAGGCCTATGAAGCCTAAAGTTGCTTTAATGGTCAAAGAGGAGGTGATGAAGCTCCTTCAGGTAGGGTTCATAAATCTAGTGGACTACTCTATGTGGCTATCTAACATCATCCCATGTTCTAAAAAGAATGGAAAAATCAGAATATGCATTGACTTTAGGGACATAAACAAATTTTCCTAAGGATGACTTCCCATTACCATCCATTGATATCATTGTTGATGCAATGGCTGGTTATGAGTTGTTATCCCTTATGGATGGGTTCTCTGATATACAACCAAATAAGGATCTCTAAGGAAGATCAAAACAAAGTACTACCTTTACCACTCCTTGGGAACCTTTTTTATGTCATTATGCCATTTGGTTTGAAGAATGCATGGAATGCTACTTATCAACGATGTCATGACTTATATATTCCATGATCTTATTCACAAGATTGTGGAAACATACGTTGATGATCTCTTAGCAAAATATAAGAAGAGAGGTGACCACCCTGAAGTTCTTTGGATCATTCTTTCACACTTGATCAATACATGTAACCTTAAATCTAGAGAAATGTGTGTTTGGAGTCACTGGAGGTAAGTTATTAGGCTACATCATTTCTCTCTCAGGAATTGATGTAGATCCTATGAAAATTTGGGTGATTCTTGAAATGACTCCACCATCAGATGAGTCTAGTATTAGGTATTTCTTGGGAAAACTTGGGGCAATCCATAGGTTTTTCCCTGATTTGACATATGTTATCCATCCTATCAATGAATTTCTAAAGAAGGATTTATTCTAAGGCATGGACCGATGAATGTCATAATGTTTGAGTCATTCAAATGCTTCTCTTATGTCTCCACCAACACTCATGCCACCCAAAGTCATCATCCTCTGATTTTTTTGTATTCTCAAGCCACAGATGTCTCGATAGCATGTGCATGTTGGCACAAGAGGATGATGATGGTCATGAACACCATCTATTTCATTAGTCATACATTTTCTTGACTATGAAACATGGTACACCCAAGTGGAGAAAGAGTGTTTGGCCATTGTTTTTGTAACTAAGAGGTTGAGGCATTACATGCTCAACTAGAAATGAGAGTAATTGTTAAATCGAATAGTTATGGATGTTCTTGACTCAAACAACCTTATCTAAGAAGGAAGGAAGGTTTATAACATTAATGGGTGAATTCAAGCTTACCTTTATTAATCAAAAATTTTTCAAGGGACAAATCATTTGTTGATTGGTTGGTTGGATAACCCAATAGATTGTGGGAAAATAGTTGACTTGAACTTCCCGATGAGTGTTTTATATATAGAAGAAAGACCCACCATTGCTTCATGCTCATGGTATACAAATATAATAAACCACATAATAGATCAACATATCCTGAGGGAAAAAATTCACAACAAAGGTGATGACTATGTGTCATATCTACTAAGTATGTAATTGTAGAGAAGTTTTATCACAGAGCTTTCGATGGCATGCTACTAAGGTGTGTTGATGAAGAAGAAGTGGAAAATATTCTCTTTGAATCCCATAGTGGAATATGTGGTGGCCACTTTTTAGAGGGCATTCGACCACTCAAAAATCCATCAAATGGGATATTTCTGGCCCACATTAGAACATGATGTTGTAGAGTATGTGAAAAGTGCCAAAAATGTCAAGAGTTCTCACACATTATACACATCCCAGCCCAAGGCTCTATATACCAATAGTGACACCCTTTGGCCCTTCTCTACTTGGGGTCTTGATTTAATAGGGAAATTCTCTCCCTCATCATCATATGGCCATAACTTTATAATCATGGCCACACAAATTCACAAAGTGGGTTGAGGCCATGCCTCTAACTATAGTACCTAGATCGGTCATTACTAAGTTCATCTTAAACCAAATCATCTATAGGTATGGTGTCCCACAAGTCATTATTTTAGATAATGGGACACTCCCTTTAAAAATGAAGAGGTGCATGAGTTGTGTGCTCAATTTAAAATATCTCACCACACAACCTCTTTATACTACCCTCAAGCCAATGGACAGGTTGAGGCTACTAATAAGACTCTAAAGTCCATTCTTCTTAAAATAATTAAGGAGAATAAGAGAGACTGAACTTAAATATATTTCCTTCCTTATGGGCCTATAGGAATTTTTTCAAAACACCCACGGGGGAAACCCCTTTCTCTTTAGTTTTTGTGCAAAGTGGTCTTACCATTGAGGTAGAATTTCCTAGTCTTTGTCTTCATGTGTCTTTACAAGGAATTCTCAATGAAGATGTGTACTAAGACATGTGACTAGCTAAATTAGAAAGCCTTGATGAAAGGTGGCTCAGATTCAAACAACATCATTGGTATATGTAGATAAAATGTGTCATCAATATAATAAAAAGGTCTATGAATGAGAAATCCAGGTAGGAGACCTTGTATTAAGACTTGACATCCAAATTGACAAAAAGGTTGGTAAAGGTAGAAAATTCAGGCCAAAATGGTTGGGGCCTTATCAAGTAATGGAAGACTATAAAAAATGGTGTGTTTTTTGTATGTACTCTTGAGGGTGAAGAATTTAGCAATCCATTAATTCACTTCACCTCAAGCATTTCTATATATAATCATTTGCATTTCCACATTGTCCTCTCTTGCATCACATCATCTTGTTACTTGCATTATCATGTTCATTTAAATTGTAAAATGGAAACTTATTGTTCAAGTAATTCTTTGACTTTCTAACATTGGAAAATCTCTTAATCATACCTATTTCACCATTCTTCTCATACATTCAAACTATATAATCTTTATCATCACTTTCATTCAAGAGATAAATTTTGACATTGCTTTATAAGGACTTACATACTCAGTCTTCTCCATGGTTTTCCGATTTGGGTGCTTCTTTCCCATAGTTTTCACTAGAAGCTTCTTGATGATAAATCTTTCCCTAAAAATCTCTCTCTATAAAAAAAACATTCTAAACATTTCACCTGAAACTCTTTTTTCACCTATCTCAATCTTTGGTGTTGAGCCCTCACATCCTACTAGTTGTGTGGGGTTGAGATTAGGGGAAAGTGTTTCTTCCCAAAAATCACAACTCAAAGTCAAATTTAAAAAAAAAAAAAAAATATAAATATAAAAAAAACAAAATATTTTATTTTATTACAAATAACTACACTTTTCATCCCTACCAACCTTTGGTGATGAGCCCATGCTTCTTACTAGTAGCATGAGGTTGGGAAAGGAGGGAAGTTCCCTTACTCACCTATGTCTTTCCTCAGGTGATGAGCCCATGCTTCTTACTAGTAGCATGGGGAAGACATGTAGGGGTCACATTAATAATAAGTCTAAGTTGCAAATAAACAAGGAAATAAAAGTGCTTCTAAAAATTCCCAAGAAAATGACTTAGATGTATATGTTAAGAGAGACAATTATTCTTTAAAACTAGATCTTATCAATCAATAGGCCATCTATGGATCTAAGTCTAGTCAAAAATTGCAAGAAAAATTCATTTTGAATTGGTTAAGTTAATCTTGGTTTGGGTTGGGTTGTAGGTTTCTTAGTAAATCCTTGTCAAAATTCTTGTCTCTTGGTCATTCTCATTCACATTCTTCAAAACATATATCTCATGTTTCTTCTTGACTCTCGGTGGTGAGCCCTCACATCTTACTAGTTTGCATGGAGTTAAGAATGAAGTGAGGTTATCTTATCATCATATCATATTCAACACATTTTTCCAATGAAAAAAATGCTAAAAGTTACTTGAAAAAAAAGTATCCAAATTACAATTTGTTACCATACTCATAATCATATGCATATCATTTTTTTATCACATTGTTTCATTATCATCATCCATAACATGCATTCAAAAACATGAAAAAAATCAAAAAATTCTAAATCATCTAAGAGTACACAAATGAGATAAACCATAATGAAATCAACTCTTAAAAAGAATAAAACCAAAAAAAATGTCAATATGTATATATAATCTATCAAGTTCTCATGTACAATGTCATCACACCATAGGAAAAGTGTGGTCAAAATGCTCACTATGAGCTCAAAATACAAAAAAAATTGATATACATATCAAAAATATCTCAAAGTAATAAAGGCCCTAGGCCTATCCATCCCTCCTAGATCCTACAAAGGGGAAGGGAGAGGGATCTTACTGAACTCCTATGATGAGATCATCTTGGTGTAGCATGGGAGCCCCCCATGTGTGTGATCGGTGAGACTTGTCCAGTGAGAGAGTGACCAGTAGTAGTAGTAGTCTCTTGTGTGAGTGTCCTCATCTTCACCTCTCTCGGTCCTCATGTATGATGATGTTCATCCTCAATTGATTCATCATCTCTCATCATGCATGTGCCATGTGTTGAAACAAAAATACATTGTGTGATGATGAATCATCTCATGTTGGGAGTCCAGGTTCTAAAGAAATTGCTACTCTTGAGTCTTCCCAGAGGGATCACAAACATATCTAGGAGTGTGTCCCAATAATATCTTTCCATCCATCATTTTGGATTTTACTGCAAAGAAAAAAAAAATGGTGAGTTAGAAAGATAAATATAAAAATAAAAAAAAGAGAAATACTACTAACATCTAATCTAGGAAGTAAAGATAGGAGAAGTGTGTTTATACTCACTCAAGTCTCCAGGAATCCAACTCAGATCAATAACTTGTGTTGTTATAGAGTGGTACTCCTCCTCCTCGATCTCTCTCCTCCTCCATACCCTGTGGATGCATGGATGCCTCCTCTCCATCCTTTAGGTATAAATACTCCTCCTCTCCTCTCTCCTCAGCTCTCTTGGCAGCTCCACTTGAGGCCTCTCTTATGCCCATGCCACCGAGTTTGTCTCCTCCCCCCAAATCTTGAATCTATCTCATCTCCTCCCTCCTCCTCACTCACTTTTGTTGGGCCTACACCAATCTTATAACACCTACCTCTCTCAATCTAACTTATAATCTAATAGATAGATCTAGTGTGGCCCATATGTGCAATAGGAACCCCAGGCATATAATTATCCATTATAGTTGTCCCCTCTAGGGGAATCTCTCACCTCTCATATCCCCCTATAAACCATGGCCACTATGCTTGGGAGAGGCATATATATAAGGTAACCCAAAATTGAGGGTACCAAAGCACTAGATGAGTCTCACTCTTTGCTACTTCAGTCAACTAACTTGAAATAGTGTATGTGTATGTAAATGTAATCCCCTCCTCATCCCCCATCTACCAACAAATCTTGATACGATGGTGTGCAATCATATCATATATATAGTCGAGTAGTGAAACTAACTGTGATGGGCCCCTGAGTGGAGCCATATCTACCCACCTATATGGATGCTCTAATCTCTGTGGGATCTACTATCCCAACTCCCCTCTAGTAGGGGATCATCCTCATACACCCATGACATGACATAAAATGTAGGATGGCTCAAAGATCTAGCCCCACATCTAACAACCCTATGTATAGATCATGGTAGGTGGTGGTCCTAATATGTCAAATCCCCATGCATACACCCTACCATATTGCTCAATGCTCTTAATGATCGGATCCCAAAAAAAAAAACCTCTCCTCCCCTTGTCCCCAATCAAATGTGAGCCAAATACCAATGATGGCCTTGTGCATAGAGTAGGGATAGGTGTGTGTCCACACTTAAACAAGTCTAACCCCCTTGCTTGGCACCCATATCAGGTGCATGTGCATCTCCAAGGTAAGTGGCCCATCTGTGAGCCTCAACCATTGAACTAGCGAACTCTTTTCAAATGCCAACTTCCTTCCAAAGTGAATAGAACTCTAGGATCCTATAAACATCCTCTAGGTGATAGTCCACTCACTCTAACTCTAGGAAATAAAAGTGTTCTATGGTCTGCATCCCAATAACTAAATAAGTCACAAAGAAGGTGACTCATGGGGGAAACAAGTCATGTCTAGTAATCCTCAATATATCACCCTCTCCAATAACCCCCTCTCTCGGTCAATCAATAACTATAGGATCTAAGGTAACCACTCCTACTCTCTCTTGGGCCTACTCCATCTGATGTAGCTCCCCTATCCATAAAAATGAGAAAAGAGAAAGTTAGAACCTCATAAGTGCATAAAAATCTCACAAAAATAATATAAATACAAGTAAAAAAAAAAAAAAAATTCATACTTAGCTTTTTAAATGCAAAAATTTGTGATGGTTACATAACCATACTCTAAAGTAGGGTGGTGGTTACAAACCACCTCAAGTGCAAACCACTCTCTTTAGAGTGGCATTTACATGTAACTTTCACGTGATGTTTTGCAACTTTTGTCCATGTTACATATACACCACTCTACGTGGCAAGTGCATTAACCACCATGGTGTCATGCCCAAAAAATTTGGTCATGCCCTTAAATAAAAAACTTGTAAAAAAAAAAAAATAACCAAAACAAAATCAATTCAAAAATAAAAATGACATAATCTAAAAGGTGCCCCCTTATGATCATTTTGACTATCAAATTATCAAAAACCACCCCTATAGTTTTCAAACAAATGCTACATTTTAGGGAAAAAAAAAAAAAATGCATATAACTTACTTGTTTGTGACCCTCTTCCACTTTTCATTTGTACTGCATTGTTGTTATGCATCATTGCATCATCACATGAGTCTCTTTGATTTGACTATTCTCATGTGAAAATGGTCACAAAATGAATCCTAGAGCTCCAAAATTAGCTAGGAGTGTGTGTGAAAATGATTTCTAAAAATAGTAAAAATATATATATATATATATATATATAGCAAAATTTGGTTTTCTAATATCACTTTGAGTGAGTGTATGTAGGGTCGGCATATTGAGCAGGTATATTTCTCACCCTCACGGATATGGTAAGTAATCTTGTCATTTTATTTTAAGTATTTTTTAATCATGTTTTATATCTACACTTGATTCTCGTCTCTCTTTTTGTAGGTGGTGGGAAGGTTGGATTGGCATGGTTTCAACACACTAGTGATTAAGGTATAATTTCTAACTCTCCCATTTGGGAGCACCATACTCAAAATTCACATTTTACACCCATTCATGGCTAAAATGATTCTCCAGGGGGAAATATGTATGCACCCAAAATTACATAGGTGTTACATCGGTGGTATGGTAAAAGTATCCAATGATGAAATATTTATTTTTCTAGAATAATGATGAGATCTAGATCCTTTCCTTTACCTTTTAACATGTTTATTTTGATTTGTTTATCCTTGTTTCAAAGTTTTCTATTTTTCAAGCCTTTTGCCATCTTTTTCCTTTTTTCTACTTTTTTTCATGACTTTAAGTCACACAAACACCATGCCATATTATGATAGTGGTTACCTAGTAACACCGGTTGTTATGTAACCAAACTTGCATGGATGTTGTATAACCATGGTCTGCATGCAAACTAGTTTCATGTGCATTTAATTGAGAATCCAAAATGTGTTTTTCAACACGTGTCTCAAGTTTGTGAGTGTTTTTCTCACCCATTTCTTGACCATTTCACTTGATTTTCTAGCTTGTTGGATACGTATTGAATCCTCTTCTCTATTTACTATTATTAGAATTTGACTCCCCCTTTTTGATGATTTGGCACTTCTTGATTGCCATGTGTGTTAGACTTCTTCTCTTCCATTTTTCTATAAAAACCAAGTTTTTACCCATATCATGGGTTGGATATTTTTTATTTGAATTGCATTGTTACTCTACCAAAATCCTACTAAGAAGTACACAAAAAACAATACATTTCTTTTTTTCTTCCCACTTGCATTTGTGATCAGTTTTCCTACAACTAGTCTACTCTAACATCTTCTTGATTTCTTCTACAACCAGCCATTACGTTCCCTAGATCACTTGGACTCTCATCTCTAGAAAGGAAGCTGAGGAGAAAAAAGAATCATCACCACACTTGGAAGTTGTCATAGTTCTACAATAACCAGTTGGGGTGTATTTAATTTCTTCAAAGCTTTCATTTTAGAATATTGTCATTAAAACTAAAAGAAGCAATACACTTGTTTTAAGAGGTAGAATTTATAGTTTCTTTATTATTAGTATGAATATTCCATTGATATTTTCTTCTCACTTATCCTATGTGATTTTCACATGAGAAAGAATTTGGAGGAAGGTTATGTGCATGAATTTCTTCATTTCTTTGTTTTAGAACATCTGTATATTTCAATTTCTTCATTCCTAGATTTGTATGCATACGAAAAAAAATTTCATTGATATCTTCTTCCCTACTTATCCCTGTGGATCTGCAAGGGAAAGAAGCTTGAGGAAGCTTCTGTGTCTACATTGTCATTTTATTTCTTCATTATTAGTTTACTATGTGTAATTTATTTGTTTTACCGGGGAAGTCTCAGGGGAAAGAGGAAATTGCTTCTGAGAAGATTTCTTTTTCTTCCCATGATTCTAAGGTGAAGCAATTAGAAGAAGTTAGATTTCCACAATTACAAATTAGAATAAATATTTCTTTAAATTAGATTTAGCCTCACATCCTGCAAATAGAGGAATAACTACATCTAGTTATTCCTTTTTTTTTATTTAGTTGTAGAAGTAGATTTTTTTTATTTAAATTAGTTTCTTTGTCTATGTTGTAGCTTTTGTTTTATTTAATTTCCAATAACTATAAAAACAAAAAATAGATTAGAAGTTAAAGTAGATTCATTTATTTATTTCTTTTAAAAGCTCATTGAAAATACAAAAAAATTAGATAGTTTTTTTACTTTTCTTTAATTAAATACTTGCAAATCAAACTTAGTTAATTAAAAGGAGAAATTGATCATATTTTATTTAATTCAAGTTTATTTTTTTGTTTACTTAAAGGTAGGATTAAAGGTAATTTAGATTGGAAAGAACACAACTTCTATTTCCCTAGCGGCCTAGGCTACCTGAACTTAGCTTTTAGCCCCTTTGGATTCTAGCTTGCTTGTTTGTTTCCATTTCTCTTGACTAGGTGCCCACATGACCATTTCGGGTCCACCACAACAATGTATTAGAATCTTTGATCCACTTATAAGACATCCAAACATTGAAAGAAACCAAATTGACATTGATCAAGGCTTACACCAATTAGTCTTTAGAGCCACACCTATTCCTCTTGAAATCATTGGCCAACTCATTTCCCTTAATGAAAATCAAGATATTGTTGAAGAGTATTGGGCTAACCAAGTAGACATGCTTAGACCCTGTAACCCTTGATTTATCCTTTCCACACATCTTCTCTCATACCTTTGAGAACCTTTAGTTTCCTTGAACTCTTGTTATCATTCCCATCTACCCCAAATACACTCTATTTATCCATCACATTACCATATCATCCATTGCATTCCCAACATGACCTCGGAGGTCGCGCATGTTTAAAATCACGTGTTGATTTTCGGGCATATAGAGACTCTTCACATTATTTACCTATACTTAGAGAGTGTTATATATCCTTTAATTTTTCCTAGCCATGCTATGCATATAAATTAGGTATTGTGTAATATACAAGTCCAAAATACATCAAAGTTGGCTTTTTTACGCCTATACACCCAACACTTTCCTGAACTTAAATAGTTATCCCGAGACAAAAGATGCTTACAAAATCTGTAAAGTGTTGTGTCTTGTTATTTAATCCTTTACATGATGTTGTTTGGACTGGGCATTGGGATACTCTTCTTGTAGTTGAACAGAGAATTTGTTTACTAGCTTTCGTCCTTTGTACACTACTTAACCACCCTCGCAAGTTTTCAATTACGTAGTTTTTCCAACAGACTACCCTTTTGGGTTTTCAATCTATATGGGTCTACTTACAAATATCTTATAAAAATTTGTGTAATTGTCACTTCAAAATTTTACCTACCACAAAATTGTGTTGTGTCTAAGCCTATTTTTTTGCTCTGCTTTCTCAAATGGAGTGGTTGTGCTGTCTTTGGTGGAGGAACAAATGGCGGAGGTAGTGCTTGTCTTTACCTAGATATTCATGAGCATGGGATTAGGGATGATTTACTTCGGTATGTCCTTTATGTTCCTCGAAGTTGTAGGAATAGTTTCAAATATGCTTTGTAGACATTCCAATCTATGATAGCCTCATGCACTCTATCAAAGTACATTTGCAATTAGCTAGTGCTTGCATGAATTCAAATAATGAGTCTAATTTTGAGGTCTCTATAATTGGGTCCTAATGATACATGGATTTTTTTATTTCATGGATCAACCCATCTATATTATCCCTCACTCATTGTGCTTGTACCCCAGAAAAAGTGTTGCACTCCCAATCTCACAATCTTTCATTGATATTATTTCAGCCTTATAGAGATTCTTGTAGTTCTTTCTCTACCTCTTTATCATCCATCTCAACTATCATCTATATTTGTATCATATTGGTGAGTTCGGTGTCAAATTGACTCTCATTCATTATAGCATTCAGTTGTGAATTCCATTCCAATAGCTCAAATGATGCAATACAACCCCTATTTTTACACTCTTGGGGTTCCATAATGAAAATAATATATATATATATATATAAAATGACAAATGAAATTTCTCCCATACACACCATGGATGAAGCCTTGTAACTGCAAGAAGGAAATGAAATGGGAGTACAGAATGAGTGAGTAATAGGGTTTTAAAAAAGAAATATATATCATAACAATAATTAGGGCTCCTAATTTTTTCTAAGATCAGTGGATGATATTTTCATCCTAGGGCCACAATGTATTAGGGATGGCCTTGTTTTTATTTAATTTATAATCTTGGGAATTATTAGGTTTTTAACCTACCCCTAGAATTCTATAGTATTGTTTCCTTCCTATACGGTTACGGGGCTTCATCCATGGTGGTGTATAGTGGTGTATGGATGAAGCCTGTAACCTACATGAATGAAACACAACTATATAGTTCTAGGGGTAGGTTAAAAACATAATAATTCCCAAGATTATAAATTAAAGAAAAAAAGGCCATCCTAATACATTAGGGCCCTAGATGAAAATATCATCCAAAGTAGATCTTAGAAAAACTTTAGAGCCCTAATTATTGCTATGATATATATTTCTTTTTTAAAACCCTATTACTCACTTTTTCTTGTACTCACCCCACATCATTTCCTTTATGCGGGTTATAGGGCTTCATCCATGGTGGTGTATGGGATAAATTTCATTTGTCTTATATATATTATGGTGGTGTCTCGTTTAGGGGAGAAAATTAAATACCCTTAATTTTTTGAAATGTCATCCAAATGTACCAATTGATTTTTTTATGGAGATGAATCATCATTCCCTTGAATTTAACTAATTTGTGAGGTGAGTGTAAAAATGAACCTTATGAAGTCCAATAATTTTATAGAACCCCTGGTTAACTTTTAAATTCAAATAGAATTCCTCGGGTAACACTACATTCCATGATAAAATAAAACATCTTCTTTAGTCCAAAGATAATTTTCCATCCTTGCATCGACGTGGCATAACCTTGACTTAATTCCTAACTTGGAATGAACCCGCACCTCATGGGCTCATTAATATACTTACAAATCACCGAGTGTGATGGAAATTTTTTAATTAATGTTTTGTTATGATCTTATCCAAAATAATTCTTAATCTATTACTAACAAAAAAATTGCCTCATTTTATACAGAGTAATGGGCATAGTTTAGGTGATATTTTGGGTCATAGCTTTTTTGGGACATGACAGGTACCCTTTTGTATTCTTGACAACTTCTCCTCAACTTTCAACACATATTGATAGGCTTCTTTAATTTTCTTTAGGCTCACCATGCCAAGTTCCTCCTAAATGAAAAGGTGCATCTATTCAATTACCTTGAGTATTTTTTGCACCATCTTTTATGTGACACACACAAATGGTCAATTTGAAGTATTATTCATGTATTATTTGATGCTCATATATTTTTGTATCAAGTTTTCCAATTTATTAAAAATAATTAAAATTGTAATCCATATGTAGAATATTTTTCCTCAACTTTGCAACCATTATATTCTAACCTTTGATTTTACCCTTACACGTTCTTATTTTTTTAGTCTAGACATGATCATATCATAAGGATGCATATCCTTTCAATTTTTTTCATGCAAACCAAACCTTCTTATGGTTTTCTATAAATCCATGGCCAAAGTACTTATCCAATTTTGTAATAAAATCCTTTTGGTATAATATTATGAAATAAATTGGGGTCTTTATACATATATTTCCTCATATTTAGAAAATGATCTTTATTGGTGTATCTTTTAGCTCTTCGTTAATATCATCCATGTTCACTTCATGAGCTTCATAATCACTTGAATCTAAATCCATTTCTCTTTACGTAGTAGTTTCCACCATTTCCAATCTTTCTTAGATGTATCTCATCACATCCACCCAATCCAACACTCTTGGGGATTTAATTTGTCTTCCTCTAAGTGAAACTCCTCTATTAGCCATTTCTTTCCTCCAAACAAATAATGCAAAAACTACAATCTCTATACCATTTAGTTAACAACATTTAGATTGGAAGATGTCTTCACTTATTTCTACCTACTCTTCGTAATGTGAAAACAATTTTTTTGTGGGATATAACTCACTCTAATACCAAATGATACATATCCCACAAAATTTTTCTCCCAACATCTCGAATGAGTACACAAAACAATAACATGTAGTCAAAACACAAAGAACACAATTTATTCAATGTAGGAAATTTAGTTACAAGATATGGGGGTAAGTGCATGGAAATGGGGGACCAAAAGGGGGTCAAAAGTGGCCACTTTTTTCTGAAATCAACAAAAACTGAACTTCAACTAATAATTTGGCATGCATATGCTCAAAATTTGATAATGTGATAAGAATAAGAATCATAGTGCTCAAAATCTAGTTTCTAAACTACTATTTTTTTAAATGGTGGAGATTAAGAAGGTCAAATGTGGTGCACACACAAAGTGTGCCTATTTTTGTGTCAAAAAGATAACATAGTGTTGTGTGTGCGCCCCCACATTTTTTGAGTTCTGTAAACTATTTTACAAATCCCTTTAGTAGAAAGTTATCTAAGACCATGTATGAGGTCCCACTAATTTTTCATATTTTTTGGATGAATATAATTTTTTACTAATTTTCAAAGTGAACACATCCCGAAAATGAAATATTTGTGTGTACACCCCTAATTTTGAGAACAATAGTAAATTTAATTTTTTAATGTGTGTAGAATGGATTTTAGATAAAACCATTTTTTTTGAAATTTGGATGAAAAAATCATAAATTGTGTATAAAAAGTATACATATGTTTTAGAAAGAAAAGAAGGCACTAGTAAAATAAATTAAGGATGGGAGTCTTAAACTAATCGGATTTTAGAAAGAAGTATATCATCACAAACATAAAACATAGCTTGATGTCGTAGTATTTTTTTGAATATTTTTTTTATAACAATGGGAAATTGGGATGTACACTTAAGATTGTTATGTTTCTATGCAAAACACATTTATTCATGGATTACACAGTCCAAACCTTAAGTTTGCATATCCTAGGCAAATCCAAGCCTATGGATTGGCAATTTCAAATCCATAACAACTATAATATGATCACGCTAAAATTCAAGTGCATTATAATGCGAGCACATTATAACGTGGGTGCATTCTTGTTAGCAATGTTGTATATTTGCATTTGGAAGTTATATGTTTACAAAAATAATTGTTTAAGTAAAAGAAATAATAAAGTATAAATATTTTTTTGGAAAGTGGTAAATGGTGGAGGGTGTTGAAAGGGCCCACATCATTTTACAAAGAGCCCTAAAAGGCCAGATAAAATAGTGAAGAAAATAGAAGAGATGCCCGAAGGCAAAGGGAACAATTAAACAAGAAGGCCCAAACTAAACGAAGAAAATAAAAGAATCACATGAAAGGAAAAGGAGGAGCAACAACTGTCTAGAAGAATGAGCAAGTTGTAACAAACTAGAAGGAGAGGGAACACTTACACTGCAGCTGCACTCGGTAGTAAAATATGGAAAGATAAAGGAAGAAGGGGAGATGCATCCCGAGAAGGATACAAGACCGAGAAAGAGAGAACAAAACTAGACAGAAGGGGAAGATGAAGCCGGGAAATCAATGCCTTCCCTTCTTTCCTTTCTTTGAATGTACTAATTTCCATTGATCCCATTTGAAGCATCTCTTAAAGAAGATGATTGTAATCCATTAAGTCCAAGGCTGAGGAACCAACAAGGGAAAGGCCATAATCCTTATTTGAGTTGAAGTGATTAGATTTCATGGGGCACCTACTTAGCGTGCATGAGAAAGTCCTTTTAAAGAGGGATTAGTATAAGTAATTTCTCACCAATTTAGAAGGAGCTAATATGGAAGGGCCGCTTTTGAAGGAACAAAAGCTTTTGATAGATGGAGTTGTAGCTCCATCTGGAGGAGTTGTATTTGTACCTGTTTAATCTTCCAAGTTAGAGTTGTCTTCTTCTTATAAATCTGGTGGGCTCCAATGCTTGGGAATTTCTCATTTTCTTCAAGGAGCTTGGGTTTTCTTAAGAGCTAGGCAAACATGGAGATGACTTGGTGTTCTGTAATTTAAAAATATGAAATTTGCATTCTCATAGTCTAAAATTTGGGAATAAATGGTATCACCCATTTTGAGGGTCATCTATCCAAAATCCCTTCTTTGTGATAAACTTCGACACAAAAATGAACATAAGTATACAACCCACTTTGCAACCTCTAGCTATCAACCTTGATGAATCACCTAATGAGATTTCCAATTTCCTTCGAGAGTAAGTAAAATGAAGGGGAAGATTTGGAAATCTCACCCAAACAAGGAACCATGAGATGCAAAAATTATTTAGGTCAAAATATGGGAGCAATGGGGTAGTGAAAAGTCTCGTTGAACCCCAGAACCAAGGACCCTCATCAATAGCTCTTTGGTAATCCTTTTAATCATTGAAATAGATGATGAAGAAATTCCATGCACAAATAAAATCTCTACAATTTTTCAGTCCATGAATAGTGAATCCACTAGACAATAGCAGTAGATGATGGCAATACACCATTAAATCTATGCATATCAAAGCCTTTGATTTAATGTCTTGTAACATATTTAAATATTCTTCGTCCTTGATCTCCAAAAGCAGGGTTTTCGAGGCTTGCTCAACTATGTAACTAGTGGGAGGAGGAGGAATAACTAGATATTTCTAGGGGAGGCATTTTTAAAGATTGCCTCCTTAAAAGAGGAAAAGCTATGATTCTGGCCCCTCCCAAAAGAGCACTAGTCATAAAAATCATTGAATCGTGGCCTATTCATGTAGCGTTGAGCTTAGAGGTGTCCAAAAGAATTTTTCCAGCATAAACCAATCAAAAATGACCAACCTTATAACATAATTTATGAGAAAGAATGGATTTCAGATCAATACCTTAAGCAATTCAGTGGATCCAAATGCATAAGGTATTACCGTTAAGGGAATGAAAAAGGACTTCTAGCATCTTAGTATGATTGCCAAGGGTTTCTCAAAAATCTGGAAGGGGGTTCCTTAAAACAAAGTTCTCATTTTGAGCAAGCACCACCCACACATTTGGTATCGATCTAGACCAAAGAGCCACGACAATCACTACCTCATGTAGAAGAAACAAAACCCGAACCATAAATGTTAGGAACACCGTTTGTAAATGGAACATGTAGAGGGAAAAAGGGTAGACGGAAGAAACCAAGTCGATCCCACAAATCCATTGGAGATGCCAAAAATAGTCTTTCCTCTATTGCCTCCAACCATAGAGGAGCCGTATGCACACAAAAACTGGAGTTAGGGTTCATGAGGTAAAACATAACAATAACGGGAGCCATTTCTCTGTTCCTTAATTTTTCTATTTCACAATTTAATAAAACACAAAGAGTACCCATAACATATAATAAAGTATACATATTAATAAAGTATAAGTTTTTCATTTATTAATATTTATTTATAATTATTTTCCAATAATAAAAAATATATTTATAACTTAAATTTATTTTAGTAAATATAATGAATTATTGTCATTATGCGCCTTATGGAACTAGTCTCACAACTCCATAAGTCATGATTTAGAAGATAGTTTTTCATATTCTAATATGGTTAGTACATAGGTATTTTCAGATCTCAACATTTATCCTCAATCTTTTAGGGTTTAAATTCTACAATCGATATATGTTTTGGGAAATAATATAGTCATTGTTTAGGTTTTGGATCCTTCTTGATTAGTTATTGACATTTGTAGGAGTTTTATATGTGTCGAACTATATTTTATAAACCTCACAACTCTCAAAGGTAGCAACAATTGTTCAAATATATGGACTCATGAAATTCCTTATAACACATAACAAATCAAAACACATACAAGTTTTTATCAATTTAAAAATCCTTGACAACATCTACAAATACTACTCCCATTATTGGGATTTTTACAAAAATAAACTAAAATTGTAAAGCTATTACAATGGTGTTTCTCCATGACCCTTGACAAGTTTCACTTATTTAGCGCAAATCAACTTGTCTCTCTACTCTTTACCACTTTAGCCCCTCATATGGTGGACTTGACTCACTTTATGTTTTCTTAGGTTCTATATATTTCTACATTAGAAGTGAGTGGGTGGTTTCTCTTCATGACTCTTTATCGCATTCCTCTTACATGTTTTATCAACAAATATTGTCTAGAGTTGTAATTATCCCTAGATGAAGTAAAAAATCACATTGAATAAAGTTTTAATTAGTTTCACATGGCTCAATTTAATCAATATTTATTCTCTTATTGAACCTTTAGTAGAGAGGAAATGTTGTCATGCAAAATTTCTAGCATGAAAAATTGAAACTTTTGATCATGACAACTAAGCCCATAATTGAAAATTATATTTCCCGAGTCATTGTGCATCCTTCCTCTAGCTAGCTCGCCCTCGGTTATACCCTCACCTTGTCTCAAAGGAAAGTGATAACAAGGTTTAATTTTTTTTTTGGTGTGCGGGGGAAGAGTGCATAATGTGATTGATGAACTTATTGAGATTCGATGAAAGACAACTTCCTTTAGAGGCCTAACAATGTCAATTTTTCCATTTTGCAATTGGTAAGCACCCTCGGAAGCCTTAATGGAAAATATAAATCATCTAGGGGTGGTATTGAAGATAATTGAATATTTATGATGTGTTTTAAGAAAATTATGTAAAGAAAATTTGATTCAGGAACAATCGAACAAAACCAAGTCATCTGGGTGCAAGGAATAAAATCTCCAACGGTGAAAGTTGAATTCTCTAAAAGATTCTGGGAGTTTCGAAAGGACTTATGAGAAAAAATCATAGGATATATCTTGGAATCCTCTACAAGATAGAAACATTAACTTTGTTCCAAGGCTCAAATATTTCTGAGGCAATTTAGAACAAAATAGTTGCTCCTCTCGGTTCAAGATGAAATATGCCCCAAATTTGAAATTTCAGGAAGAATTGGATCTCAAAAATGGTTTCAATGATCTCATCAAGTTTTTTTGGAGTCAAAATAATATAATTTTGACCCCAAAACACTTTCCTATGCTCTCAGGGTGAAAATATCATTTTGGTGTCCCGATTTGGACACAGTGGGCAAACCCAACTTTCTACAAGTGATAAAGTCACACTTTTGAAACTCATGTGTCTATGTATCCCCCAATATCTATTGGAGTATTGTTGTGTGATTCTCATCTTCACAACCACGTGCTGATTTATTTTTATGCATTTAATAAATGGGAGACTCCCCAGTACCAAGAGGAGGGACTTAGTTCGAGAGCATTGGTGAAAAATCAAAATTTGTCCTTGTGAGAAATTATTTCACCAACATGAAAATTAAACTAAGGTTATTATATGTGTGTAAAATTATCCTTATAGGATATCTCTATCATCATGTACAGTCATGTGCAAGACCATGTTTAGGTTGAATTGAGTGAAATCACTATTAGTTGGGAGTATACAAGTAGACCATCATAAAAGTCACTAGATTAGTGTAAAGTGTGGAATGAGATCAATATAACCTTGTTCCTTAGAGGAGAAATTCAAATAGGAAGAAACTCATACTTTTTACTAAGATTATCATAATCTTATTACAATTTTATCATAACCCCTACTTGAATCCAATCCATTGTTTGATGAGAGGAAGATGAATTAGAGGTTTCCTCATCTAAATATAGGTTGAAGGTATGTGGAGAAGCCTCATGAAGGATGAGATCAAATTAAACCCCAAATAACATCATATTTTCACAATTAGGTCATTGAGGATCAAATTGGCCCAAAATGCATCATTTATTGAACCAATTAAGATATTGGTTCAATCAATCAAGATATTCCTTCTTCTGGAATATTTTAATTTCTTCAAGACATTGCTTGTGTCTTTGATCCATTTCTAGTACACATTGAACTTCTTCCTTCTTTTATGTAACTATTGTACATTCTTAGCATGACATTTTAATTTAGTTGTTGATGTACTCACTTATTATTGATTGGAAAATCTAAACTCCTCAATTTACTTCAACTTTTCACAATTATAGGTCCAATATCCTATGTTCCTATTCATAACCGAGACTTTATTATCTTCTTCTAAAGGGAAAGGGCCCATGAGGCTTGGATTAGAAATACATACGTGCAGTGTGGATTTTTATGAATGATCCTCCCAAAAGACAACAACACCAAAAAGAGTCAAGGATAAGAGAACTATGGTATAATAACAACATCTCTAAAATGTTTTTGTCTAACCCACGTGACCAAGTTTGATCACACCCCAATCTTGGAAAACATAAAAAATAAAAAACCAAGTCTATCCTAACTTATGTAGTGCCACAACCCCTCCTAGAATATCATCGAAAACATGCTAAAAAAGTGGTGAGATAACGTAGGAATGGTAGTATATATTCCACCATTGAGGCCATGTCAAGTGAGGCATGCCCCATAGTTGGGTGTTAGGTAATAGTTCTGTAGGAAAAAAGAGGAGTAGAGGGACTATAGGTTATATAGGTGGAGGAAAAAAGAGATACAAGTTTTCGAGGAGGAGAAAGTAGATAGAAGTAGGGTATGAAACCATGATAATTAGTTGTACAGACCTAGATGATCATATATTTCATCCTAGATACATAGAGTATGACTTATGTGATGTAACAACCCAAGAAAAGAGTAGAGGATATGAGGGGATCACAAATGATTTTGTGCCTTGAGATAGGTGGGAAAAATTAATAATAGTATGTATGTATGTATGTCGAGTATGATGATGATCACAATATCCTTCTTCTATGAGATATGAAGTATTCTAGAGCATCGAATAAGTGTTCAGAAACATTGTTATGAAATCGCATTATGATGGGAACATGATGATATCTTCTGATAACAAGGTAGGAGTTAGGACATGAGGATCAATTTCTTACTTCTTTAGGCTTTCACAATTCACTTATGTGACCAAGATTCAATTATATGATGCTCAAACCTTTTTATGTTTGTCTTTCACTTATTAAAATAGGTCCTCACTTTGTAGATAGAGGATTGCTCCCTGAATGAAGTTTCATCCTATGACCACATGTTGAACTGAAATGATGTGACTACATATGCTTCCTCCTTTGAGGTGTGAACACACTACAAGGTGTTTTATGAGTGTTTAAGAAAACTACTGAGTGAATTGCACTTTGTGAAATTGAGGTGGTGTAGACACAAATTTTTGGTATCGGTACCCCTCATCCCGCATCTACTCCCTTTTATCATCTTTATTCACATGCATATCTCTCTTCATATTTGAATTCCCCTTTCCCTCCATAAATCCCATTTATTCGAATTTACCACTTTCTATACTATCCCACCATTTATTTTATTTCCCCTAATTCACCCTTAAATCCCATTTAATTAATCCATAATCATATTTATTATCCTAATCACATCCCATTTATTATCTCTAGACCCTCATTTAATATTTTCCTACCATTTATCCTCCCTATATGCTCCATTTTATCCTCCCTAGGCCCTCATTTAATAATTTCATCTCCCCTTGGCCTTTATTTAATATTTTCCTTCCTCTCAACCACCTTTTATCCATCCCTAGGTTCTCACCCACCTTCATTTAATAATTTCATCTCTCCATGGCCTTTATTTAATAATTTTACCTCCCACCTACCTTTATTAAATGTTTTCCTATCCCCCATATCCATCCACTCACCCTATAAATACACCCATACCCCCTCCTTCTTCGGAGATCAAGGGAACAATTTTGGAATCTTGGAGTCTTCTTGGAGCTTTTGGGTGCATCAACTTTGGAGACTTGGGGAGACTTCTTTCACCATTAACATACTTTGTGTTTTACTTATAATATTATCATATATATCTGCCACTAACATTTTGTGTAGGTTCAACTATCATCAGGAACTCTACTTTGACCATCTCAACCTTTTGTTTCATCTGCAAGTCTTCATTTCAACCCATCCATTTTCTCAAGCCCTAAAAAGTCCCATTCATCATCAACCTTGTCTCGATCGACGTAGACCCAACCTCATCCATATCACTTTCATTTTCATCCAGACCCTCTCCGTCATAAGCTCTCTCTATTTTCATATCCATCCTGCTTTTGGATATCATCATTTTGCTTCTCTACCATCCTAGCTTTGTTCTATCATGCCTATGTCCCCGTTGATTCCCCTTGGTCACCGTCGACCAGCCCTATTTTCATACCATTTACCATCACTTTTCCTAATTTTCTTACATCCTTTCATCCAGATCTAGATCCAATATTTCTTGCAGGTTTATGTCTTTGGCTAAGATCCCTTTCGGATCCGGAGATCGATTCATATCCAACCACAGAAGAGCTTGCAAGTCTATTTTGTAGGTTCCCCTCATCCAGCCTCAATCACCATCGACTGGACCTCTGCATCCTCGGGTCGACATTGACTCATGTAGGTTTGATTTACTTTACATCTATTTTGATCATATATGTACTTTCCTTACATTTCTACATTTCAGTTTCTGTTTATCTCATATTCTGCATATTATTTAGATCCATTATCATCAATTTTATCCTATCTTTATCTACAAGAGGGTTTACATCCATCCTAGGAAGCTCACACTTCTTGGGACTGTTTTATGTCGGGAAACCCTCCATCTTATCTACTAATCCATTTTTCTTCTTAGTCTTCTTTGTTATGTAGATTATCTAGCTCATAGCGAGGAGGATTTCATCTTTGCACCTACATCCATTCATCTCATCTCGAGGTACCTTAAATCCTCACATATTTGGAGTTACTTATTTTATTTAGTAATAGTTCACTAATCTAAGAAGGAACAAGGAAATTGGTCAAACATTCTGGCACGCTCGGTGGGACCCACCCTTTCTAGGCGAGTCTTGTTATTTGTTTTCATTTCATTTCCACTAACCTTGAAAGGAAGGAACATGCATTGGATTGTGCTTATTTGCTTGTGTTGGATTGTGGATTGCTTGGATTTTCCTTTTCTTGCTTATTTACTTTGAAGATTAGATAAAAAGGAAAAGCGTAAACCAAGTATTCCTTATTTTTCTCCCCATCTATTTTTATTTATCACATTACATCACTTGTTTTTGTCCTCATTGAATCTCCATATTTCATTTTGGATCTAAAAAGAACCCTTTCATTCTTGCTTACAAATCTATTTTAACTAGGGGGTTTAACACGTTGCATACACACTTCATCACACACATCCAAACACACAAAACAATTCACACATCTAACCTTACTAAGTGGAACTATTGGGATTTCATCACCCAATAGAAATCCGCCACGGTGTTATGGATGCATTATAAACTCTATACAGATTTGGGCCTCACATACCTTCAAGTATATTGAGGACTCCAAAGCCAAAACATCCTAAAACCATCCTTAGATCGGCCAAGTTCAAATTTGAGATTTTTTCTTTTATTTTCTCACACTCTTTTAATAATCATGATGATAAAAAAATTGTTGCTTAATTTTTTGTTAATAAACTACATAAACAAATGTTTATCTACTTCATGCATGTTATCACTTCTTCTCAAGACAAGAAAATGCAACAATCCACCTCATCCAATGACATCCCTTCTTCTAATGATCTTTCCCAACAAGCTTCTAAACTTGAGACCACACCTTTGATCTCCCAACCTTTTATTATATGGTCTCGCTTCATGAAGACCATGTCATCCAAAATGATCCTCATATTGAAACCAATCCTTCTAGAATAAATTCACCTCTTTCCATTTCCTCTAGACTAGCTTCACCTTCGTCTCCTACTCCTTTAGAGACTCTTAGACCTCTTACCATCCCTCGTGGATGCTTGGAGTTTCAGGAACTCCTTGATGTTAATCCTATTGCCCTTTATGACTACCTATTTCGTAATTCCTCCAAAATTCCTCAATCCCTTCAATCCACTCAATTGGTGGATCCCATTCCACCCAACTTACCTCATATCAACACTATCCCTACTTCATCCACTACTATCACTAGTATGCCTATCCAACCATCTCAACAATCACACTTGCAACATAACACAACTCTACCCCTTATCTCTACTTCACATATCCATGCCAATGTAATCACCCCACAACCTCATCCATCTGAATCAATGCAAACTCATCAACCTCCTCGTCAAGGAGCTTATCATTACATACTTCCCACTCAACCAACTCAGGCATCCCAACCACCTATCAATTACATCCCAACCAACCCCATAGAAAATCAATCAAATGTCCCCATTTCATAACAACCAACTCAATCTTACCAATCTTACCATATCCCTATATCTCAACATCAAGCTTTATCTCAACCAATCCAATCACAACCCCTTAATTATATTCCCCTTATCAACCAATGCCAACACATCCTCAAACATGTCAAACATATCAACAACCCAACCCATCCACCTCATATGCATCTCAAACTCATCCTTCAACATCTCAACCATCTAATGATCCCTTACAAGCATTGTTAAGTGGATGTCTAACCTTAAAGCCATAACTTTGGGATCTAAGACCACATTTTCATATGAAAAAATATGTAATGAACCCATCAACCCATCCATCCCCGTGAAACCATATCCTCCTCATTGGGAATTGCCAAAATTTTCCAAGTTTAATAGTAAGGAGGATCCACAACAACATCTATGAGGATTTTATACATGCATGTTATCTTATTACCCACGATCAATATCTCATGCTTCACACATTTCCTATGTCATTGGTCGGTCCCACATTAGATTGGTATAATAGTATCCCACAACACTCACTATTCACATTCACTCAACTAGCGCAATTATTTCTTAAACATTTCTCATCAACATTACACGTAAAATTACCATCATCGACCTTTATGCCATTCGACAATATGATGACGAATCATTGTAGATTTTGTCTCACAATGGCACAACATCATTAACTAACTATCATTTCCCCTTCCACAAATTGAACTTATTGAACTATTCTCATGTTCTTGTGTGAAGCACATATCTTCAACTATTCAAATCCAATATTTTCAAAATTTTGAAGAGGCATTCACTATGGCTCACAAACTTGAGCTCCACACCCTTAAGAAAGGCCACCTTAAGCTTCGATCAAACAAACCCAAAACCAAGTTCACCAAATCCTCTATGCATAATATTAAGTCCAAAAGTATTGCCAATTCCATCGTGGTTAAACATTCATCCTCTTCCACATCCACTTCACATATGAAGCCTCCAAAAAGTACCCTAGAGTGACCCCTAATTACACCCCTCTCGAGGAGTTTTTAGTTTAGTATTTGACAAGTTGATGGTAGTCAACCTCATTAGAATTCCCCAAATCCGACCATATGATGAAACAAATCCTAAACCAACATGGTACCATGAAGAACATTACTGCAAATATCACCAAGTCTGTGGCCATGAAATTGAGAAGTGTCACACATTCAAGGATCTTGTCCAAAAGCTTATAGAATATGGTGACCTTCAAGTAGAAAATCCTAATGCACCATTCAAAAAAACATTGGATGTTTTTAAACAACCATTTCCTAATCATTCACCCAACAATTAGACTCAACCTTCCACATCACATGCACCTAATGCCCATATCATTAACACTATAGATCAAAGTCCAACACCACCATCTACAACTGTCATCTCGACACTATTACATCTACCCCCATTTTGGATTCTCCCCTACAATCAAAACTCCAACTATGAACACAACCACGACACCCCCTTAGATGTAACCATACCTACTCCTCCATCTACATCATCTACATCCCTATCCATTACATCTCATCCTTCACCTATAACAACTTCAACCCAAACCCCAACATCTACACCTATTCCAATTCTCAACACAACTACACCCACATCAACATCTGAAATTACACCTATATCTACACCACCTCATGAATCATCCACTATCCAAACTCCCATAATCAATGCACCTACAATGGACACTTCCATCTCATCTACACTTCTAATCACATTGACATCAAAAATTCCTAAACCTAAACCATCTACCACACCTTTAGATATTGTTAAACGCATCATGAAAAATCCACTACCACCTTCAATATTACAAACCTTACTACCAAGTCCTACCACCATGTATTTTCTAGCTAAAGATGTCACTATTTCTACCAAGGCTAAACCCTCACAATCAAAAATTAAAAACCTTGGTGTGCCCATCCAAAAGTCTCTTACGCATCCACATAAAAGGATAAACATTCCTTCTCCCAAGATCACTCCTCCTAAGCAACTTAGTGTCACATCACCATCCTTAGGAACGTCTCCCTCCCTTTTAGAACTAGCCCCTTCTACTAAGATCCCCATCATCAAAAATTCAACACAACTTAAGCCTTCTTCCAAATCAAGCACCCCTTCTAAACCATCCACATCCTCTACCACTAAATCTGAATCCAAACCCTCCAAATCACCACCAATCAAAATTGATACTAAAACACAACCATATCCCTCTTCTTCTAAACCCAAGATGAAATCAAAGGATCCTATGAAACCACCTCAAACCAAATCATCCAAACCTTCATCTATTATTCTTGAAGCCACTTCATCCTCCATCTTTCCCATAGGGTATTACACAACAATGTTTCATCAATTACTCCAAGCTTCCACAATCACTCTTCCATCTATCAAACCATGAATTTTCCAAGACCTTCATGGTTTGATTCTAATCTCATTTGTGCATACCATCGTGCACTAGGACATGACACAAAACATTGTAGAGCTCTTTAAACCATCATTCATAACCTTATCGATGATGATGAACTTCTTGTTGAGGAGGAACCAACTCTTCCACCAACTAAACCAACTCCTTCATCCTAACCTTCATCTACTAAGACATCCAAATACCCTCATTCATCTAAGACTTATGTCATCATTCCACCTCCAACCTCAAATTCTCCCAAAGAAGGCCCTCCACTCTATATCGATGTTATTTGGGTCACAACTCGTTCCCATCCCCATGAATTCTAATCACCCACTCAATCAAAATTTAAAGTCATCATTGTCGCTCCCTCTAGCGAGCCCACTCCATCACCTTCCTCATCAAAACCTAAGGTCTCTATCTTAGCTACTCCTCGCCTGGTACTATTGAATGGAGTGTTATGAAACAAATTCACCAATCCCCAATTAATATTTCACTTTATGAACTCATCCAAAACTCCCCACACCATAAACAATCCCTCATTGAAGCCCTTAATCACATCCCCACTCCTAATAATGAGGATCAACCCTTTGCATCTCTTTTTGGGTCCTTAACTACCATAGCCTCCATATTCTTTGACTATATTGAGATTCCGGACATCACACCGAAAGTAACATGACGAATAAAGGTGTATCAATGACACCTTTATTCATCGTTCCATGATAAACAATGGATCTAGCATCAATATCATCTCATCCCACACATTTGATCGACTTAAGCTCCCTAAGTCCATTGTTGCCCACTTAACAATGGTCATGAAAGAGTGCAAGACCAAGAGTGAAAATATAAATCAAGCAAAAATGACCAAAGAAAGTGGTCAATTAGTAATTTTCTCGCTTAGGAATCATACAAATAGTAGTATGTGATCGGGACTAGAAGATACCCAAAGTGTGTGATTTAGTGTCTACACAATTCTCCCTTCTTGTTGTTCCAGAAATATCTCTCCACTTCCTCTTTATTGTTTTGCTTTGAATTATCTTTCTTTATCATTCCACTCTCATCCACTTGCTCCACTCGCACTAGTTCACACTTCACTTATCTTGTTAGCTTCACACACTCGCACTACTCACACTTCACTCACTTGACATAAACAACACAATTTCGTCTCTATGCAATTGCATCCGTCATTATAATTTCTTCACTCATTTTATTCGCTCATGCTTCACTCGCTTGCTATTTTATTTTATTGCATTTCACATACCTTACCTTCTAAGCTCTTTCATTGTTGTTTCCTTCTTCGTTGTCAAATTAGTGTCTTCTCCATCACATCTTTTCCTTAACAATTTGTTATCTCGGTTTTTAAGCTTAATAGATCACTCTCTTCTTTCCTCTTTATAATTTTTCTTGATATATATTCATTATTCATTCCTTTCTTCTTCTCAGAACAATATTTTTTCTCCTCACAAGTGCATTATATCACACCATCCACTCAAAGACTTTGTTGTTTCTCCATTTTGGTCCTCTCTCCTTCAAAAGTCTACTAGGGATTTAATGATGCATATTCGTAATGTTGCTCCACTTCTTCTTAGAATCACAACTCATTCTACTCCCTTATTTTCATCTCTCCATACTATTATTTTCAACTACAACTCATTTTATACTACGAGCTTTGACAACAAGCATTGTGATCGAGCTCTGACGACAATATTTATTTATAAGTAGCTTGGCTCCATTGACATTAATGACAATCAATTCTACCATCAATATGGTTTGTTGTTATTACTAGCTTCCTTTGACATCAATGACAATTATTCCAACAACTTGTATGTGTTTTGATTTGTTATGTGTCATAAGGAATTTCATGAGTCCATATATTCAAGAAACTATTGCTACTTTTGGGAGTTGTGAGGTTTATAAAAATATAATTTTGACATATCTAAAACTCCTATAAATTTCAATAACCAATCTGAAAGGCCCCAAAACCTAAATAACGACTATATTCTTTCACAAAATAGATATCGATAATAAAATTTAAAGCTTAAAAGATTTAGGCTAAATGCTGAAATTGTGAAAAATACCTATGTATTGACCAAATTAGAATATGAAAAACTATCTTCTAGACTATGACTTATGGAGTTGTGAGACTAGTTCCATAAGGTGCAGAGTGACCCTAATTTCTTATATTTCTTAGATGACTATTTTTGTAGATATATAGCTTCCAAATGCACATATACAACATTACTAACAAAAAATGAGCACATTATAACGCGCTCGCGTTATAGTGTGTGTGCACGCTTTAGGCTTGGTACTTAACAATTCTAGTAATTCAAAATGTGAACGTGCTTTTCTAAAACAAGTTCATTTTTAAGCTTCAATAAAAAAATTTGGCCAATTTTTGGTCCCCGTCTCTATTCACTTATCCATGACCTTATTATTAAAGTCTTAAAACTATGGAAAGGTTACTATAATCTCGAACAAGATGATCATAATGAAATAATTATATTTTAAATTTTTAAGGTTTCAAGACTCTACTTGAACAAAATACAATTCCTTCTTAACACTCACGTCAAAGAAAATTGTAGTATTCTTCTTATACTTGGCTCTGGATATTATTACTCTATCTTCCAACCCCTTTAATCACCTCAACTAATAAATATATGAAATGAAATGAAATATTTTAATGATGTCCACGAGACTGAAGAGTCTATGGGACCAAGAAAACCGATACATTAAGCAGTTTTCAGACTCTTTGCCATATCAACTCTTCTACTGTGAATCTTGAGCACTAAACCAACGATCTTTTGAAGTTTTGTTTCTGCAAATAACTCATTTAAGTTGTCCACTTTTAATTAGTTTCGTACTAGATACGGATATCATCATATGCTGAACACTCCATAATGAAATGCCATTCCATTTCAACAACCCTTTCTTCTGCAAAAAGACAAATTCTCCTTTCCCAAACCTCTTTGGGAATAGTCCATCTACCGGTTTCACAACGAAGATGATGTGATCTCGTCCTCAACTGAGCCACTAAAATCCTTGCCTTACTTTTGATAACTGCCCCAAGATAAGATTTTTCATCATGCTCCCAAGTGGGGTTGAATTCTTTGATATAATGTGCTTTCTTACGACCCATTTGTTTTGTCCACATGGCAGTCCTAAACTTCTCCATCACATAATTTTTTATTTCCTTGTTGTTGTCGAACACTCCTGAAAACTTGATGCCCCATTTGTTCATCCATTTGTTGTTTTGTTTCATCCAGGTTTTCTTTTACGCACTCTAGATTATCCTCTGTAACCATTTTGGGCCAGCGAAGATCATCCATGCTTTCAAATTTTTTCAAATAGCTTATTAGCCGAGTTATTACCGATGCTCACATCGGGAAGGTGCCCGCTTCAGAAATAAATATAGAAGTTAAACCAATTCACCTTCCCAACCATTTATTGGTGACTCACCATCTTTAGACCATTATGCATATTCAACCATCATGGTCTTCCTTGTGCAACACGTGACATTCAAATAAATGTATAATGCAATGGACATATGTATGTCTCTTCATCTCCCATTTATGCGAGTGTTCACAAACAACAAGGTTGCACATAAGCCTTTCTAAGTAATTGTATGTGTCATCCCAAATATTGCATCTATTATGCAAAGTTGTGGAAGATTATGCAAGTGTGTAAGACTCATATTTGCACCTCTATTATTTTGTGTGTAATTTTTTTTTCCTTTGCATTGACTTTTGCGTCTAGTGTGTTTTTCGACCTTGATGCAAGTGTAAGTTTTAACTTTGTGCAAATCTTCCATTCTTATTTCAACACTTTGCACCTAATTAGTATTTATGTATAATGTAGATTACTTGTGCATCCATATGCCCTTGATCACTAATAGGACTAGGGAAACCCTTGGGGTTAGTATTTGATGATATACACATTTCACAAAATGTTTTAAGTTATTTTACACAAGCATAAAATATCTAGAAATTGATGTGTACTTCACAATATAGAATATAAATAGTCTGAATAAATATGACATACAACAAATGGATAAATGAAAGAAATTTAAAATTGCTATAAGATGCAAAGTGATATGCAATGGAACAATCTGATTTGTTTTTGTAATTTTGTTCAGTGTAACATGATCACAAAAGCTAGAAATGGAATCAAAACGAAGTCATATACACATTATAAATTTGGTGCTATAAAAGTCTTCCTATGATAGTTTGATAAAAAATGGACAATATCATTGATGAAAGAGTTTGCGGACTATATTGTGCATGGAAGTTTCCAAAGTGCTACGAAATCGTTTGAAACTATTTTGAATAACTTGATTTTTCTAATGCAAATTCACCTTTGTCTTAGCTTCTTGATTACAATGTTGTGCATATATGTTATGATGTGATAATATAAAGTTGTGATCATTTTGGTCCAAACCTTGACAAGACTTCAAACAATAAAACACGTTGAAATTCCCTAGGGGCTATTGGGATAGACCAACCTCATCATCGTAACATTGCGGTCATTGTTAAACTATGTACCAATACCTCAAAAGGGGATTAAGCCACTTGTGTGTTCTCACTCAATCCTATATGAACGAAACTATTGAGTTGACACTATATGTAGAATTTTCTTTCACTAGTATAGAATAACTTACAACATTTTTGTGTACTTCAAAATATAGAATATAAATAATCCTAAACAAATTTGAAACACAACTAATGGATAAATGAACAATCTAAAAATAGTGTAAGGTACAAAGTGATATCTGATGGAACAATCTAACTTATGTTTGTAATTTGGTTGAGTTCAAGAGGATCACATAGGCTAGAAATGGGTTAAGGAGGAATTCATCAACAAGTATTATAAATTTGGTGTTTTGTAAGTGGCTAGGATAGTTTCGTCAAAATATGGACAATATCATTGTGAAAGGGTCTACAAAGAATATCATGCATGAAATCATCTAAGGGCCTACAAAGTTGTCCTGAAATGCTTTGAATGACTTGGATTTTCTAATGCATGTTCATCTCTATCTTACTCTGGATTATGAGGTTGTGAATGCGTGGTGTAATACAATGATATAAAATTGTGCTCTTCTTTGTTCAAACCCTAATAAGACTTTGAAAAACAAAAAACAATAAAATGTCTTACGAGCTATTAGGTTAGACCAAGCCCGTCATGGCCCCAATGCAATTAAAAGCCTCATTATGTACCAATACATTGAAGGAGGGTCTAATCAAATGTAGTTCTCCTTCAATCCTATATGATTGCAACTTGCATGATTGAAAATACACTTAAAATGTTCCTTCACTTAGCATTAGGCATTTGGCAACATGCAATTTTGACCTTTGTACTTCAATATGAATTGTTTTAGGATCGCTCTTAAAAGATTTAAGATAAGAGTGAAGATGTTGAAATGATCTTCAAGGCATTATTTTTGCTTTAGGATGCTTGATTGTATTAGAGCCTTTGGGACATCTACTTATAAATAAATCCTTTTGTTAATTTCCCACCGAGTGCCAACGCAAAAAGTCACACCTAGGCCAACCTATGAAGACATACAAATTGAAAAATCAGACACAGGACACTTTGTGAAAGTTGAAGAGTTTTGTGAATAACAGTGTTTACATAGACAATTTCTTGTACAAAATTGTCCAGATAACTGCTAGGCTAAAAATGTAGAAACATAGATTGAAGAGAGGTTTGTGTAGGTGTTTAGAGATTCGTGTGTAGTCTGTAAGTGATCTTGATAATAGAGATTGGACAAATGAGGCTGACATGGTGTTCCTAGGATTGATCAGAATGTGGAAATGTATGAAAAATGAGTAAATTAGGTGCTATTGAACCAAATTTAGGGCATTGGTATGGATTCTTCATGGGCATTTTGATAGGACTTGGTGTACCAAAGGAATCAATGTAAATGGAAGAATAAATGGGCTAAAAGTTTTGATCGACTGCAATATACCTGGTCCACAATAGCACTGAATAGAATATCTTGCTTTAGCATGAACAGAGTATCTTGCTTTAGCACTTATTCCTGGTAAAGAAAAGAGCGAAGAACCGATTCTATCCCTGCTTTGCCCATACCCAACTGAATAAGGGTTTCATAATTAGCCTACAGTAGCCCATCCATATTCATACAGTACTCTGAGTCTGAAAAGACAATTCTGTGGATGCAGCAACCATGTTTACACAAATAATGGCATTTCATGTATATCCTGAAGTCTCTCCGGACTATAAACTAGCTTTGGAAAGTTGTCGAAGAAAACTGCGAGGACTGATACAGGGTATCGATATACATTAAATATAGAAATCTTCTTAGCACAGCTTTTGTTATTATTATAACAAGATCTCTCTTGTTTTCTGGGTGCAGAAAAACATTGTGCTGCTATAGTTTTACGCCTAGCGTAAGCTTTTTGCTTCTTTTTTATTCCATATAACTATTTTCATTTGTAACTAGTTGAACATTGCTATTTGGGTGATACCCACCTGAAAAAGTTCATTGAATATAATCAGATGGCATTCTGCTGGGACCTATGACATAAAAAGCAAGACTGGAGGGCCCTTTGGAACAATTAGAAACAAGACAGAACTGTCTCATGCTGCAAATGCAGGGCTTGATATTGCAGTCAAGCTGCTGGAGCCTATCAAAGAGCAGTTCCCCTCTCTCAGCTATGCAGATTTTTATCAGGTCTTTGTCAAAAATTCTTGAAACATGTTAGGATTGTTTTTGTTTTTGTTGATTGTGTTGTAGAGATATGGATATATGTTTGTTGTTGTTGTTACAGCTTGCAGGTGTTGTAGCTGTTGAAGTTACAGGAGGGCCCTCAATAACCTTCCATCCTGGAAGAGAGGTAATTTTATAGATAGTCAATGAGTCATATGCATATTTATAGATGGTAATTTTTGAAACAGAAAGTATTGGTAAAAACTGAGAATTTTTGGATAAACATTATAGTAGGAGAATGAACTTCCAGAGGCAGAACAGTGGCAGGCTTGTGAATTATGGTATTCGTTTAACAATTTTAACAATGGATGACACAGGATCGCTATGAGAGTCCTGAAGAAGGCAGATTGCCTGAAGCCACTGGAGGTAACAAATTTCAATGTACTGAAGTATTGTGATGTATTTTATGGTATAAGAAGAGATTGATAAATTAGTAGTGGCAACCACAAGCTAATTTGTGAAGGGTGTCTTTGTGATGTAATCAGGCTCAGAGCACCTCAGAACAGTTTTCCATAGGATGGGGTTGGATGACAAGGATATAGTTGCACTCTCTGGAGCTCACACACTGGTGATTCTTTTTCTTCTTTCATGTTTTAATTGATAAATTAATCAAAACAAAACCTTGGGAAAGATAAGAAGACCATGAACCAGTTTTGTTTCTTTAAAAACACTGATTTGCATATGGAGATACATTTCTATGCATATAGAGAAACATCAAATTAGACAATGTTAAGAAGTTTTGCTTTATAAAAACCAAGTCTTTAATTAGACAACAATAATGTTTGACCTTAAATTTTATAAAATGGTATTTTAATTGTAATTGTAAATTCGCTATATACTTTTTCAAAACATGAGCAAAGATGCCGACATTCTATGTAATATGGGGTTCAATTAAATACACTTTCTCAATAAAAAAAAAATATTTTATGGATTTTTTTTTATTTTAAATTTCTTTTCAAAATTAATATATATATATATAATTTTTATATTATTGAAATCCCTTTCTAATTTATTTATAAATATTATTAAGGAAGATATATAATTCATTAATTATGGACCAATAGTGGTGATAATACTTGATCATAAAATGATAAATCTTTGACTGAATTTATATAAATATGGTTGTACATTTTATATAATATCATTAAATTTCAATCAAATAATAATATAAAGCATCCATTCACATAAAACATGTGAAATAAACAATCATTTTCATATCATTGAGCTGCTTGAAAAGGAGTCTTTGCTGGTACTTACTATGTTTCATGCATATAACCATGGCAGGGAAGATGCCACAGGGAGAGGTCTGGATATGAAGGTCCATGGACAAAAACCCATTGATATTTGACAACTCCTACTTCAAGTGAGGCCTGAAATTTAAGCTAACTTCTATGTACCTTATTAAATGTTTTAGGCTTTCATGGTATTTGTTTTTGTTATGGTTTGCTTCTGAGATCATCATTGATAGTTCTTTAAACTTGCATGGATTTTGAGTGGAATGAACTGATATTAGTTTGTATTTGGTGATCAGAGAACTGTTGGTAGGTGAAAGTAAAGGGTTGATCCAACTTCCTTCAGACAAGGCTCTTTTAGAAGACCCCATTTTCAGTAAATATGTTCATCTATATGCCAAGGTGCACATCATCCTTTAATTCATGTTTGAATTCAAGGATTTATGCACAAGCTTGCAAAAATAAATACCCATTCCCTTGTGGTGCAGGATGAGAATGCATTCTTTGCTGATTATGCTGAGGCTCATCTCAAGCTTTCTGAACTCGGGTAAACAAAACTGCACCTCTTTATGTGGATATTCTCATTACCCAAAAGCTACATGCAAAATTTTCCTTTGGGATCTCTTAGATGGAATCTACCTTGTTGTCCTTCCCTTCCCTTTGAGCATATTCCTTAAACTTAGAGCCTTCCCAGAAATCAAGGACCCCCAACCTCAACTCACCTTTCTCACTAGAAATCATGATAAAATCTTGATCTCATTTTTTTAGTAGTCTTTTTTGGAGACTTGGAGGATGGGAAAAATCTCCATTTTTTAAAGCTAAACAAAATGGTTTGATTGTTCCTGCTGGTTGGATATAGTTGACATGTATGTATGATGCATGATGTATGGGCATATGGGTATGGTGGTGCATTTTAATGTCGGGACAACTTTGCGCCAATTATATATAACCATCTAACTTTCCAATGTCATCTTCTCCTTGGTCCTTGACATGCTCTTAAAAAGCTTTTTTATTTTCATGAATTAGATTACGATGTTTAAATGAATAATAATAATCATTTTTATTCCTAACTACATCGATCTTTATAATAAAAAAGATCACATTCACACATTACAAAGTTCTATCCGAGTGTTAGGCACTTTCATCCCCTTGACTATAAATGAATGATTTATTCTATGATTAGTTCTAATATTATTTATTTGGCTTATATGCATTAAAGGGTTGAGGACAATATGGAGCCTTTCTAGGATGTGTTCTCAGTAAACAAAATAAAACAAAGGCACTCAAAATATATAGACGAAATGAAAAACACACAAGCTCAACAATATTTCAAATGATTTTTTTACTGGAACACATGTATATATTAAAGAAAAAAAAAGATTGTTAAAATAAAAGGGGGTCCTAAAAGAATCGATGGACCCAACACCAAACAAGGACAACCTAGAGAAAACCAAAGGAACCAAAGCCTCAAGAGGAAAAAGAAATAAACAATGTAGAAAAGATTCAATGCTTCTTCAAAAAACACAAGCAATGCCTATAAGTACAATCCTCAATAGGAATTGAAGGGGCACCTTGAGGAGTGAAAAAAATGCCCTTAGAATCAATATGAAACTAGTTGCTACTAGAGCCAAACCAAGACCAAAACCCTAATGCTCTTACGTTGCGGGAGCAAACACTAAAGGAAGCTCATGTGTTTTTAGTACCTCTTTGTCTCTAGTCTTACCTTTTTTCCCCTTCTTTTTGACTGTAGACCAATCACCAGGGGGAGGACTCACAACAACCAATGGTAGGTCAAAGTCACGAAGATCAATTAAAAATTATTTCTTATCGGACTCATTTTTCTGATTCATGGGCTCTCTTCATTAGGATCCAAATAGAGTTGCATTTACACTTAACTCTCGTGAGTAGAGATCAATGATTTCCTCTTCGGGAACCTCCAAAGAAAGATGGGTATCTTCCTCCTTGACTACATTCTGGGCTTTGGTTCTTGAAGAAGTCGGATTTGGCGGCTGCCAACTTGTGGGCTTGTAAGATTGACCCTTTTTATTTGAGGATGCTAGTGGGCTTGAGGGCAAGAATCATGAAGATGTCTTGTTTGATGAAAAAAATGACATCTAAAAGTTGTATTTTCATAATCCAAACTTTGAATCCATTGAAACCCTTCTTGTATGAAGATTATCTTTTCAGAAGACCTTTGTTAAGGTCAATCTCCACATAGATGCGAGCATAAGTGAGAATATGCTACTAAAACCGAGCTCATCATCAAATTTTAGGAATTTACCCAACAGTTTCCATTATCTTGAAGGATTTGGGGATGCCAAAAGGGAGAGGCAAATTTGGGAGCTGGACCCAAAGTGGCATTTTGGAGACTACCATAGTGGAGGGGTCAAAATCCATAAACCAAGGAGTAATGAAGAGCCTTGAGTTACCCCATAACCAAGGCCCTTTTCCAAATACTTTTTGATAATCAACATCTATAAAAAATGAACTATAAAGAAACCTTTAGAATATAAATGAACATCATAACAGTTATCCCAATAAGAGAAAATCCACTTATAGAGTTTTGTTAACTTTGGCAAAACCCATTAAACCGATTAATAACAACCCCATCTCTAAAAGAAGAGAATACATTTACATCTAGATATTTGACCTCCATAGAAGGCACCTCCTTTGATTTCTTAATAATGTGTCATGCTTGAAATAACTAGGGTTTGAGCTATCAAGAAGGACTAAGTAGCATCTTTTAGAAAGTTGGCCTAGAGAAAAAAAACACCACCACCATGCGATGATCTAATTTGGGGACAACG
This sequence comes from Taxus wallichiana var. yunnanensis, assembly GCA_018340775.1. Lineage (NCBI taxonomy): Eukaryota > Viridiplantae > Streptophyta > Pinopsida > Cupressales > Taxaceae > Taxus > Taxus wallichiana. Next base: position 128,310,024 of record CM031238.1, read on the forward strand.
GTTTTACTGGCATTTAACAAGGTGTTGTTGTTTTATTACCCTTTTCGTTCCCTTATTTTTGTTCACAACGAGTGTCATCAAGTCTCGAGTGTCATATCAACGTCATCATGCTCCACACCCAATAGGTCAAATGAGATACCCATCACCATTGAAGCATGCAGATAACTAGAAAAAACCTCAAGGCTCTTACATGCGAGATAGAGCCCTAATCCGAGCACATCCAGAGCTTGAAAAATAAATGTGTAGGAGTTCAATTGAAATTTTGATAGCACTTTGGTGCTTTTTATATCACTTACAAAATGCTTACATTGACCTCCTATTTATAGAGGTTTACAAAAATATGAAGAGTTCTAGATTCTCCAACATGTTATTGGAAGGTAGTTGGAAACATTAAAAGCTCTAGATGCATAGGATTTTACATGATTTACTAAATATTCCCATTACATACTTGAGTTGACAAAATTACCCAATATTAATTGCCAAAAGTTGGCTTACAAGTAACTCAAACTCACAAGTGGGGGACCAATTTTTCAAGTGGTGGCTTCCAATAAAGCTTGGTAGGTGGGTGAAATTACAAAATTTCCAACACTCCCACTTAATTTTGACCACCTATGTCAATTACACCTATACATTAAAAGCTCTAGATGCATAGGTATTTTACATGATTTACTAAATACTCCCATTACATACTTGAGTTGACAAAATTACCCAATATTAATTTCCAAAAGTTGGATTACACGTAACTCAAACTTGTAAGTGGGGGACCAATGTTTCAAGTGGTGGCTGCCAATAAAGCTTGGTAGGTGAATGAAATAACCAAATTTCCAACACTCCCACTTAATTTTGACCACCTATGTCAATTACACCTATAAAATATATGAATTTCTCAAAACTCTCCTTAGCTAAGGGCTTCATAAAAATATCAAAAACTGATATTGAAATTTTAAAAAACTCTGAGTATGTTTTTCCATTTTTGTAAGCTCATTGATGAAATGATATCTTGTGTCTATGTTCTTGCTTCTCTTGTGGAAGACATGATTTTTTGGCAATGCAATGGTTGAGTTGTTGCAAAATATTTTAATGCTTCTTATTGATCATGTATAAGATCTAACAACACTAGGAACATCCATAATGTTTGACATGTTGTGGATATGACTGCCACATACTCCACTTCTTCCAAAAAATAGTCACATTAGGCTACTTCTTGGATACCCATGACACCGTAGTTGATCCAGAGTTAAAGATACATCTATAAGTTGTCTTATGATCATCTTTGTTACCTACAAAATCACTGTCAATATATCTAATTAACCTAAAATCATCATATGGTTCATACAAAATGTCATATTTGGTTGTTCCGACTATATATCTCATAATTTTTTTCCAACTTTCTAGTGTGAGTCTTTGGGTGATTCCATAAACCTTGAAATGAGACTAAATCCATACATGATATCAAGTCTTGTGGTCGTCAAATACATCAAACTTCCTACAAGTCTTTTATACAAAGTTGGATCAACATTAGATCCCTTGTCTTCTTTTCTCAACTTATTTCATGTGGTAACTATTGTTGACATTAGGCTTATTGTTCAACATTCCGAATCTTTTAAAAACATCATTTACATATTTTTTTGATATATGTCATCCCCATCCTTTGATTGATTGACTTCAATGTCAAGAAAGTATTTCATTATGCCTAAATTTGTCATTTCAAACTCCTTTTTCATGGCTGATTTGAACAATTCAACTAACATATTTACAGTGAAAATTAAGTCATTTACACATAGACACAAATCAAATAATTCTTTGAAAATTCATTCTATATTCAATGTGGCTCACTATTTCTTTTACTAAACCCATTTCTTAATAGGTATGAGTCAATACGACTACACTAGGCTCTTTGTGTTTGCTTAAGACCATAGATAGATTTCTTGTGTTGTTGTCCTTCAATTTCATATCCAAATGGCTATTTCACATACACTTCTTTTAAGAGTCTATTGAAGAATGTGGATTTTACATCCTTTGACACACTTTCCAATTGTTTTGTGTTTTATGGCTAAGATAGTTATAATTATGTCTAGCCTTTCCACCGGGTAAAAGTCTCATTATATTCTACTCCATACTACTATACAAATCTCTTAGGCAACAATCTTACCTTATATTTATCCACTTTTCCTTCTACATTGGACTTGGTCTTGTAGACCCATTTCACATCTATTACATCCTTTCCTTTTGGAAAATTCACTAAGTCCATGTATCATTTTTTCAATTGAATCAATTTCTTCATGCATTGCCTCTATCCAATTTTCATCTTTAATTGCCTCTTCAAAATATAAGATCATGAGAAAACAATGCAACATCAAAATATAAATCTACATTGTATTCATGCTTAAAGAATGATCATAAATCTCCTTGAGGCTTTTGGTCTTCCTTGAGATGTCTCTATAAGACATCATAATGAGGCTAGTGTGGGATTTGAATCATTACTACCATGATAATTGCATGCATGGTTTTATGGTTGATGCTTCTCCTTGTTGCAAGTTTCTTAGAGGGGATGAAAATCCTTCTGAGTAGTCTCTGGGGTGATACCATGAAGGAGTGTGAGTTGAGGGTGTTGTGGAAGGTGGCATTGGACTTAGACCTTATGGAATGGCTTGACCACCTTATGCACCATTAACATCTATCTATTTTTTATTTTGAGGTATCCCTGTTGTGATTGTTGTTGTGGTGTCTATACTACCATCTCATGCTTTCTCTTCAATAAATTCAACATCCTTGTGAATAATTGTTTTCTTTGTGACAATATTATATAATTTTTATGCCTTTGACTTCTCATTATAACCAAAAAATATGCACATTTCACCTATATCATCCATTTTATTCCTCCTTTCTTCTTCGGCACATGTACATATGCCACACAATCAAAGACTCTTAAATTCAAAACACTATTTTTTTTTGCCCCAAACTTCCTATGGGACTTTGTCCTTAAAATTTTTATGGGGTTTTTGTTTAATATGTACACTAAAAAGCTACAACTTTGGTCCAATAATCATTTGGAAAGTTCTTGCATTCAAATTTCCATAATAGTTCTATTTTCCCTCTCTACTACACCATTTTTATGGTGTGTACCTTTAGTAAACTACTTTTTAATTGTCTTTTATTTGATAAAATTCAACAATGCATTTGATATATATTCTCCTCCTCTATCTAATCTAAGCACCTTTATCTAGTGGTTTCTATGCTTTTCCACCATCACCGTAAATTCTCTAAAAATGTTAAAAAACGTCTTACATGTGCTTTAGAAAATAGACCTAGGTTTTTCGGATATAAAATTCAAAGTATAAGATTTTTCTGGTTGAGGGGTTTGTATGGCTCTACATAAATCTAATTGTATTAATTCAAGTGACACTTTGGCTCTAAGGATTTTCCTACTGGAAATGAATCCCTATGTTGCTTAGAAAAGTAACTCTCATAATATATTCTTGGTTGCTGCCCTATAAATGGCAATCCATTAACCATATTTTTTTATGTAACAAATTTAGGCCTCCGAAGCTTAGGTGACATAACCAATATTTTCTCTTGAACATATTTGGAGATCTATCGATTCATCAATTATTTGTGCATTTTCTCTAAAAAAAAGTGAAACCCTAAAGTTTTTGCATTTTTGCTGAAATTGTCACTCTGATGACTATTTGAGATAATATTTTCAGATTTTTTTTTAATTTTGACCATGAGGTATCATTATCATGACCCTTCCTTGTGGAAAAACATACCCTTCATGAGATGTCACTTCCACAAACTTTGGTGCTATAGTCCCGTTTTGAAATGTCATTGTAGCTACTTCTTGAGTGGGAGTAACATTTTTGAATAGGACATTAACTTCATGACAAGGTGTCACTTTAGTGACCCTTCGTAGCTATGATAAAGGTTTGAGCCATTTTTGATGTCATTTCCATGAGAACTTTGGGACTTGCGTTGACATTTTTGTATAGTGGTAGAATATGAGAGGTTATAGTTGGCAAGACTACTTAGGTGGTAGGGTTTGCTAGGGATGAAGATTCCTTAGGAGTAAAAGACTTGTCCAAGGTATATGTCACTAGAGAGACAATTGATGAATTTTTGAAAGCCTTTGAGGATCATTCAAACTCTTCAAACAAAGGGTCACTATAATGACTATTGGTGAGGGCTATTGTAGCACTTTTGACAATGGTTGGAAAATTATAAGGTTATGATTTGCTACTAGAAAATTTAAAGATTTTGAAAATTGATTTAATAGACCGCTTGGAGTACTCACTTCAGCTACAACTACTTGTGGGGACAATTTTATCTAAGTTTTGAGGGAAACATTCAATTTCTAGTCATTTGGATCTTATCAATCATCTTTTCACTTAGATTTTCATCTAGTATGACACATGAGTTATGCTTAACATATACTCTATATCCATTTTTATAAGTTGGCCAAAACTAATTAGGTTGTGTTTCAAATCAATAATAAAGTAAACATCAGAGATGAACTTCTATTTTCCACTATTAGTAAAATGTTAATTGTCCATTTTCCCATTACAAGAACCTTGTTGTCATTTCCCAATTTCACCTTAGACTTGATCTATTTATCCAAACATACAAACATATTTTAATTTCCTATCATGTAATTACTAAAACCACTATCTAAAAACCACATATCACTCATGCTCTCTTGAGCAACATTATATGTTATGAACATTGAACCAAAATTTGATCCAATCTAGGCTTCTTTTAAAAAATTGCACTTTTCCTACTCAAATTGAATTGTTTTTATGCATTCATTTACATATAACCAAATTTCTTACAATAAGGACACTAATACATGCAATTTATCATACCTATATTGATCTTGGTTTTGGCCATTTTGGTTTTTGCTATCACACCTTTTGAACTAGAAGTGTAAAAATTATGGTTGGTTTGTCGACCATTATCAAGAGTGTTTCTCTTTTTTCCTCCTCTCTAGTTTCTTCCTATACCTATGTAATTTGACCTTCCTCTCCCTTTATCAACTGAGACTTGAGACTTGAATGCATGCTCTAGAGATAAATCATAGACATATTTAACCTAGACTCATGAGATAATAGGGAACCCATTAATTCATCTATAGATGATTGTGTTAGGTCTTTAGACTCTTCTATAACCATAACTATGGCATCAAAATTATTGGGTAGAGTCCCAAAGACCTTTTCAACAAAGTTTTGATATTTTAGTGTCTCTTTGTGATACTTAATATAATTTACAACACCCATGTCTTGGGTAAAAGTTGGTCTACAAACTCAAACTCTCTCATACTTAAATTTTCAAAGCTTCTAAGAATTTGAATTTTTGTAACTTTTACCTTGTTCGATCCTTGGTAGTGGTTTAAGGAGTATCACATGTCTATTTTGACCATGTTGCTACTGCAATGCTTGGGAAAATTTCTTCATCCATGGTTTGTTGGATTGAATATAAATCTTTCATGTCCTTCTTCTAATCTCCTTTAACTGATTTTTCTCAACATATGTTGAGGTCTGATGCACCACCCGATTTGTAGGATCATCAATACCATTTTATACCAATTTCATACATATTGGGAATAAAGAGTATTCTCATTTTTATGCTCCAAAAAATTATAGTTTTTACCTATGAACAACTTTGGAACCTAGGGCTATGTGAGGCTACTTTTGGCCGCCACCATGACTAAACTGAAAAAATGTAAACAAATAGCACTTTGACCCAATTTGAAGGGTTTAGGAGGTTATGGAACCCTTCTAAGGGTGTATTCTCAACACACGAAATAAAACAAACTCATTCAAAACATATAGATAAAATGATAAACACAAAATCTCAATAGCATTCCAATTGAAAATTTCACAACACTTTGGTGCTTTTTCTATTAATTATAAAATGCTTACATTGACCTCATATTTATAGAGGTTTACAAAAATCTAAAGAGTTCTAACTTCTCCAACAAGATATTAGAAGGTAGTTGGAAATATTAAAATCTTTGGGAACATAAGGACTTTTACATGATTTGGTAAATATTATCATTACATGATTGAGTTGGCAAAATCCTCCAATATTAATTGCCAAAAGCTAGCTTAAGTAATTTAAAATTGTAATTGGGGCATAAATATTTCAAGTGGCATATACCAATAAATCCTTGGTAGGTGGGCAAAATTACACAATTTGCAATACACATCAAACCACCATTCCATCCATTTTTATATGGAATTTCTATTATGTTTGTTTGTTCATCATTTCCCTATCTTCTTATATGGTTTTATAATCAAAAAATATCAAAATTGAAATACCTTTGAATACATTTTGAATTTATTTCTATAATTTTAAAAAACTTATATTTAAAAAATACTAAGAATTTTAAGATGTCATTAATGAATCGTAGAAATGAAAATTTATGCCTACAATCTCCATAAGTAGAAAGTCATAAGGTAAAGGGATTCATAAAGTAAACTTCAACACATCAATTGAGAGAAATGTCTTTAGATTGATAAAACTTTCTTTTATATATTATAATTTTAGTTTGATAAAAAATATATTTTATAATTGTAAGGTTTTTGTTTGTTTTGGTAAATTATTATTATTTTCTAAAAATCACACGTATATGTTTTTATATGTATAGATAATATCATCACCATATCTATTAACCATAAAATAGTAGAGAAAGTATAAGGACCGTTTACAATAAAATTTTAGGTGGTTGGTTGGTATTCATGGCCCAAATAAAATAATAGATTAAAAAAAAAATTAGATTTTCAAAACAATGTCAAACAATTCAAATCAAAACATATATTTAAGCACATGCAATGATACAAGAGGGATGAGTCACGGTGGATCATCTCGAAGACAAGAAATATACCAAGAGGAAGGTTCCTCCAACAATGGCTCCATTGTTGCCCACCCATCCTAAGTAGCATCATGTACAACCAACAACACAAGCACTCCCCACCCAAGTAGAGATGGAGAGAACATTCTAGAGTCCACAATGTCGCTTAGTAGGATTCCATTGAGATTCCGCAACCACTAATTTCCTTAAGAAAAACCATGTCCCCTCCCCATAAATGAGGAGGGATAGATAAGTGATTGCAATCTAGTGGCTTCAACACTACCTTGGTGTCAATGAATGAGGAGAGCATTGCAAGAGCGGATTCACCACCGCTTTGGTGTCAATGGAGGAGATCCCCATATAGGTGAGACATATGGTGGAATTCTACTCATAGTGTCGGGAACCCTCTCCCAATGGTTAAACAAGCCTGCGTGTGCTGAAATTTTAATGCCACCTTATTGAATTGTGCATGAATTAGATGAAAATTGTCATGATATATCATCATTATAAAAATATTATAAATTCTAGATTTCCAAAGCTTAAAATAAATGCAAGATCTAGAAAAATCCTAAATAAAAATAATATACCTCTTCTTATGGTCTTATCCCCTTAACAAATAATTCCTCAAAGGGAAAGGATCGAGGTGGTAGGGAAGGAAAATGATATGGATATATTATTATGCATCTTGGGCTCAAGGTAAAGTTCAAACAAGTATTGGAAAGTTTTTGTCTCGTAACAAGAAAGACGATTAGGCTAGGAAATACCAATATAGCACAATATTTCTCTAAGAGGGAGCTCTTGATAAACCAAACACCACAAAAATGAAGCAAGCTTGGGATCAATCTTAGCTAGTCAAATCTAGTTGAGACAAGTAAACCACTAAAATGGTGATGACCTCAAACTCCACCAACTATTTAACTTTCTTAATGCCAAAGAAAATGCACTAAGAAATTTATACATAAAGCCAAGGGAGTAACACTTGAAAGGTGTGTCACATGTCCACTTTATCAATATCTCCACCAAGCCACATGCGACCACAACCCAAGCTTATGCATTATAAATTTTTTTAAGATCCTAAATATAATGGATCAAAGTCATATCAAAAGTAAACAACTTATATTTTCTCTGGAAGATGGGCCACATAGTCTAATCTCGAGAAGAAATAAGATCTCATATAATACAAATTTCTTTCTTAAAAATACAAATGGCTTTGATGTGATTAGTTACAATAAGAATAATATTGGTGTTGGAGGTAATAGTTGACCACCATATATTGTGATTTTTAAAATTAATCCTAGAAGGAAAATATCATAAACCCATTTAAGGAATGGTTTGATTGCATCAAAAATTCTAAATGTTGTGAAAAATGAAATATCCCTCAATATTGATAGCAGATGGGGTAATTGATAAAAATGAAGACTAATAACCTTCACAATATTCTTGTTGTTATGCAATCTAGAAATAATGCAATGAAAAGTGTCAATTGTTCTCACATAATCTTGTTATCACGAGATAACAAGACTCTATCTATACACTTTAATAATCTACATTTCATCCTTGTTAATGGGGAGGAAAATAATCTCCCAAAAAAATCTATGGAACCCATTAGTTTGCTTAGTGTTGACCAACAAGAAATCTCTAAGAAGTTTGGCAAGCTTTTCATAACATGGCTTTGATGGTGCCCAATAGGAGGAATAGTAAATACATGTAGTCATAAGAATCTTGGTGCATATTTGGAATTTACCAACCAAATGCAAGGGTTTTTAATAAAGAAAACAATCTTCTTCTCAACTCTCTAATACATACTATTATAATCGCAAAAGGAGGGGGTTTAAAATGTGCACACAATTCCAATAAACTTGAATATATATCTCCTTTGTTAATCCATTTTCATTTAAATATCTAAATATAATCATGTAGTTGCATCATATGGTAATAGAATTTTCTTTTATACCATTGTAGGATCAAACAAGAGGATTTTTAGAAGGTATTGAGGCAAACAAAATATTAATAGAAGGAATATTCATTCTCAAGTAAGGTGAGAAAGGATTCCTTGACGAAGTGACCATTGATAAAATATTTCATTGCTATCCGAGAGCATGATATCTTGAATGATACTTGTTTGGCTTTTTGGTCCAAAAGATAATCAAAAGCTTATGTGACCAAAACATAAAACATATCAACTAATGGGAGTCTTTTTTGGATCATGTGAAAAAGTGTAAAGATCTAAAATTATGGCTATTGAATAATTTTAATGACTTCATGGGTTTGCGATGATAAATAGAAAACCCTAATGCTTTCAAAATAGCAAGAATGAAGGGAAATTAATTATGATAAACATTTCTCAAAATAAAGCTTTTGAAACAAGGTCGACTTTTGGGATGCACGATCCCACTCCATACCTTCCTATATATTGATAAAGTAGTCGAAGATGAAACAAATTTTAATGAAACATGTTTTCTCCATTCTTAAATTTTAGGAAGAAGGTGACTTTCAAAATAACAAATAATGAAGGAAATTAATTCATTGGTATAACTAGTAATGATTAGGATCTCAAAAGGGATAAAGCTTTTGATTAATAGTTTTCTCTAAATAGTTATTATTGGTATCCATGATGTACTTCCAACAAAGTTCCAATTTTCCTAGTAGAATTCATATCCCACTCCATACCTGATCCTATATATGTGATATGGGAATCTCATTAAGACATTATGAAACTCCATTGAGTTTTAATTTCTAAGGAAAACATCAATTTTCTCCATCAATTCCTCTTAAAATTTTAATGAGAAGAAGGACACACTACCTACTTATAAGCTTTAGGGGCAAGTTTAGAAATGAGAATAAGAGACTTTAAAATAGAAAGAACTACCTAGTATTCTAATCTCTTAATTCTAAAAATTATTTTCTATTGATCCCCATCATTAAGGTCATCCTGGGTATCCAATGGTAGTATGTATTTCTATAAGTAATTATGTTTGAGTATCTCCAAATTTCAGGGATATGTTTAAGATTAATAAACCTTATAAAATTTTTGTATAATTATCAGCCTTTCTTGAACACTTACAATCTTCTTTCCATAATCCGTATGGTATGAGATGTACGCTCCACAAAATTCTAACTAACATCATGGGATAGTTATGGCAAGTTCCAAACTCAAGCTATGAGTTTGATACTACCTTAGTAAGGATCATGTTCATTTGAGTATGAGGGACTATTTATAGTCCATCTCCTTATCAACTCAAAAGTGATAAGAGTGTGATCATAAAGTGTTGCCTTTGGATGGACTATGATGAAATACCCTTTGGATCTAGAAATGGGACATGTTTTCATCAACAAATATGACACGATTAATCCCCTAGATGAATATGTTAAGCCACATTTGACCATGTTAACTAAGGAGAAGAGATATCAAACCATATTTTAGGGAACAAAACAATGGGTTTTGAAATCAGATAACACTCTCAATTCTCCTCTTTTCCTTATATTTTAAAACCATATTAACTTCAACTGAGAAAGTCTTATTTATCCTCTTGGAATATCCATAATGACACTCAATCATTATGTTGTGGTACATTAATAAAATGATGCCATGTCCAACTATATCTATCATGAATGAGTTACAATCTTCAGATGCATCAATCCATATGTTGTGTCACATTATATGCAATAAATTAATGATATAAATTAAGATATAATCTAAGGGTTAATAACAATAAATATCAAATGGGTTATGGACAAGTTATGCATAGATTGTATATTTTTTCCTATCCATCCTTTAACATTTAAATCTCGGGAGATGCAAAGTAATAAGGGATGAGGTTGGGATCATTCCCTAGGTGAATTCTTCATAATGGAAATCCCACAGTCCTTAGCAACTAAACCTAATAATTATTTGCACCTAACCCTTACAATCTTTGGATGCAATCCATCAATAAATAAATATGTTGTCCTTCATTGAAAGGTGGTAATATGTGTAGTATATGAAAAAATATACTTTAACATAAACATGAAAGATAAATCATGATTTTGAATGCTTGAGGCCACTTCATATGTATATCTCTCATGACTCTATGAGATCATAAACATTACCAAACATTAACAAATTTCATATTTACATCCTAGAAATGAAAATAAGTGGAGGTAGATTATATAGGTAACTTATCTATAAATTTATTGGTCCCCACTGAAAATAATATCCAAATACTCTTTTAGGTAATTGTCTTGGATAAGCCCCAAATTTTTTTTTGGGTAAAGTCAAATAAAACATATCAAGATCATGAGAAAAACACACAAATATAGACAAAAATTCCAGGGATAGAGGGAACTAAATGGTTATGTCCCTCTTATTTTGAAACACTTATTTAAAATACGTATGAAAATAAAACCTATTATAACCATACTTAGAACTAACAAATGTAATATTTATATAGATTATAAAAATCCTTTGCTCAAATAATCTTGAGATAGGAGAAGTTATCATACAACTAAATATATGATCTAGATATATTGGCAATTGTGCAATGAGATTTGTGACAACAACAACCCATGAGAGGAATGAAAACACAAAATTGAACTCTTCTTTTAAGATTTTTTCATCCCAATCATTTATCAATTTAGGCCTAAGAACAAATCAATGTTACAAATTGAATGTAATCAATTTAAAATTATTAGATTAGTGATTTTTAACATGTCACAATATTATTTTCCACCTCGACATATAAGAATGCATAGGACCTATTTTCAATAATGTTTGGGACTCATATAGTCCATTCCTCTTTAATTCAAGAGTATACTACACGTTATCAAGTAGAATATAAATTACTAACATGAGATCCTAAACACCTGTTCATTTTATTATGCTTCTAATGAAATAAAGTCATCATCCTCTATTCAAAGTTGAAACCCTCAAATGTTTTTATCCATTATTAATCCTATAAATAAAATTATCTTTCTTTCAGGTGCAACATTTCTATTGGGATACTTTACAATTTCAAAAATACTGTGGCTTTATCATGTTCCTCTTCACCCTTCCATAATAATTCAAATTGGCACTATATAATTTTTTTGGATCCTTCTTACAAGAAAAACATCCTTTCCAAGTTACTCAATTTCTATCCCCTTTATTCGAAAAAAGAAGGAAATGTATATACATCATCATCATAGCTAATCACTACTCATTTTATGAATATGATTCTACTCATGTTGATTATACGTTGAAATATCAACTCTTTCATGTTTGAAAATAAAATTTTCAGTCCTTGCCATTCCAATGTTTCACATATTTTTAGGACCTTTCATGCACCCCTCCTTATGCAAATTTCTAATATATGTACTTCTTGACTACATTCAAACGATACACAATATGGATGAAGTTTTTCTCCTTTTACCAAAATATTAGGCTATGGGAAATCACAAATATTTTATTCCATTTCATCTTCTTTGAGAACCTTTTTTATGGGACTATTTTAATTTTCATCCTCTTTGATCTATTTCCTAATTTTTGATAGATGGTCTTGAATCTTTAGAATATTTGTCCAGCTCCTTTTTATATTATAACTAGGGAACATGGGTTCTTCCTTCTTTACATCTCTCCTCTAAAAATTGCATGTACTCCTTTATATTTAAGAGTACACATGAAAGAAGTCATGCAAAGGATGATGTTTTCTATTTTTAAAGAAATCCTCTATGATATATTATCTTACATTCTGTATAGAGATTATAAAATCTTCATAATGGTAAAAATAACATTATTTTTTGTCCATCACACAATCTTAAGAATGAAATAACATATTCTCTAACCTGGTTTTATTCTCTTGCATTCCTATTTGGGATTTTTAACATTAGTCTTTTTCCTCAATATGGGTGCATAGAAATTGATATTGGAATGTTTGGGATATATGAATTGATTTGCTCCAACTTTACTTGTATAGACCATTTTGATTATTTCTTGAAATACATGCAATCTGATAATCTTAAAGTTACCATATTTGTCACATCACTATTTTTTATATGATAAGAAATGTACCAGCTTAAACCTCTCTCATTTTCTCTTCTTTACATGATTCTAATCACATTCCAAGGGGGAACTAAAGGATGTGTAGAGCACTTATTTTGTAGAAAATAAAACCTATTATATGACTCTAAGAAATGTATAGATATAGATTATAAAAACCATTGAATAATTAGAGAAGTATATACCTTATATAATGATTTGTGGCCAGAGACCAAATTGAACTCTTCAATTCCTCCTCCATTTATCACATCAATCTCATAACAGTTGTTTCCTCATATGGGTCGATAAGATATTTTTATTCATGTTTGGGATAATATAAAAATGTGTCTTATTTTTTAGCTTCTAAATCAGGCTTCAACCCCTCAAATGTTTCTGCATTATAATCCTTAAAGGAATTATTTTTCTCTAGGTGTGACATAATTGGGATATTTACATTCAAAAATGTGGCTTTATCATGTTCCTCTTCACCCTTCCATGACTCAAATTGGTCATCCTTAAGAGAAAAACATCCTTGGAAAAGAGAAGGAAATGTATATACATCATCATCATAGCTAATCCACACTAATATATGTACTTCTTGACTACATTCGATCTCATTGATGAATTTTTATCTTAGTAGGCTATAGGAAAATCACAAATATTTTATTCCATTTCATCTCTTTGAGATGGGACTATTTGATTTCATCCTCTTTGATCTAAGATGATGGCTTTATATTTAAGAGTAATGAATAAGTCATGCATGATGTTTTCTCATTTAAATAGGGATCTATTATCTTCCATTCTATAGAGGCTCTTCATAATGGTAAAAACAATATTATTTTTTCCCACATTCTTAAGAATGAAAGAAATATTCTTAACCGATGGTTTGATTGTCTTGCATATTTGGGCTTATGGAGTCTCTAGAGATTGATTTGGAATAATATGAGGCTCTATTTACTTGTAGAGACCATGAAGTGGGGTTTTGATAAGATGGTACTGATACTTAATCATTTATTTGTGAGAAGGGAGAGATGCAAATAATAGGAAACTAAAATGGCTTTGCATTTGAGGGATGTCTAGCTTGTCCTTAAAGGCTATGAGTTCTTTTAAAGCTCTACAATAAGGTTTTTAATTTTGACCAATGAACTCAAATTTATAGATTCATTTTGGAGGCTTGTGTGGAGGGGTTGGAAGGCTTAAAACATAGAGGAAATGGGGTATTAAAAGTATGGAATAAAATCTCATGCTTGTATGAGGGCCCTCTCAACCTGAATAGTTATACCATAGGCATGAGAATATTTTTCCCTTTAAGAGATTGGATCAAAACAATAAAATCATTATCAAATTCCTATATAAGTAGACTAAGAATTAAATACCAGTGGGGTATGCATTCTTGAGGTATCATTTCCCAAGTATTTTTGAATTTGATGGTGAAATTGGTAACATGCTTTATGAGGGACCTCTTGATGTTTTTTAGGTTTTCCATGAGTGATATGATGTCTATATTTTTCTTAAACTGGTTATTTAACTTTTCTTTCAGTTGATATTATGAAGGAATTGATTATGCACCCAAGCTTTTGAACCAATTTAGATATTTTCCTTTGAGATAAGAGGAAAGTAATTTGAAACCTATATTCTCCTCTATTATATTACACATTGCCCATAAATTGGACACATCTTGATTGTGATCAATGGAAATCACAAAATCATTTCCATAAAAGGAGGGAAGGGATTTAAAGGATGGTTTTGGGATGTCATCCCATAATTGCAAATGGAGGGGGCTACTAGAGCTCCTAGAAAATAATGGGTGATCTCTAAGGTGAGTCATGTGATGTGATAGTATTAAGACATAGAGGGATTGGTCTACAAACTTGATAATGTTCCTTTTAAAAATACATATTTTCTAGGTGATATATGTTTTTGTCAAAGTGAGTGGAGTTAAGATTCTCACCAAAACCTTTACTAGAGATTAGAAAACAAGGATATTGTGCAATATTCTAAATCAATAACAAAGACTTAGTCCCACCAAGTGTGCCACAAATTTTGGTGGTTAAAAGTGTCTGCCAATGAATTTTCCTTCACTTTTAACACAACATGGGAATGCTTCTCAAGTGCGAGACTTGAAAATTGAATCATACCTCTTTAGTGAAATAGTTCTCATTTATTTCATACTCATAATTCTATTACTACATATTTTAATCTAATAAATGTAGGGAAATGGGATAAGTGAAACAAATAAAATATTGGTGATACACCAAGAGTTAAATAGGCTCAATAACTCCTTTCTCTCCTTAATTTCAACAAAATACTCCATAAATACATGATAAATGAGTAGACACAATGTATTAAAACAAATGATAAAGGTAAGAAACACAATTAGTTAGAGGGCAGACAAAAATAATCATAATAATATAGTAATAAAAATATACATGGAGAAATATACACATTTATAAGCTTCAAACAAAAAGGTCAAAAACTCCTATATTCAGTGAATCAAGTTTGAAAGCAACCTGAAAAAATGTGTCTCAATAGAATCTAATTAAGTAGATTAGAAAAGTTTTAGATTATAGAGATACTCTATCTAATTATACAATACATACTATAACAAAAGAGGAATGAATATTAAGATATCCAAAATATATTACACTAAAATCTAGGATTTGAAACATATTTCCTTTGGTGGTGGTGATAGTGGATCTTGAGGGGAAAACAACAATCTAAGTTCATAATTCAGCTCAAAATATTATGTCATAAAATCTCATGTTGACATCCCACTTGCATACAATATGTCCGACATTCAACTCTAAACTACATAAAATAGAAGAAAAATCTTCAATGGATTATGCGGAACCTTTGGTCCCTTGATGGTGTTTAACACATAAATGTGAACTAACATGAGTGGGTGGAAATAATATTTGGTGATTTGAAGTGAAAATAATTTTTGGAGGCATGACATAGAATAACACGACTTTAAATACTTTCTATGCCATATAAAGACCTTCACAAATATAATCAATGTTTGGCGGATACAATAGTAAGATAATAGTGCAGCGTGTCATAGGAAATGAGGCTTTGGCACAAAAATGGGATGGTAAAAATGAGATTGGTTACGGTGGAGATAATATAGTATCATATGTAATGTGCATATAAATAATGTAATGGTAATGTGGTAGATAAGAATAAAGTGGCATGATAATGATAGGTGCAGCATGGAAAATCTCTCACAACCATACATTAGAAAAATGTAAGGTGCAAAAATCGTAGTTGGCTATGCAAAATGGTTCAAAAAAATATCACAAAATGGGAAAAGTAAAAGTATATTTCTATCTCTAACCCTTTTAGGGAACAACGTTAACAAAATGAGTAAGGGGGCACATTTTGGTTAATAATTTGTTTGGTGGTTGTATGATTATGTTTATTTTATCAACTTTCCCCTCTCATTTTTGATGACTTCATAATTTAAACAATTTTGTTACTTCTAAAATCTTTTTCAAATACAAAATATTAATCCCATATTGGTTGGGAGGCTTAATTTACAACAACATAAAACCCAATAAATAATGATCTTATATCATATCAATGATTTATCTTCCCACTAATATAATGATTTGATTGGTTGTAGAATGAGTATGTTTTCATTCTTTTTTCTCCCTCTCATCCTCAAAAAATCATCTAGTGTTTTGTGCTTCATAATCTAATAAAAATATGTTAGATTTCCTAAAAATGTATGCCTCACTACCAAGTCTTTAATGAATTAAAAATCCTCATTTGTAACAAAATGTAATTTCACATTGGTTGGTAGGATTTGTTTGGTACCACATATTATAAATGCAAGAGACCATGATCTCTATGCCAATATAGGTGATGCCATAGTGGAATTTTCCTTCCTACTAACAATATTGTTAACTAGTTTCACAATGAGTATGCTTTATTTCATGGCTTTCCTCTCTCTTTTTATACATATTTTCATAATCTAAAAAATTACCATTCAATTCTCTATAAAATACATGTGTTACTACAAAGTTTTCAATGCCTCTTAAGTTCATTTTTAATTGCTTTACAACTCTAAAATCCCATTCATCCAAAAAATCAGTTCCACATTTTTCGATAGGTCTGCTCCATGGAAACATATAAACCCAATAAACCATTATCCTTATGTCAACATAGGTATTTCCACAATGGTAATGGACCTCCTACTATCATAATGGTTGATTAGTTGTACAATGAACATGTTTGATTTATATGCCTTCTCCTCTCATCTTACATAACTTCATAATAGAAAAATAACATTCAATTATCTCTAAAATGCATACATTACTACCAAATAAAATATGCTTCTTAAGTTCATCTTGGAATTGCATCTATGGATCTAAAATACTCATTCATAAAAATAAAAATCTCATATATTTGTTGGTAGGCTTGGTCTCAGAAAACATTTAAACCCAATATACCATGATATTTATTCCAACGAGACTCTAAAATCCTCACTCATACATAACATTAATTCCACATTAGTTGTTAGGATTGGTCTATGACAACATTTAAACCCAATAAACTATGATTCTTATGTTAATAAGAGTTCTCAATAGACCATAATCTTTATGCCAACTAGGGTATTTGAATAGGGTGTATTATCTTTTCCTCACAATAACTAGTAATTAATTAGTAATTAAATGAGTGTTGAATGAAGATATTATCTAGCCTCGTAATAACTAGTTATTAAATATTATTTTTAAAGTATATTTATAATAATTAGTAATTAAACAAAAATGTATTGTTATCTTTTCTCATAGAGACATTGATTATATAAATATAAATTAAATTAATTGATTTAATTTAGATATCAAATTTCACTAGAGGCCACGAATGGCCAATGGGACTGAAGAAGATATTACATGCATCCATAAAGGGATTTCCAAATGCATAAAGGGATTTCCAAATGCATCTCCAAAAGTTACAAAAAGAGAAATAAGAGAAAATGTTGTGAATGATTCAATGAGAAACATTGATTCTACTATTGGATTCACCATAGATCTTAAAACCAATAAAATATACATTTCCTTACTGATTTAGACCATGTTGTCCACGTATGCATTCTTGAATTCCATTATTTGGAAGTAAGAAATGATATTCTTAAAATTATCTATATATGAAGAGTTCAATATTAGTGTTCTTTATCAAAGACTTTAAAAGGAGGGTCTCATTAATAAACAAGGATAAACATCTTTGATGCTCACCCTGAATGAATCTTCTCAAGGATCCATGAGAATGATTAAAAATATAATAATATCTTCCATGAATCTCATAGGACATATTAGGAAACTTGAATAGAAAAATTTCTTCACTTATAGATTTTAGAAAATATAATAGGAATATATGCTCATTCTATGGAATATTATGATCAAATTCCATCCAAAGTTGATGAGAGAAAACCAAAAATTGAGCTAAAGGGATCTTTTAGCATGTTGGAAACATCTAGTTTTGGACCATGTTGTTTGGGTATGCAATTCTTAAAGTCCATTATTTATAAGTAATAAATTATATTCTTATGATGATTTGTATATGAAGACTTCAATTTGAGTTTTCTTTTCCGATGATCGAACTTGAATCAGCACTTGATTTCAACGCATATATGGGTAAACAAACACGTACTCCGTGATTGTCTGTCCAAATCTTCTGTGATGCCCAAGCTATCGCTAGGCATACTACGACGCAAGGGGAGGTTAAGCCTCGACCCAAACAGGGGTTTTCAATAATCGAATAAGTGTTCGATCGAACTGAAACCATCTGCCCCCAAAACCACAAACCTATCAAACATCACCGGAATTTCACTCTTATCGGGTCTAGGTATCTCATGAATAAACAAGGAAAAACACATTTTATCCTCATACCAAATGAATCTCCATTTCTCATCTCCTTCTCAAGATCCAAGAGATTTATAAGTAATAATCTAAAAATAGAATGGTATCTTCCTTAATCTCATAGTACTAAATAGGACACTTGAATAGAAAATTTTCTTCACTTATAGGGTTTAGAAAATGCAATTGGCGCATATGCTCTTCTTTTGGGGAGATTATGATCAAATTCCATCTAAATTTGATGAGAGAAAACCTAAAACTAAGATAAAGGGATATTTCATCATGTTGGCAACATCTTCTTTATTTACTCGTGAACTTGATTTCAATCCTTATAAAAGAAGGAATAAAATTGGAGATAACAAAGAAGTTATGTTTTCAAATGATCATTGGGATTAGACCATATACCTTTAAAATAAGATTTATTGATCTCTTCACGAATACCTTTTAGATTTCATATTTAATGAGTTGAAAAACATAAATATTTTATACCAACAAGATATACATCCTTATTTGGAAAGTTTCATAGAAAATTCAAGTGCTAAATGAAAAAGATGTATATTTATTGAAAAAATGTTAATATATTTTCTTAAAACTATATAGATTATTTTTCTATTACACCATAATATTTCTTTTTCTTTCTTTTTTTACGGTGTGGAAACGTGGAAAGTGGGGTGGAGGATTGTGTATGTCCTTATGTATATAGTTTCAAGATTGTGAAAATACTTTCAAATAATCATTATTTATGAAGTGCTAATAATTATTAAAGATAGTGGCATAATAGCATTCAAATGTCAATACTAAGAAAAATATAGATTTTTTTCTTCATTGTGCATTTATAAATTATTTTTATACATTGTGTTATGATTTAATTAATGATATAGTTAAATTATGCCACCTTAAATTAATTATACATGTTTTATTATTATTAATTTTTTATATATTTAATTATGTTAGTTTTAATTTAATTATCCACACAAAAATTGTAATATATACATCACTTTGAAGTGAGGTCTAGATCATAATCAAAGAGCACAAAGCCATCCATATAGGACAAAATCACTTAGGTGACTTCATTAAAGAAAATCTACTTCATCCTATGCTCAAAATCACACTCCTAGATTTTCAACATAACTTGACGATATCCTGCACAACCTTTCTGCACAAAATCATATTACTTTCATCACATATCAATATGAAATTAGTGCAATCCTTTTATGCAAGGGGCATCATTGAAAGACTACAAAAGTGTAATTTTCCTTTATTATGAGATCAAAGTGAATGAGTTAGGAGGTTTAGACAAGTCTCCAAGTTTGAAATTTCAAATTAATGACTTTCCCTCCATTTTTGTATTCAAATCCTCTAAAGGTGTATTCAAGGAAATAATAATTATCATGGATTTGAAAAGATGTTTTGAGGTTATAAAGAGTGTGTGTGAGGTGTGTCTAGAAGTGAGTGATGAGTTTTAAGGGATGTATAAGATGTAATAAGGCAAATATGAGGGGTATGAGTTATAATGAGTCAAGGGTTAGTTAGGGAAGATGAAGGGTCACAATGAGTCATTATGGGATTATAAGCTAGGTAAGAAGCTCACGGAGTTACATACATGGAAAAATTTGAATATAGGTAGATAGAGAGGGTGTTAGATATTATTCCTCACTTGAAGAGGATGGGAGAAGTTTTAGAGAAATATGTGAATTTGTGTAATGTATATGCTTTTATGGTTACAACTTTTTTTTAATGAATTTGTGTATTGCCCTATTACTAGTAAATCCAAGTATTGATTTCGAGACCCAAAAGATGGATGATCATGATGTGATAAACATTCAAGAGTCTTTATTAGATCCCATGAAAGTTGATTACATACTTATATAATTTTTTAGCATTACTTGTGAGAAAAAAACAGATGTGCATGTGTGAGTTGTAATGAAATGATCTATGCATTGAAATTTAGACATCCTTTTAGTAAACAAGAACATGGTACATGATGAATTAAGTCTCATTGTAAATTTTTAAGGGTGATTTTTGATATTATTCATTGCATGTATGAAATCTTAAGGGTTATTTTGTGAGTGTACATGGGTGGAAACACTATGTTCATTTATGAAGATTGGTATAAAACATGTGCATGAGTCCTTTCTTATTTCATTACTAATTAGATAATTGGGTACATTAAGGCTATAATCTCATCTAGAGAGTTATGGTTGTTAGCAAACAAAAGGGGTATTTTAGAATCTTGTATAATTTTCCTTTAAGCACCTACAAAAGGGAAGTAGGTAGAATGATAAAAATGGGCATTTGTATGTGATTTCGAGAGCTACTGTAAAAGGATCTTGTAAAGACCTTTTAAAAGTCTTATATGATAAAATTAGGGTATTGAATCGATTTTGACAAGAGTTATTCCAATAACATGCTTCTCGGGTTATATTATAGTCTACAGATCGAGTAATGCTAGTGTTTGATATTAGGAGGTGCAAATCAATGTTTCTAAGCCTAAGATATTCGTAGAAATAATGTTGCATGGGTCCTTAAAGGGATTCCAAAATAAATTTATCTTTCCACTAGTTGAATTAAGTTATTTTCTTGACAGTCTCCATCAAGAAACCATTAACATAGTCTAGACCTAATAAGGAAGGTGAATTTTCAAAGGGGATAAAATTTATAGGTGGACTTACACCTTGAAATTTCTTAGTAAGAATAAAGGGCCTAATGGGTGATGAAAATTTCCTTGTTTTAGTTTTGAATCCCTAAGTAGATGAAGATAATCCTTGAGTAGAATGTAGGAGAGGGCTAGTTGGACTAGTGAAGGTTGAAATAGAAAAGGAAGGATTGTGTGCAAAGTGAATGGAGATAGCTTCTAGAATTGTGCATATACCTTAGTGATGGCAAGGTACAATTAAGGAAGGTTTTGGTTTGTGTTGGTAATGCATTGATGTCACCAACTATGACTCATACAAGAGCTTTTATCAAGAATGCCCAAGGACAATTTTGGTATAAGGTTAAGAGTTAGTGGTTAAGATGAACTTATTGAATCATGGTAGTGATTAGTATAACATTGTTATGATTTTGTGAAACAAGTGGAAGGAGTTGAAGGATATGTTAAATGCAAAAGACCAATATTGGCTTAGTTGGGTTAAGAATCCAAGGAAACCAAAGAATGGGAAGTGAAGGTAAGACATGGAAAATTAAGTTTTATAAGAAGATGGATCATATTAACAAAGATTTTACATATTTACATGTTATTAGATTATGGCATGGTGTTAGTGGAGTAATATATTGCTTGAAAGACCAAATTTTAGTAGTTTGAGCCATTTTAGACTCTCGTTTAAGACCACTAAAACATGGAATTGGATTGTAACAATGTTTGTGAATGTTATTAACATGATGAGTGGATGAAAATGAAAAGTACCTCTACATCATTTGGTATCAAAGTCTAGTATTGAGTTTTGAATGAAATTTGATTTTTGATTGTTAACAAGAAATTGTGAAGTTGTTGTGATTGTGAAGTGATAAGTGAAGAGACAAAGAAAAGAATGGACAAAGAAGAACTAGTGGTAGAGTTGGTGAAGCTGATAGGAAATAAGGAGAGAGAAAGAAAAGAGAGAGAGAAGTCAAAATAAGAGAGAGGATAAAAAAATAAAGAGGCATGGATGGAGCAAGAATTGAAGAAGTTGAGAGAGGATGTAAATAAACTAGAAGAGTTGATGATGAAATAAAGTTATGGACTTGAGTTTGTGATGAAAATAAGGGTCAAATGGCCTATAGCTTAGATTGTCAAGAGGAACCAGAGGCTACAGTTGAAGGATATCATCAGAGAAGAAGAGAAAAGGATAAGGAAAATTAAGAAGCATGCAAACAAGATAGAGAAGGAACAAGTCAAAGAAGTTGTGTATGAGAGAATTCAGAGGTTGGATGAGGACAATGAAGGTGCAACAATAGTATATCAGTCCATGAATGAGGTATGTGTTCCATTTCAAATGCAAAATGACAGTTTCTTTATTATGAAAACTCAAAAATATGAAGAAAATAAATGTAATAGTATTGTAAATTCTCAAGATTTGTGTGAAGAAAATGTTGAAAGGAAGGAGGTAAGTTTAGGGAATGTGATTATGATGATGGATATTAAGAGGTTATTACTGAAATCCAAGCACGTATGGGTAGAAGAAAAAGAGTAAAAGCATGAAGAAGATGAGGCTTTAGACATGTTTTTGTAGTTTTAGGACAATAAGAGAGTTATAGTGCACAAGAAAGTACTTGAAGATGAAAGTGAAGATAAATAAGCAAAGCAAGTTACAGAGAGAGAGGTTGAGAGGAAGTGGCAAGAAGAGATTGAGGGCCTTAAGGCTAAGAGGTCAAGAGATGAAGGTAAGTGAAGAGAGAAAGATGAAAGTGAGAATGAAGAAGCTCATGATGAAGAGATTGTGGACCTAGGAAAGGGTCTAATAGAGAAAGACTCGTTTGAAGGAGAAGAAGAGGACAATGAAATAGAATAAAAGTGAAGAGTATGGAAAACTTACATTCCATTTGAGAAAAGAGGATGATGGTATCATATTGAGAAAAGGCTATAAAGAGGTGGAAAACATCAAGAATCGTGAAAAACAATGTATATTTGTTATTTTTTGTTTGATTTTATAGGTACAATTGATAAAGAATTGAATATGGAAGAAATGAAGAAGAATATCAAGAAAGAAATAAGCCATGCCAAAGAAGATGCAAGGTTAAAGAAGAAAATATGGGATCCATGTGGACATGGACCAAGAAAGGAAAATGGGAGTAAGGAAAGAAGATAAAATGGAAGCAAAAGTGATGAAGACTCGGCTGAGAACATGATTGTGCAACAAAGTATATAAAGGATTTTTTCCCTCCTCCTTGGGAGTATGATGTAGGGGCATCATTGAAATACTACAAAAGTGAAATTTTACTTTGTTATGAGATCAAAGTGGATGAGTTAGGAGGTTTAGATGAGTCTCCAAGTTTGAAATTTCAAATGAATGACTTTCCCTCCATTTTTGTATTCAAATCCTCTAAAGGTGTAACCAAGGAAATATGACTTGTCATGGGTTTGAAAAGATGTTTTGAGGGTTTAAAGAGTGTGTGTGAGGTGTTTAGAAGTGAGTGATGAGTCTTAAGGGATGTATAAGTTGCAATTAAGACAAATATGTGGGGAGTGCATTATAATGAGTCATTAAGGGTGAATTAGGGAAGATGAAGGGTCACAATGAGTCATTATGGGAGTGTAGGTTAGGTAAGAAGCTCAAGGAGTTACATACATGAAAAATTTAAATATAGGGAGATAGAGGGGCAATTAGATATTATTCCTCAAAGAAGAGGATGGGAGAAGTATGAGAAATGTGTGAATTTGTGTAATGCATATGCTTTTATGGTTACAACTATGTTTTTTGAATTTGTGTATTGCCCTTTTACTACCTAATATGAGTATTGATGTTCGAGACCAAAAAGATAGATGATCATGATGTGATAAACATTCAAGAGTATTTCTTAGGATCCTATGCAAGTTGATTACATACTTATATGCTTTGTTTTAGCATTGTTTGTGAGCTACAATAGGATTGTGCATGTGTGAGTTGTAATGAAATGATCTATGCATTGAAATTTAGACATCCTTTTAGTAAAAAACATGTGGCACATGATGAATGAAGTGTCATTGTAAATTTTGAAGGGTGATAGCTTTGATATTCTTCATTGCATGTATGAAATCTTGAGGGTTAGTCTATGACTATGCATGGGTGGAAACACTATGTTCATATATGAAGATTGGTATAAAACATATACATGAGTCCTTTCTTATTTCATTACTAAGTAGAATATTGGATTTGGTACATTAAGGCTATAATCTCATCTGGAGAGTTGTGGTTGTTAACAAATAAAAGGGGTCCTTTATAATTGTGTCCTTAAACACCTACGCAAGAAGGGCAATAGGAAGACCGAGAAAAAGGGGATTTGTACACGATTTCAAGAGCTACTAGTAAAAGGATCTTGAAATAGTCCTGGATGATAAACTTAGGGTCTTGAATCGATCGTTGACAAGAGTTAATCCAAGAACATACTTCTCATGTTATATTGTAATCTAGAGTCAAAGTAATGCTAAGGTTTGAGATTAGGAGGTGCAAATCAATGTTTCTAAGCTTGAGAATTTCATAGAAATAATTTTTCAAGGGTACTTGAAGGGATTCCAATATAAATTTATCTTTCCACTAGTTGAATTTGGTTATTTTCTTGACAGTCTCCATCAAGAAACAGTTAACACAATTTAGACCTAATAAGGAAGGCACATTTGTAAAGGGGCTAGGATTTATAGGTGGAGTTACACCTTGAAATTTATTTGTAAGAATGAAGGGCCTAATGGGTGATTGAAATGCGTTGTTTGAGTTTTGAAGCCCTAGGCGATGAAATAATCCTAACATAATGAAGGAGCAGGGCTAGTTCGACTAGTGAAGGTTGAAATAGAAAAGGAAGGATTGTATGCAAAGTGAAAGGATATAGCTTCTATAATTTTGCATACACCTTAGTGATGACAAGAGGAAATTAAGGAAGGTTTTGGTTTTATGTTGTTCATGTTGGATGTCACCAAATATGACTCATATGCAAGAGCTTGTTCTCAAGAATGCCCAAGGACAATTTTTCAAAAGGTCAAGAATTAGTGGTTAAGATGAACTTCTTAAATCATGGTAGTGATTAGTCTAACATTTTTATGAGTTTGTGAAACGTGTGGAAGGAATTGAAGGAGATGTTAAATGCAAAAGACCAATATTGGCTTAGTTGGGTCAAGAATTCCATGGAAACCAAATAATGGGAAGTGAAGGTAAGACAAGAAAAGGAAGTTTTATAAGAAAATGGATCATATTAATAAATTGTGTATATGTGTACATGTTATTAAAACATGGAATGGTGTTAGTGGATTAATGTTAGGAAATAAGGGATAAAATATGCAGAACAATCCCACACAGAATTGCAATAGTAGAAACTAATATGTAGAAAATATCATAGATCTAAAATAAAAGTGCAAAAAATAAAATAACACAACATAGAGATAATATTTAATGTGGTTTACCCAATTTGGGCTACATCCACTAAGAATCACTTGCTCATATTTTTATTACAAGCCACCTCTTTCTCTTAATACAATACCCAAATCTGTTTGGAGTTGTGCTCAACAAACTCTCCTAAATTCACACTTGAACTCACACACATCTACTATGATATGTCTCACCTACCATATGCACAAAAGAACATCAATAGGAAACTACTTAAGTAGTTTTACAATACCATGGGTACCAAAACCATGGGCCAAAAATTCCCCATAAACCTATGGATCAAAATACCACCCATATGAGAAGAGCATGTTTCTCGAGGTATCAAACATGTATTTCAAGGCCAAAAATTCTTTGGGGTTGTGTCCTTAAACCCCTACTAGTGGGGGTTGCCACTCCCACACTGCACACAAGGCGTGTCCCAACCTGGAACCCCAATGATAAAACTATGAAAAGTGTACAATACTTTTAGTTTACAGTCTTCAACACTTCCACACATGAAAACAAGCTCCATAACATAACAATCTCCCAATTGGATATTGATGTTCCTCTGAGAAAGCTTCTCAACCCTTCATTGTCTTCCATGAAGAAAAACTAAAGCTGAACAAAGTTTTAGTTTCTCCCTTCTGACCACCTTGGTCATCATGTTTGTAGGATTCTGACTGGTATGAATCTTCTCCGGCTTCAACTTCTCTTCCTCCAAAGTTATCCTAATGAAATGGTGTATAAAACTCTTACTATCACTATACAGCTTCCCTTCCTCCTACTTATGCCCCAACTCCTTAAGCAATTTTTGTAACCAAATAATCTCTTTTCTTGCCTTTGTACCAACAACATAATCAACCTTCATGGTTAACAAATCCACAAGCTTCGTAGTTGCAAAATCTAGCTCATTGTTGTCCCACCTACAATAAAAATATAACTTGTCATGTTCCTCATTTTTTCTACATATCCAACCATGTCTGAATCTACATAACCACACAACGTGGTGTCTAATTCACTGTAGCACAAAATTATCCCCATGATCCCTCTCAAGTACCGAAGGATCCACTTTACTACCTATTAGTGATATTTACTTGGATAACTCATAAATCTACTTATTGCTCCCATTGCATGGGCAATATCAATCCTAGTGCACACCATGACATACATCAAACTCGCCAACCATTGATGAGTAATCTACCTTGGACATCTGGTTTCTCCCATTTTTCTTGGGACACATCTCCTTTGATAACTTGAAATGTCCTACCAAAGAAGTCTTAACTAGCTTTAACATCATGCATATTAAATCTCTCTAAAACCTTCTTAATGTACTCTTCATGAGATAAAGTTAACTTATGTTCCTCCCTATCCCGAGATATCTTCATACCAAGGATTTGTTTGGCTTCCCCAAATCATTCATAGAAAAGGATTCACTTAGTTGCTCCTTGAGAACTTTTATTTCTTGCATGTTTTTTCCTGCAACCAGCATGTCATCCACATATAAGCATAGGATAATATAAATGCCATCCTAAAATTTTTTTATATACATGCAATGGTCAAAATGGCATCTAATATAACCTTGCTCCATCATGAAGCTATCAAATTTCTTATACCATTGATGTGGAGCTTGTTTCAAGCTATATAAGCTCTTCTCCGCTTTAGACACCATCTCCTCTTTACCTCTTGCCTCATAGCCCTCTGGCTGTTGTATATATATAGATCCTCCTCCAAATCACCATGGAGAAATGTAGTCTTTACATCTAGCTTCTCTAAGTGCAAGTATTTTGTTGCCACTATTCCAAGAACAATTCTAATAGAAGTCATTTTTACTACAGGAGAAAAAATATCATCAAAATATATACCTTTTTTCTGCAAACCCCTTGACCACCAACCGGGCCTTGTATCTTTTCTTTCCTCTTTAACTCCGTACACCCACTTGTTCTCGTAATGCTCTTTTTCTTTTGGGTAGCTTCATTAAATCTCAATTCTATTTCTCCATGAGAGACTGATGCTCCCATCCATGGCTTGCTCCCACTTCTTCCTACCATCTACCTCGCATTGCTTCATTAAAGTTGTCTAGCTCTCCAATGTCAATGATTAATAAATAATTAAGATAAGGAGATAAATATTCAGTGTGATCTTCTTACCCTAGAATACCTCCTCAATATAGAAGTTTGGGGTCCATGTTGAGTAGGTTCTTGAATTGATTCATCTCATCACTTTCCCATCCAGGAGATCCTCTACCACTCATATTCTTTCCTGGCTTCTTCCTTGTTTTCCCGCAACTATTGCTTATACATAAATTTCTCATTAAAGACCACATCCCTAGATCGAATGATTTTCTTGTCCTTAATACTCCAACATTTATATCCAAATTCATCACCACCATAACCAATGAAAGTGCATTTATCTTATTTAGGCTCTAACTTGGTCCTATCATCCTTGTCAATATGGAAAACACCTCACATCCAAAGACTATAAGAAATGAATAATCAACCTTCTTACTGCACTGCAAGCGTCCTCAAGTATGCCTCCATCTAAGGCACTTAAGGGTCCTCTATTTATCAAGTACATAGTTGTGCTCACCGCTTATTCCTCAAAAAGAAAGAGGCAGTCCCACATGTAACCTCATGCTCCTAGCTCATTCCATTATTTTCCTATTCATCCTTTATGACACCCCATTCTTTGTGGAGTTCTTGGAACCATATTTTACCTGTGGATTCCATTATTATAATAATAATCATCAAATTCATTGTTGCAATACTCCCCTCCATTATCTCGACTTTCATAATTTTACCTTAAGACATGTTTCATTCTCTACCAAGGCTTTCCATTTTATAAAAGTGTCAAATACATCAGATTTATTTCTAATACAATATACCCAAACTTTCCTTGTTACATCATCAATAAAAGTAACATAATAATTTGAACCCCCAAGAGATGATACCTGAGCCGACCCCCACACATCGGAATGTACCAACTCCAACTTACTCTCTTTCTTCATAGGTCCAACCTTGAGAAACTTTACTTTCTTCTGTTTCCCATATATACAATTCTCATAGAAATATAAACATGTTTTTGTATATCTAGGTAAATTCTTCTTTATGATCTCGCATGCCCTTATGACTTATATGACTGAGCTTATAGTTCCACAATTTTGTATCTATGTTTGAACCCACATTATTACAAGCATTAGTGATACTAGTAGTTAAATACAAGGTTACAACCTTCTTACCTCTTTCCACCACAAGAGCACCCTTGGTAACCTTCCAAGATTCCACTATAAATATCACAATACAACCTTCATTTCCCAACTTCCCTACCGATACCAAGTTTTTTTCTTAATGTAGGCACATGTATGACATCCTTCAATAGCCATGTATTCTCATTCTACATCTTAACCTGAACACAACCTTTTCCACTATGCTACAAGGCTCATCATCACCAAGATAAACATGTCCAAAATCCCCTTAAACATAATCAATAAAATAATGCCTATGTGGAGTAGCATGGAAAGAAGCCCCCAAATCTAAAACCCAAGATTCAACAATATTATCCAAAGAGAGAATAAAAGCATCCTGACAAACATTACTTGTTTCCACATTCACCTCCTTGTTTTCTTCCTATTGTTTCTTCTTGTCCCAAGATCCCAACAATCCTTATTTGCATGCCCAGATTTTCCACAGACTTTCCACAGATTTTGAACATACCATCTTACTTTTCGATTTTGACCTTTCCCGATCTTTCGATTTTCCACTACTTCCTCTATTCTTTTGTCTCCCTCTAGTTTCCACCGTCAAAGCATTCCCTGAAGTACAAGATTCCCAAATATTTTTCTTCCCATTTCCTCAATTAGAATCACCTCTACAACATCCTCAAACTTCAACTTTGAGTTAACTCAAACGAGTTGCGTACCACCATTACCAGTGCTATTCCAACTCTCAAGTAAGTAGCATAAATCTAATAAATCCCTAACTTATTCTTCAAAAAAAATTGTCTTCAAGAAGCTAGCATATTCAAAACCGTATTAAATTCATTCAAATATTCTCGCTACTCGATCCATTCTTAGGTATCTTCATATTAAACAACTTTTTCATTAAAAATATCTTGTTGTTAGAGGCGAGGGTTTTTCATATAACTTCCCTAATGCATCCATAAGTTCTTTTGTAGTCTTTTTATTTTGAAACATTAAATAATATTGAAGATGCAAGACATAGCCAGATTGTCCCAAGTGCCTTCCTATCCAACAAATCCCAATCCACATCCGTCATGCTCGAGGGTTTGTTCCTTTTTTAAACAACGAAATATAAAGATCCTTTTGATAAAGGTAATCTTCCAAAGACTAAAATTATGCCCATTGAATTTATCAACCTTTGATCTTCCATCATCTTCCATAGCTCCCACTCAAGCTAAAACTTTCCCTATGATTCAACACTTCAACAAACCAAACCAAGATCTTGATACCAATTGTTAGGAAATAAGGAATAAAATATGCGAAACAATCCCACACATAATCACAATAGATAGAAACTAATATGCGAAAATATCACATATCTGAAATAAAAATGTATAAAATAAAAGAACACAACACAAAGACAATATTTAACATGGTTCACCCAATTTGGGCTACGTCCACCAAGAATCACTTGCTCATAATTTTATTACAAGCCAACTCTTTTTCTCAATACAATACCCAGATTTGTTTGGATTTGTGCTCAACAAACTCTCCTGAATTCACACTTGAACTCACACACATCTACAATGATATGTCTCACCTACCATATGCACAAAATCACATCAATAGGAAACTTCTTAAGTTGTTTTACAATACCGTGGGTACCAAAACCATGGGCTAAAACCACCCCATAAACCTATGGGTAAAAATACCGCCCATATGAGAAGATCATGTTTCTTGAGAAAATTATGGAGAGTGTATAGTCTTCAACACTTCCACACATGAAAAAAGGCTCCACAACATAACAAGTAATATTGCATGGAATAAAATAGTGGAGGGTTCCACCTCCGCTCCTAGCTCGGAAAAGCTCTCTCCTTCACTGTCAGATGGGTCCCTCTCTCTGCGCATCCCCTCTCACATCACGGAGGCTGCTGCTGCTTCTCGTGATCTTTCCTTGGTGGGTAAACTGATGGGTCCTAGACCCCCATTGGAAGATATCAAAAAATGGGCACGGTTGAAATGGCAACCATGTGGAGCGCTTGAAATAGCGGCAATGCCTAATGGTTTCATATTATTCTCCTTCAGCATGAAAGAAGATTTCGCTAGAGCTCTTCTCGGTGGCCCTTGGTTTTTTGGCAGACGGGGCTTCTACCTCAGGAAATGGTCTCCAGGTTTCAACCCACACACTGAATCCATGACCCAAGCCCCAATATGGGTTCACCTCCCGGGGCTCCCCCTGGAGTTCTGGCATCCAACGGTTATTGAAGGTATTGCCCTCTCCATAGGATCTTTAATTGCTATAGATCAAGCAACAAAAGCTAAAACTAGATTCATCCATGCTCGCTTTTTGTGTTAATGCTGACGTCAAGTTGTCCCCTCCCAAAAGAGATAGAGCTAATATCGATCTTGGGAACTGGAAACAAACATTGACTATGAATATATTCCTCAAGCATGCTCCTTCTACAAAAGCATTGGTCATCGGGCCTCTAGTTGCCCCTCCAAACCTCAGCCAAAACCCAAAACCCAAAACCTTTCCCCAAAAACTAAGAGAAGCTTTATTCCTAAACTGTCCTCTGTTGAGATCCCTATCATCCCCACCTCTAATTCCTTTGCTCTCCTGGAAGAAGGAGAAATAAACACTTCCTCTGATCCTTTTTCCGAGGTCATCCCCCTCTCTGGCCCTTAAGTCCCTCATCATCCCTTTGTCTCCCTCGGCTCCCCCCTTCCTCTGAGGAGGTTAACCTCTCCTTGGTTGTTCCTCCCCCCCCCCCCCTACCTTCTCCACTATCCCTTCCCATCCCCCCCTTCCCTCCTCTGGTCCCCTTCCCTCGGAACCCCCTTCCTTGAATCTCCCCCCCCCCCTCTTTCCCCCTACTTTGGACTCTGCTACCTCCCCTCGGGCCATTCTTCTGATGATAGTTTCAACCCCGCTTTACTAGAAGTAGCAGCAAGAAACCCGATATTGGCACTGAAAAAGTAAGGGGAAGGATTCCGAGCAATATCAAACTCCAGCAAGAAGTTGCTCTTAATGTCGCTCAAGGAACCCAGAGCACAATCCCCATGGTGGTGGGGAGCAAATCCAAACCAAAGAAATGAAGATCATCTCTTGGAATATAAGAGGGCTCAACTCTCTTCAAAAGCAAAGAGTTATCAAAGATATCAAATTCCAGAACTCTCCTGATATCATAATGTCTGTAGGAAACTAAACTAAAAAAAGACGATCGACTCCTAAAAATCTGCCGGCGGCTTCTTTTGAATCTCAACCTTCAGCAGGGAACTCAGGAGGTCTTTGTACCCTATGGGATCCCAGAAGTTTCAAAGGGGATTGTTTGTTCAAGCATCCCAACTTTTTATGCATGCTCTTCCAAGAGGTTGGATCTGACTCCACTTGGATTGCCATCAATGTTTATGCCCCCAACTTAGAGACTCAACGTGGGAAATTATGGAAAGATATCACAAACTTCATCAACACTTGTGGTAAAATTCCCATTTTAATAATGGGGGATTTTAATTGTCCCCTTTTTCCTTCGGAAAAATAGGGAGGAATTCCTACCATGACCGCCAGCATGGATGCTCTGGCTGACTTCATCAGGGAGAATTCACTTCTTGACATGGAACTCCACGGTTCCTCCTTTACGTGGTCAAACCGCAGATTGGGTAGGAACCATATTCAAAGCAGATTGGATAGATCTCTGGGCTCTCTGGACTGGATCTCTCTCTTTCCTGACTTCTACCTCAAATCTCTCCCCGGGCTGCCTCTGACCACAGCCCTCTCCTGCTGAGCGCAAATCACAATCTGAATACCAAGAATCCTCCCTTCAGGTTCGAGCTTGCATGGCTTGAGAATAATCACCTGAACCCTCTTGTTGCCAAATGGTGGAATATCAAAATTGAGGGCACTGACATGTTTAGATTTACTAGCAAGCTCAAAGAAATTAAAAAATAGCTCAAGATATGGAAGTCTACGGTCTTTGGCAACATCAAGCTCCGCAAACAGAAGCTATCTCAGGATTTGGCTAAAGTCTCTGCTCAAATGGAGATTGAGGGGAGATTGGATCACCTTCACCAAAAAGAAACCTCCCTCCTCAGTGATTATCACAATACGCTTCAAGAAGAGGAGACCTATTGAGGCAAACGCTCTCGAGCCCTTTGGCTCGAGCAGGGGGATCGTAACACCAAATTCTTCCACATCACTACTTGCAAGCATAAGAGCAGAGACAAGATCCGAGAGCTGGTGTCGTCCTCGGGTACCCTGTTAACATCTGAGGCTGATATCTCCAATGAGCTCATCTCCTTCTATTCTAACCTCCTCCAGTTGACTTTGCCCCCTCCGAGCAATCAATGGCCGCTATGCTCCAACATATACCGCATCTTGTGTCTTCTGAGATGAACAATAATCTGACCAAACCTTTTGCTATGGAGGAAATTCACAAAGCGGTCTTTGCCATGAAAAGGGACAAAGCTCCGGGCCGATGGTTTTCCTGCTGCTTTCTTCCAAGTGTTCTGGGAGACCATCAAGCAGGATCTCTTCAAAGTGGTGAATGAGTTCCAGATTAATAACAATCTTCTAAAAGAATGGAATACCACCTTCGTTGCCCTTGCCCCAAAAGTGCATAGTTCAAAAGATGTCTCCAACTTCAGGCCAATCAGTTTATGCAACACTACTTATAAGATTATCACTAAGATGTTGGCCTCCAGACTTAAACCTCTAATGAAAGATCTCATCTCGCAAAACCAGAATGGTTTTATAAAGGGACGGCTCATCCAAGGTGGTATCATTACGGTTCATGAAGCCATCCACTCGGCCTATCACTCGAAATCCCCAGGAATGATCTTAAAGCTTGATATGCAAAAAGCGTTTGACAGAGTCAGCTGGCCTTTTTAATTAGGGTCCTGGAAAAATTTGGTTTCGATAAAAGATGGTGTAGTTGGGTCTTCTCTTGTATCGTGACTCCTTGCTTCTCTATTCTTATCAATGGCATTCCGGCAGGTTTCTTCAAAAGCAGCAGAGGTATCAGGCAAGGTGACCCCCTGTCACCCTTCCTCTTTGTTCTTATGGCGGACTCCCTCAGCAGAGCTCTGGAGGCAGCTAAAAGTCAGTCTATCATTTCGGGTCTGAAAATCACCTCTAGCTTCCCTTCTGCCACCCATAGCCAGTTTGTTGATGACACTTTGTTGTTAAGTGTCGCCTCTGTGATTGAGCCCGGCTATCATGGATATCCTATCTCTTTACCAATCAGCTTCTCAGCAAATTATCAATTTCAACAAGAGCAACATCTCCTTCATCAATACTGCTCCTAGGACTCAGAGAAAGATTGCGATATTTTTGGGTGCAATATTGTGGATCTCCCCGCCTCTTATCTTGGCATCCCCCTCTTCCATGGTAAGCAATCTAAAAATCTCTGGAATCCAGTCATTGAAAGATATCAAAAAAAGCTTCTTGAAAGGGGCTCTGCTCAGTCAGGCTGGCAAACTCCAACTGGTTAAAGCCACCCTCCAAAGTCTTCCTACTTACTTCATGTCCCTTCTCAAAGTTCCCAACTCGGTGAAGGAGGTTGTGGAAAAAATCCAAAAGAACTTTCTGTGGTCTAGGACGGATGAAAGGAAGAGGATCCATCTTGTCTCATGGAAGGAAGTGTGTAAGCCAACTTCTCAGGGTGGGCTTGGTCTACGAAAAATGGCTGACACGAATGTGGCCCTCCTGGCCAAACTTGGCTGGGAAGTGGCTAAAGGTAACTCTCTTTGGGCTCAACTACTCAGAGCTAAGTATCTTGCTAATAACGAAGATCTTCTCACTTCCAATCCAATTAGAGGTTCAGCCATCTAGAATTCTGTTATTAGCTCCCTCCCCATTATCCAGGCTGGCACTAAATGGAGATTTGGAAATGGTAGACTTATTGACTTCTGGCGGGATCATTGGATAGGGGTCGAGCCTCTTGATCGCAATCCATCATGGGATCCTGTGAAAAGAAGCCTCATTAATAAGCAGGGAAGATTAGTTTCGGGCTATTGGAAGATGGTGAATTCCATTCCCTCCTGGAATATTCAGGTCTGGGATGATATTAGTGAACAACAGAGAGCAGCTCCTGACTTCACTCAAACTATGTGCTCTCTTCCATCTCTATATCCCCTTCTCCCAACATGAAGATGAGCTAATTTGGCCCCTCTCCCCATCTGGCTCTTTCTCGGTTAAGGCTGCTTATCTCTCGATGCATAGTGCTGACTCTGGTCCCCCCCTCACCAAATTCTGGCCGAATGAGATCATCCCCAAAATTGGCTTTTTTCCTGCTCTCTTCTAAGAATGCTTTCCTCTCTGGAGAAAATCTGAAAAGGAGGGGTTTCTCTCTTCCCACTAGATGTGTGCTCTGTACTAAGGAGGTGGAATCCTCTACCCATCTTTTGATCCACTGTCCCTTTTCGCAAGTTATCTGGCATTGGTTCTTATCGAGGATGGGTGTGTTTTGGACCTTCCCTGAGTCCATTCAGGACACCCTCTCTCAATGGAGTTCTCCCTTCACTCACCCGGCTCTAGTTCTAGCCTGAAACTTCTCCTCCCACATGGCATATGGGGCATCTGGAAAGAAAGGAACAAAGAATCTTCAAAGACCAGAGTCTTGAACCTGATCGGTGGCTACCCAGATTGCTCTTACTTTCCAGGATAATCTCAACTCGCACCTTTGGTCCAAATATCAGCAAAAAATCCAAATTTGTAACTCTCAGGAGTGGCAGAGGTCATTTGGCCATTCATCCTATTAGTAAAGGCACTTCCTCTCGCATGGGATTAGTTCGTTGGCTACCTCCCCTCGGGGCTGGAGAAAACTTAATACGGATGGGGCCTCGAAAGGCAATCCTGGTAATTCTGGTGGAGGAGCCATTCTTCGTTGCTCCTCGGGCTCCATCGTTGCTTCTTCTCATATAATCTTAACTATGGCACCAACCATCGTGCGGAAGCCTTGGCCATCCTCAAAGGCCTTGAGCTGGCTATCAAATTTGGTGATGATCCCCTCCAAGTTGAAAGTGACTCCCTCAACATCATCAATCTCCTGCAGTCAACTGATTCTGGTCAATGGTCGATACAAAATATCATTGCTGATATCAGAATTCTTCAAAGAACTTTCCAAAATCCAGTTCCAGCATGTCCTCCGGGAGGGGAACAAAGCGGTTGACCACCTTGCTAACATTGGAGTTCTCCTTGAGAGTCAACAAAGCTGGATGGACAACTTCCCGCTGACCGATCTCTTCCAAATTACTCAGAATGATATATCCCAATGCTGACTGGTGGAAGGGGGAACTGATATGGGTTTCAGCAAAGCCTTTATGGCCCCCTCAAAAGGCGGCGGCATTTATGTTTGATTTATTTGATTTGACCCTTGGCGATGAACCTTTTGATGACGGTGATGTGTTATGATGTGGAGGATTTCCGCACGCATGGGGTAATTCCTCCCATAAATCATTTGATGATCTGGCGGGAGGACAATGATAACGAGGCCGACGGCTCCCACGCCCTGGTCGGGATGTTAAATGACCCCCATCGCTCTCACTTCTACACTTTTCAAAAAATTTATACAATGGGTGGCCAACTGAAGCATGGCCTGAGCCTGCTGCCTGTGACTCGGTTAAAGATGATGTGGAGGTTTGGAACATTTTGCTGGAAAATGGAATTACGACCTTCCTGGAGAGAATGGCGGGCTACTCGGCCTTGTTTCGTACGCGGTTATGGCTTCCTGGTCAAAGGGGCGGGTTCAGATTGGCAACACGCGCTTTACCATCTCCACCAATGCTATCGCTGATGCCACGGGTCTTCCTGCCACCGGCGACATCTACTTCAAGCACTCACTGCATGCTGAAATGCAGGATTTTATTGCTCCTGGGACAAGCCGGTCAAATACCTCTCTAGCTACACTCGCGATTCCCTGCCTCCTCCATGGAACAGAGTCATGGAAGTTATAATGCGTTACTTCACCATTGACGGTCATTATCGGCTTGTTTACGGCCCTCACTTCTTCATCCTTTCTCATCTGCGTTGGGGAAGAAGATAAATCTGGTGGCTTTCCTTTATCAGTCTTTAGAGCACTCTGTTCAGCTGGCTCGTGATGGGGAAGGGGCTATTCTCCACCAAGGCTTACTACCTACTTTTTTCTGATGCTGCTTCGCATGCCGACTTGATTCACTTCCCCCAAATCTAGTCATCGCGCCACTCTCTCCTCTCCTTCCCCGCCTCCTCCCACCTCCCTCCGCTCTTCTAGTGCCACCATCATCTCGCACCTTTCCTCTGATTCCGACTCGGATGTTGCCATTCTTAGCCCTCCCCTCATTGTTTCCGAGCCCCCGCCCCCTAGTTTCCCCCACACCTTTCATGCTTGTTATTAGAAGGCACTGACACCAGCTTTAAAGTTGTCTCCCCGGTCTCAAGCCCCGATACCTCTCTTGTAGAAGACATTCTGGGCCTCGCCAAGCTCTACCCTGACTCCCGGCCTCGGAGAAGATGGAGATAAACCAGCCTATGGATGACCCCACCTCTCGATCTGGGAACAATCCACTCTTCGACGACAACGATCCTCCTACTGACACTATGCAATCTTCACCGAATTTGAATTCAACTCCCGCTGAGCCTGGGACTACTGACACACAAAGGGATGAACGCAGAGTCGATATGGTTTCATCTATTTTAAACAAGCTTCAGCAGTGCCTTCACTGCTTTGAAGGCCTGGGAGGCATTCACTGATTCTACCAGAGCGCCATTGCCAAAGATTGCTCATCACCCTGGAGCTCATCACCCTTGCAACAACTTGCGGAGGATTCGGGTTCTCCTAGAGCTAGAATCTGTCTCTGAGCTAAAAAAGCTCTTCTGATGTTTTCTTCTTTTCTTCGTTGTCTTTTCGGCTTTTTTTTTTTGGAATCTCCATGGGTACTTTTTTGCTATGCTATATATATTGCTAAATCTGGCCTGAAGGGATTTTTTGTATAAGGTTGTGGGACCTTCTAAAACCCTCTTTTTACCCTATACCCACCCAATTTATGTTTGAAAGATGCATATATTGTAATGTTTTTTTCAATTAAAAACCTAATTAATACCTCTTGCACTCAGCAAAGATATTTGGTGTGTAAGATGTAGCTTTGTAAATTAGTCTAAGGCATCTAGTGTGATGTATGCATGTTTAAATGTAGTTTAATGAAGCCCAAAGATGTATGTAGATTTGGATCTAGTAGATCTTTGGGCTACTAGTATGTAATTGGGTGTTTTGTTGTGATCTCACAAGTAGCCTAAAGATGTGAGAATAAGGCCCTTAGAATGGGCTATGTTAATGCGATTTTATCTAAGGCAAATTTTTTGACAATATTTCCCATTCAATTGACACTAGGCCGACTAGGTAACTTGTGAAGTTGAAAATGTGACTTTTAGAAATTTATAAGATGAAGTTATTGGTTTAGGATGAATTCATATTGGTATTTTTATCCGATGAAGTGCACAATGCAAGATTTTAGTTGGAGATAGTGGGAATATATGTTTGAATATTTTTGTGTATTCTAAGAATAAGATTTAAATTGGTTAATGATGGATAACAAGTATGATTCAATGGAAAGTATTACTAGTTGAGAAAGGGAGTGTATGAATTAATCAATTTAGTATATAATGATTTATGTGATGGGATAAATGAGAAGAATTAATTACCAAATGGTGTAAGTACATATTTGGGTATATACATTTCCCTCATTTTAACATAGTAATTGAAAAATACTTGATTAAAATATAATTGAATGAAACAAAACATCCCATAAAGGCAAGACCCGCACAAGATTGGAATATGTGTGTGACATTTCTCCTTTGTGTGTATATTTTTTCATGTTAGCCTATACATCACATGCAAACACATGTATTAAATTCCAATATATATGCTAATACAAAATCAGTAAATAAGACAAACTAAAAAGTAAAAACATGAATCATTTACACTTGTTTTCCTTAATGTTGAATGTGAGGAAAGAGTAAACTAAAATGTGAAAATGCAAGAAATGTATACATATTATTTCCCATGTTTTATATGTGAGGGATGAGTAACTAAACATAAAGAAGGTAGTAGAAATTGGACCTAATATGTGAAGCTTGTAAACCATCCGCAATAGCAAGGCCTATTGAG
This sequence comes from Taxus wallichiana var. yunnanensis, assembly GCA_018340775.1. Classification (NCBI taxonomy): domain Eukaryota; kingdom Viridiplantae; phylum Streptophyta; class Pinopsida; order Cupressales; family Taxaceae; genus Taxus; species Taxus wallichiana. Next base: position 128,349,066 of record CM031238.1, read on the forward strand.
TGATGCCATGTAAACCATCTACAAAAATTAATCCTAATGAGTGAAGTTTTGTGTAACCATTCATAACAATTGGGCACGCTTCGGTGAATCCGTGTCTAAAATATTGTGATATAATCATCGTGTAAATGAGTGATGTAATAAATGTGTGCATATCATCATATGATTCATATAAATAATTATATTTAATATTTGCATGAATGTGTTATAAAACCCCATAATATGTACCCATTTTGAGGTTAGTGATATTGAAAAGGATAAATTTACTCAAAAGAGAAAGTGTTACTCATATAAAACCGCAATATCAACGCGATCAATGATATAAACCAAAATTATTGTAACAAATAACATGGAAAAATTACATAGTTCATACTATAAAGCATTTATTAGCACAAGTATTGTTTAAAATTCAAGAGATAAAGAAATGTGATTTCCATAAATACGTGTGATAATAGGAGTGAACGCGTTAATTTGGAAAATCAAACAAAATTAATGTGAAAAATTTGTAATATGATCGCAGTAAGCTCAATAATGTGTATGCATCATTGTTCTTCATCAAGTGATTTGTAAGATATATCGAAGAATAATATTACTAAAATTAACACATAATTTTCTTCTCAGTAATTCCTCTTGTAGCCAAAGTATTGATTTTGGCTTTTCCTTTTCTCGAATCTCTCTGTGGACACTTATTTGCATAATGGGGACCTTTATGTGATGAAACAAGTAGGCTTAAATTTACTTCTTTTGCCTACATACTTTCTTTTTCCGAATACAAGTGGTCTTTGAAATGAATCTCTATTTTGCATATGGATTTTTGTATTGCTTGAACTTGTGTTTGAATTTTTTTCTTCTATACCCACCCTTCCCCTTTGAAAAAGAACAATCTTTACAAGAAGAGTGTTTTCTAGGAGCTAGATCAAGATCTGACACCCAAAAGGTTCCAAAGGTGCATACCGCATGCCTGAAATTTATTACCTAATGCTTTTTGATGCTTGAGGGCTTGCTTGCGCTCCCATTTTTCTTTACAGAGTTTAGCATTAGTTTGATCTATTATCTGGTTTATAGCTCCAAAGCTAAGTGTAAATCCATGCATTGCTTTCTTGTATTGAGTGGCAAAATAAGGCGGAAAAGATTCAATATATCTTAGACGCATAGTCTCATCATTGATATTGCCTGAGCTATAATACAATTTCTGCATAAAACATTGATATTCTCTTACTCGTGACATATCACATAACAAACTAAGAAACATAGCAGTATTCATCATCTTATCATCATCAATGTTTCCTATGAACTCTTTGATTATCCCTGTCATAAAGTCAGATATCCCGTGCAGGATTGGATCCTTATCTGGGAGTAAATCCCACCATTCCTTTAGAATTCCAACAAATCCATTTGCTATAGAAGAAGCAATAGTTCTCGGATCTTTTCTATAGATTTCAAGCTGGGTATTACCCCAACCTATCATTCCATGTACTACTTCCTTTACTTCAGCAATAGTTCTACATTCCAATTTATAGTAGTTTGGCTTGAGTTTGTAACTCGCCATACCTTGAAGAGGTTCAGAGCTGTATTTGTAGATGTTTCACCTATTATCATTGCTTCAGCTTCCTGATGCTTTTCTACTTTAACCATGCCTACATGCTTATCATCCTTAAAGAATAAAGGCCTATTCATCAAGAACTTCTTTATGGGGTTTCTTGTCGATCTTTTAGCAAGCTCATGTGACTTGCGACCAAGAAACGACATTTGACCAATCCCCTTCGTTGGTTCTAAAGTTTTCTCACATAACTCCTTTATCTTAGAGTAATCTCAGAATTTGATCTACAGATTCTTGTATCTCATCTAACTTGAGATGAGTTTTCTCATTATCCTCATGTAAATGGACAATACTTTTCTTCAACCAATTCATGTGTATGTGCTAATCATGGTGGCATAGTACTCTTGATACTAGTTGAATGATCTATCAAAGGTCATACTAAATCGGTCATTCTTTGATGCATAACCCGAGGGACTTCATAGAGACTATCCGATGATTATGTCAGTCGATTCTACCTTCTTAAGATTTATCTAAAGAATCCATTTTATCATTCAAGAGTTTCAAAGCACCAAACATCACCATTTTTTCTTAGCTCTATGGCTTTCATTAGCTGTTCTAATCGTGATTTTTCTGAATTAGCAGACACTTCCTCATGGACTACTTTTATAGCTTTATTAGTCCAATTTAGCATTTTGGAACTTTCAGATGGTTCCAATTGTCTATCATAAAGACGTTGATACCGTAATCATCTTTTTGAGTTTGATCTGGAGAGATCAATTCATGAGGTTCTCATTATAGGCAAATTCATCAATACTTCTGGAGGCCATATTTATGGCAGGGCCATTCTTTCGGGAACATATTTTTGGCTAACCACTTCTCACAATCGAACACCATAAAAATCAGAGGGATCATGCACTAAAGAACTGTGATTTCGCAAAGAAAAAAGTTTTCTTTTCTTTTTATGATCATTTGACGACTCTCCTACTTGAGAAATAAGAAGTCGTTGAAGACACTCGAACTTGTTCGGCACCAATATTTGAATTATTTCAAAGGAGAGTAACATTATTCTTATTTTCTCGTAACGGCTTTGCATTTTCAAGCTTGGGTGAAAAATTTGATAATAAATTTTTCGACAAAGTCCATTCTCTAGTGGACTTTGATCTCGAGACCACGAAATTAATTCGGGCTCGATTTTCATCACTTTCTAGATTTACATGTGACACATGAAAGTGTTCTAGAAAGATTTTTAAAAATATAATATCAATTAGATGATGAGTAGCATATAAAAACACGACTTAATGCCTAATGTATCCATATTGACATGATACACCATGATATGGCAAGCCCATCACAAAGAGACATGACAAACTTGACCAATTCTAGTAGTGTTAATTGTTAGTCCATGTGTGCAATAACATGTATGCACAAATCATTAATATAAAGAAATTGTGTACCAATAAATAATAAGCATCGAGAAATGAAATAAATAACCAATGTACATAGAGCAATGCATTAACAAGCAATTTCATAACCACTAAATATAAAAAAAATGTGCACATAGCAATGTGTTAACAAGCAATGGAATAATTGCAAAATACAAAAACAAATATGCATAAGGAAATGTATAAAAAAAATATATATAATCATAGTGTGTAACCATCCAAAGTTCCATGAGACATGTGTAATAACCAATGATCTATCAGTCAATATTCTAAAGAAACAACGTGTCAAAAGTGATGTCAATAAGTAATAATTGTATTATAAATACATTGAAGGGCCTAGAGCCAAAAATGCAATCAAGTAATATATACCAAGCATGCATGTGAATAATCCATGCATGCAAATCAATGTGTACTATAAGTAGTTTGTAGTAAATAAATGTATGTCATAAGAAAACTATGCAACAAAAATGTGTCTAATGGAAATCACTCAAGAAAGTAAGAAATATTTCATAGTATGTATGATCCTATTAAATATGTAGCAAGAAAGATATCATAGTATCTGTTATATTCTAAGAATGTAGTATGTATCATAGGAATTAGAAGGGTAATATTCCCCAATGTAAATAAGAAATGGAAATCACATATAAACATCCATTTAGATGAAAAAACATATCATTGATCATGCAAGTTACCAAGCAAACATAGCATAGAGAAAAAAAACGTATACAAAGAAAACATAATATATAACATACAAGAAAGGGAAAACACAACCTATAACATGCAATTGCAAAGAATAGTAAAAGAAGGATATATTGTCACTTAAACAAGTGTTTAAATAAATAAGAACAAATATTATCACATAGTAATCACACAAGATGGAGTAGTCAATGTTGAGAAGTTCATATAATAGTCAATGGAACAAAATATGCATATGCATGGAGTAGTCAAACCAATAAATTTCACATAGCATGTAATATAAAAGTGAAGAGAGAATTAAAATTAATCAATTTTGTAAAGTCTTCAAGGAATATAATGCACAAGTGCATGAATCATTCAAATCAAATAATGTTATGAATCAAGAAATGATTTATGCGATTAGTGTAATGCAAGTAATCAATCATGTAAGAAAGTAGTTTTGTGTGAGAAATCAATCATATAAGCAAGCATTTTCATATGAGAAATCAATTATGTAAGAAATTAGTATCATATGATAAATTAATTTCATGTAAAAAAGTAAGGATAACGAAAATAGATGCTATGACCAATAGTGACGAAATGAGCATGATCATAGTTGAGAACTTGGGTCTAGAAGTAATAAGTGTGATCATCAGGAAAACCATGGTAAAACATGTGTCATAAGAAGTAAATAAGTATAGTGTAGACAATTTACTTGTGTTGAGAAATGTGACCATGATAAAATATGGTATATCTACCTCCGAGGGTTGCTTATTAAGCATCTCCCAAGATAGAAGGATATAAAATATGTAATGTACTAGAGATGTGATCGAATTAATTTCAAGATGTAATATGCCGCCCATTGTGGATATTCCCAAGGTAGCAATGTGTATAATTACCATGGGTTTTAACCACTTAGTGTTCTCTATGAAGTTTGAGTGCTAAGGTAGTATAGAGTGTTAAACTTAATGATAAAAAGGGTCAAAACTAGGCACATATTTGTATGTTGCATATAGGTATTAATTTTGTGTTTTGATAATATTGTATTGTTTTTTATTTTTGGAATAAGAGGTGTAAAATGTAAATTCAATACTAAAGGCCTTGGGAATTGGCTAGAAATAGGTAAAAATTGGGGTCCTCGGTAGTATTATTCCCACAAAAATCATATCATACCCTTGTAAAATGTGTTACATCATCAAGAAGTGATGGGGTTTTTGGTAAATGGTTCCCTCAAAAATCACATTGGACCTATGAGAATGTGTTGCATTATCAATTAATGATGGGGTCCATGATAAAATTTTCCTAAATAATAAAAAATAGAACAATGCAAAATGTGTTGTATCATCAACTATCTCCCTAGTTAGGATCTAGGAAAGAAAAACATCAAACAATCAATAGAATTTATATAATGTGTGTGTGCACATGTGAAGTTACATATACAAGATAAATTTCAAAATCAATTCAATGATCAACTTGGTGAAATTTCTTATACCGTGTATTGTAAAATGATCATTCTCAATATTTTTTATGAAGCTACGCCATGAGTCACTAGTAATCATTGTAATAGGGAGAACTCGGTGTGAATGAGATTACATTGGTATCCTTTGAGGGTCATGGATGCTCCAAAACTTATGTGTGTCACACACATGTAGATATCATAGACTGTGTTGGATGATATGTAGGAATCACCACATGGTCATGTGAATTCTCTATCAATGTGTAGTGCAAAATTGTTCCATCATAAGAAAGTTGAATAGTCTCATTGTTGAAATGGAATCTAAGCTACTCAAATCAATATTACGTGTTACACCCATTGATTTTATCTATAAAATATTGAAGGAAGCATCATATTAAGATACATCATACCTAATATGAAATGTCATAAGACAAGTTTTTTTCAAGTGTCATTGGATATTGAATGTTTTTCATATTGTTAATTTTTGTCTTAGTAAATGGTTCTACATCATGCCCAAGGGTCTTGATAAAAGCTAGAATGCATATAGTAACTTCATGAAAATAGGTGGATTCAAAATTTTGGAATGTGTTTCCTTGTATAAAACGGTTTATGGTTAATGGTTCCAAATAGGATGATTTCTTCTTTTTGGAGTGTTTGGGAATAAAATAATAGGTTATGGATTGTCATGTTTAGGAATTTCCTTTTACGGTGGTCTTACATTAGGTTTATCTTTGATAGATCATTAGACATAATGTGTCATACTAGAGGAAGAAGAGGGTTGAGGAGAATCAATATTTTTCATCCATGTACTTTGTGTAATATATTGTCTCTTTTGTGTGATTAAGTTTAGACTTGACATAAGTTAGAGCCAAAGTTTTATGTCCATCTTCCCCATACATGTAGAAGGGATATGTGTTTTAGGAAAAACATTGATAAGGGAATTTTGTGTTTGGATATAGCATCCTATGTGTTTTACCTTTTCATTAGATCAGTCTAAGGTTTTGTTGCCATGATGGGAAAGTATGGAAATCCATTGTTCTAAAACATACAAAGTGTTTGTATTATATCCTTTGATTTGATTATAATCACAAAATGGTCTACCTTGTTTTTATCATAATCTATAAGTAGGGTAAAACCTTATAGAAAGTAATGTTATAAATCCTTGGTTAATTAATTGAGATAAGATATGAATCTTCTTTTAACTATTATGTGTATGAGTAGAATATGTTTTTCATTAGGGTTGAACTTCAATATGCGCACATATGTGATCATATGTAATGGGTCTATTAAAATAAATTTTCTTATTTTTCATGATTTGATATAATTAGCTTAATTGTGAATTGATCTAGGTGATTTGTTTTTTAATCACATCAATGGTGTGTTGTGAAGATTGACATGTATAAAATGTAATGGTATTATGTGAATACTACTCTATGTATGAGGTAGGTTTAAAAAAGGTATGACTTGTTTTGATACTCTTAAGGAAGACATGGACATGAAGATATATAAGAGTACTCCCAAAGCTATTCAAAAATTGTATGATAATATAGAACCATCAAAGGTGGATCCTTAGTTCTAGAAGTAATTTTTAAGATTAATTTAGATACTCAAATTAATGAGGCATCTATGTTTAAAAATTAGTTACGAATTTTGTGAAACTAAAAATTGTTTTTGAGTACCTCTATGTAATGCATAAAAACTTCCAAGTTTTTTTAAATATATGTATATTTTTCTATTAGGTCCCTTTTATAAAAAAATAAACAATTCATAATTCCAACAGATTTTGTAGGGATAATAAAAAATAAGAGAAGTTTTGTCACTATTGAAGAGAGGACAAAAATATCCACGGGTTTTGAAAATCAAGTCTTTATTATTGATTTATGATTTGAAAGGTGTTATGGTAGAAAAAAAGACCTAAAAAGGATATAGTAGGGTTACCTATAATGAAATCCTAAGGAAAAGTATGAAAATCATATTTAGGTCATGAAAAAATAAAAAATAAAGAAATCAAAACTTAAATATGAATAATGAATACAAATCCTTATAATATGAAATATTAAACCTTAGGGGTGGTGCAAAAAAGCTACAAAATGCACATATAATTAATGTAAGTGAGTTCACCAAAATGTAATGCTAAATTTAGGATGTTTCTAATTAATGTATTAACCAATTGGGAAATGATGAGATACAATCATATTACAATAAATAACAACAAACATTCATATCGTAGCTTATGTCCAAATAAAATATGGTAAATTTTGCTAGCATAGATAAGCTAATTAAAAATGTGAAAACTAGGGTTAGAGAGGATTGCATAAAAGTGGTATGATATTGTGTAGAAAGGGTTTGTAGGTTATTGTCAAGTTGTGTTAAAAATATGGGAGTTTGATTCTAAGTGCAAAAAAAGTTTCATGTATTAGACAAAGTCTCCCAAGTGGTTTTATACTATATGGATGGATTTTCCTCTTTGATTCTCATATATACCTCGCTTTGAGAACTATGTTCCTATGTAGATGAAGCTTCATCTTCCATGGTTGAAATCCCACGCTTTCCATTTTATAACTTATTAGGTTTACTTTGTATTCTTTGTTAAGGGACATAAAGGGTCTTAGCACTCTTGGGTTTAGTGAAACCCACCATGCCTACATAGAAATACTTTAAAGAGGCATCAAACGCATATATTTCTCTACTTGATGTATGTGTACAAGATGTATAAAAACATGTTTGGCAATGAAGACCTAATTAGGCCTTATGGAACTCAACAATGATCTTTGGTGTGTGAGATGTATATTTAGAAATTGGCCTAGGGAATCAACTTGTTATTTATGCACACTTAGATCTAATTGAATATGTGTGAGAGACTAATATATCAATTGGATTAATTGTTTTAATCTCCTACATATCCAAACATGTGATATGTGAGGCCCTTTGAATATGTTATCTTAGTGTGTTTTTATAGATGAGTGTTAACAATATTTCCCACTTAAATGACATTATGTTGGTGTAGACACTAAATTTTGATAACTTTTCCTTGTGCAATGCCAAGTTTTACCTTGTATCCTTTTAAATAAAAATTCTCACATTTAGAATCTCATCTCTTTGTCTCTCTAGACATTATACAACTTGCTTATCTTTATGTTATGTTTTATCATTACTACTAGAAATATTATTCAATCACATCAACATAAAAATATGTTATTCAAAACACAAATTTAAATTTAGATATTTTTCTCTCCCATGTCCAAAACCATATAGAAGGTTTGGGATGTGGGGTCCAATTGTTCCTAAACTTTATGGTCCCACCCCTTCTCACTCACCAACTCTACTTTCAATTCTAAATCATTCTTTAGGTCATTTCATCTTCTTAAGGTCATCCTTAACTTAATATTTTGCCTATATAAGACTATATAAGCAATTCATCATCACATTATAACTCACCAAAAATGATTACAAGCTCATATTTCAAACATCATTCCAAAATCACTCAAAGGGTTCCTAAATATTCTCAAATGAATTACACATAAACACTCAACCAAGTTAAGGATCATAGCTTCATCCATCTACGAGCATGAAAATATCATAGAAGCCATGTCTTAACAAGATAAAATGCATCCTAAGAATTGGATAATGGGTTCAAATCAATGAAAGGGTTAGGTCACATATCTTAGGAACACCATATATCATTACTATTGTGTCGGTACATTCTATACTACGTAGATAGCCCAATATATTAGTGTCAAGAGACATGAGGGCACCCCTATAAGGTTGGTTAGATATACACACTTTCACAAGAACTTAAGAGAATTACATAAGGCTTGATTTCCACAATAAGGATATGTGGTGCAACACTAGGATTGGTTTAGTAGTTGAGATTTTGACCACCTAGGGTATTCTAGCCTCAAATGAGCACACATGTTTTTCTACTTTTGTTTGTTAAATATCTAATGAAAAATTATGTACATTGTTACGATTTATACTTTGTTATAGGTCATTTAAGGTCATCTTGAAATTGTACAAGAAAGAATGAAAAATAATGAGCATTATTTACGAAAATTGAAGCATATATAAATTTATAGAAACCGACAATCTCATGGTCCAAAATTGTAAAGTCCATGTCCTACGTTGCATAGTTCATGCCTAAGATGTAAAAATTCTATACGATCATGTACCTTCAAATTCTCCAGTTCCAAAAATGTGAAGAATCTATATCTCTAAATCTTCTTGGTCCATTGTTCTACACACTGTATGATTTCCAGCCAAGCCTCGCTAATCATAGTGGATGTGTACAAGATTTTCCCATGATAGAGGTAGAAATACGATTAGCTACAAAAATGCATCAAATCCATTATCTGTAATAATTACATAGTAATCTGCGTATAGTTCAATGGAGTAGAAAAACCTCCACAAACCACATCTAGATCACTCCAAAATCATCCTAAACAACTAATTCTATCTCTCCTCTCATATTTTGAGAAATTTATTAATCATTTATTAATTTTTTAGTTCATTTTAAGTTTAAATGCATTATTTTGGTCATGATAAATTGATGTTGGAAGTTGATTATATCACTATAGTTTACACGTCTCTATCCCTTACATCCTTCTTATTGTTATGTATCCCATAAAAAAACTAGAATTTAACTAGGGTGTAAACATTTTGTTAACCTAACTTGATAAAAGTCAAAATCAAAATCAATGACATGTCTCAACCTATGAAGCTATAATTGAAATCCTCTCTATAATAGTTCACATTTCTTCCTTGCTCACCTCAAAAGATTCTTTAGAAATTACTTGAGTGTTACCTTTTATCCCTCTCTCTCCCCCACCACTTGGGGTTGATTCAAGTGCACATTATGGAAATAAATTTAATGTCACTACCCACCGTGATTACCACCACAATATTGGTCACTCCGCTAATAAATATTTTAAGATTTTACCCGTTGAATATGAGACTACACCTCAACCCAAGCCTTTAAATGAAAATGCAAAGTTGAAAATATTTATTGATCCACTCTTAGAACATGATGATGTCAAATCTAACCCATAAGTCCATAATGTTTATCATGTTGTCCCACCCCACCCTATTATGATAACATGTTTGGAGTAATGATTGGAATTAATTTCACCATGGCCTCCTCACCAATTATTTCCTTTTATAATACCGATATGGCACATGAGTTTATCTCTAATACATTATGCATCCCCACTTTGATTGACCAATGCCCCATGTGCATGTTTTGGTTGATATCACGACTCCCAATAATGTGCTCTTTTACATTACTATGCTCTCTTAGGTACACTAAGAGTATGTCATTTTTTATCCTCACACAAACATTGGGAATGTTGTATTTCGTAGGCCTCATTACCTTTTATTTTAAATTATTAGTTTCCTATTCTCTCACATCATGTGACATGAGTCCAAAGTTATTATTGTATTTGCACCTATACCTTTTATGTTACACTAATGTGTCAAGTTCATTTACAATAATCAAGTGATCAAAATTAGGGGAATCCCATTTGTAGCTTTCTCATCATCACAACTAGGCCAAATACACATAGACACTCTCTCTATTACATCTATAGATTCACTTGTTACCTCTCAAGTTACATCTCTTCATACACACATACATAGGTCTCATCCGCGATCACCTAGAACACACACCACTCATCATCGACACACTCTCTTTAACCTAGGACTCAATCATCTTCTAAATCTATTACCTCTTATGGGTCTTGTTTCCCTCATGCTCCTATTACACATTGTTTACACCATTTTTAAGTTTAATAGATTTTTATGGAATGCACAACAATAAAAATGAATGTAAGGTTAGGAAACTAGGATCTATTATGATTATTAAACTTCAAAAATTAATTGTACAAAATTAAAACAATGTATATGATCTTGTAATAAATGAATACAAGATCAAATTTACGAGAGGAGAATAACTTATCTATACAACGTTGTATAAAAGAGATCTAGGTGCATAGATTAGAGAATATGGGAGTAAAAATATTGGAGAAACTTCACATTTGATATTGTTTCTTGAAAATGCCCCAATGGAGGACTTTACATCTCAGTCATGATGTATAATCTAGTCCTACCATTTTTATATAGTATTAGACACCTTAAGAATTGGACTCTATAACTTTCTAAGTCTTTCAGTGGCCTAAAATGTACTTCACTATCAAAGCCTAATTTCCACATAGTCCCTAACCATTTGTAATTAGATGAATCACACAAAAACCCTAACCATGGGTGAAAGACCCTACAAGAAGGTTATTTTTAGGTTAAAGTGTAATCCATGCATCACCTATATTGAAAATATTTTAAAGAGGCCTCAAACTACATGCAGTTCTCCACATAACATGTAACATTTATATGAGTGCAAATAGTTAGCAACTTGAACCACTTTAATCATATTTAGTAGAATTGTGCTCTTATTAATACTCTTGATTGAGGAAATTTGTGTGCTTGGGATTGAGGGATTCTATACTCTCCAACCTTGATGAATTCTTTATAATTGTATTAGAGGTTTCCCTAGTAGATGCACATCAGCTTTAGGGGGATTTAGGAGCCTTCAAATCCTTTTTTGGTGTGTCAATAAAATTCCATGTGATTTCTAGGTGAATAATAAAGGTGATGTTAGCTTACTTATATAGGAATTTTAAGGTAAATTAGCATGATAATGTCGACCTAGAAAATGAAAATACCCAACAAATCATATCACATTAAAAACAAAATTAGAAAATGTGTCGATGAAGACCTTACAAGTTTGCTTGAGAAAAGATTATATAAACTGACCAAGTTTGTATGGTTTTGGATTGAAAAGAGGAATGTGAAATATGAATGTTGCATCATGGAAAGTAGAGTTATAACATTGTTCTTATGTATTAGCATTGAAAATTTATCAACACATAGGTGTATGAAAATAAGAAAGTTGGGAAATAGATAACAATATACACTATGTAGGGTTAGGATGTGTGTGTGTTTTCCTAGCAAAGAAGCACAATTACAATAAGTAGTGTCAAAGAATAAATTAAAAAATTTAAGTGTGAATGCATTTACCCCATTTAAGTATGAAATGAAAATTGCATGATTAAAGGAAAAGATACCTGAGTGTGTAGACATACTTTGTCTTTGCTCAAAGTTTTTGTTATCCATATGTGTTGGTGTTGGCATGCTCCATGATGAAACCTACACCATAGAGTGTAGTCAATGTTCATAGAAGAAATTGAATTTTAATTCAAGTAACTATAGAATTTAAACTTGCATAAAGTGAAAAGAAGAGATGTAAAACATGGAAAGAGTACACTTTTATTTATGAAGGGAAGGGCTTCTTATTCGTTGTTTGGAGTTAGAGGTTTAGATTATTGTTTATGAACTTTTTTTGAAGGATTGGGAGTGATCAATCCCTAATTATGTTGAATAATAAAATAGATTATTGTGTGTATCCAACCCAACACTTTGAATGAAAAGTAGAGAAAGAAGGAAAAGGAGATACTAATGAAACTGTGAAGGAAGAAGAATGTGTGTCAAATATTTTAGTGAATCTAATATCTTCCCCTTTAACAACAAGGAGAGAAAGAATTCCTACAAAGAACTTAGTTTCTTTGATAATTTCCATAACCCCACAGACCACGCCATTGTAGATGGATATAGGCATAATGTTTAGATGTATAGACACAAGGTATAAATGAGAATGAGTTCCCCCATGCTATCCTCATGTGTCATAATACTAAGTAAGATTAGTATGCTGAAATATCAATGAAGAAAGAGACCAAACCCCAAAACACATTTTTGTAACTATAATTGACTACTAAAGTGGCAGAGAGAGTGAAATATTCATGCCCCTTGTAAACTAATATCAATTATGTCAATTAATTCTACTATTGTGACAAAAACATGTATCCGTGATGAGAAATATGAAACCGTATAAAAACTAGTGTTTTTCCTAGTGAGAAAATGTATAGTATGGTTAGGAACATCCATATGGTACTAATCCTTCATGCGATTTTAACCCTATGTGTTTTTTAAAATTTTGATGTGTTGAATTTTTTTAAATATGTTTTCCCTCAAAAACTTGTGTCTGAGCCTATAATTCTTCTAATAAGTCTAGAATATATCTCGATGAATACCCCCTCTTTGAGGCATGTGTGATAAACCATCAAAGTGTGCAACTCAAAAGAATATGTGTGTGTCCATGCATTGTATGTCTAAGAATTTGTGAGATATTGTAGAATGTTGAAGATTTTTCCATCTTAGATAACTTGTTCCTACCAATGGGGTTGCACATTATGGAAACCATGGCACACAAAGAGACAACCAACCATAGCAATAAAATCAATAGAAGTAGTGGCATCAACAATGTCAATAGTAGTAGAAAAATACAAATGTAATAGAACTAGGATAGAGACAAAACAATAATCAAGTAAGCAAAAAAATCAACATAACATAAAGAAGAGTTGCATCAAGGTATAAAGTGACAAAACATGGGATACCCATGGTGTCACAAGACAATCAAGATACTTATGCCACATACAAAAGTATCAATGTCACACAAGAAGGCATTAAGCCAAAAATATGGGACACCCATGATGTCACAAGAAAAGTGAGGCACTCAGGCCACATACAATGAAGTAGATAAGTAGTAACACAAATAACTAGCAAGTATTTATAACAAATAATAACATCAAATACTTGATAAAAGTATTGAGTAGTAAGAGATTACATGAAGCAAGATATGTCAATGATGCACAAAACAACTATGCTAGTCATGTTATTTTGGAAAAAAACATATGCACGATATATGTAATTAAGCATAGTGAGGAAGTAAAAAATAATTACAATTAAATAATAATACTTGTATATCGTTGAGGGTTTCCCCCAAGAGAAGAATGTAAGGAACCACAATAGATCCTATTGTCCTATAATGATCTGTGTGTCATATATCAAGCTCAATGTAACTCATGAACATGTGTGTAAAGAGTATAAAAGATATGTTATCAATAAAACCATAGTGACAAACAACATATATAATGTAAATTGTTAAAAAAGTAACTTATGTGTAGAAGTCATAGTTTTGGTATTTTTATAAATATATGAATGTTTTTTTAATATAGGTATGTACAAGGAGACTAGTAGTAGAAGAGCTACCCAATGGGAGTCTTGATCGGGGGAAGATGAACCCAAAATGATGAAGGAGGTGTAGACCTCAAATATGTCATAGTATGCGTAGAAAATGTAGAGGGTTCATAACATGATAGAAATATGAAGATGGATATACTTAGTAGAGATAGTATGGGTAGAAGAATTTGAATTGATATTTGTGATTAGAATATTATGTCTTAAAGATATTACAATTGATTAATATTGATTTTGATTTATGCGGGAAACTCCTTTTGATTGAAGATATGTGATATAACTTGTGATGATGGTGGATAATAATAATAGTATTAGCAAACATATTAGAAACATGATACTTACCAAATTACATAAGGTATTATAGATATAATGCAAGGAAATATATTATTGGAAAAGAAAGAAGAGAGATCCAAAAATGCCCTAGAGTATTAAGAAAGGTATTATATGACAAAGCATATGCATAGAATATCAAGATAAAACTACTAGAAAAATAATGCATCATAGAAATATAATTATAGAACCAAAGAAGGAAAATCCTGATTTAGACTATGTATCTCGTGGCTTTGGGAAAATCATGATGAACCCGATAAATAATTTTATATTGATTAATGCAAAATCCTTAAAGTCTTTAGGATAAGGAAAAATCATCATTATCAAAGAAAGGGTGTGGAATTTATGCAAAGGCTTATGATATATTAATTTTCTCACCATCACCAATATCAAAATACAAATTATCAACCCATCTATCATCTTTTGAAAGATGGATCCATATTAGTAACTTGGTACCATCCTGATATTTTCCTTCATATTACCCCCATTGGGGATGGGAACCGTAGTGAGACATGATTTCCATGTGTAGTAGGTGTCATTAATCGTTACTAGTAATAATGGAATATGAGCAAAAGCATTTGTATGCGTATTATAATTATAATCACAACTCGTATCATCATTTGGATCATAATTTTTCTTAGTTTGTTGTGGAGAAGTAGATATATATGCAAAATTTATTGTTGAGTTGCCCCTTGATTGGGATTGTGTATGTTATAAGTTCTCTGAGGTCATGTGTGCAATTAATCACGATTCTTGCTATTAATTCCATGATAATAGGATGTAGTTATAATACTAAGACCATTTCTTCCAAAGGAAGTATTGCATTCATATCCTCATTGTGAGTAGATGACTTGTGTTGTATATCCAAAGATGTATCATTCAATATCATGTTATGCTCATCTGATATAGTTGTTATATCTTTTGGTACCCATTTATATTTAGGGACTTGAAATGATTGCATAGTATAATGTCATATATCAAAGGAAATAAATCTCTTACGCTCAATTTTTTGGATTACGTGTTATAAAGCATAATAATATTTTTATAATGTCCATTAATTCTATTGCAAAATGGTTGACCTTTAATTTTTTCAATCCAAGATTGAGGGTAGTAATGATTAGGTAATAGAGTGGTTAATTGTTTATAAAGTAGATCATATAAGATATCGTGTTGTTTAGCACTCTTTTCAAAACAAAGAGACACTTTCGGATTTGGTTACTTTAGTATGTGAGATTGATCATGTGGAACATACACATTTTTACTTTATGTAGGACTTTCACTTCACTTGTAGAAGCACATTTATCATTTATAACATTTGAATGGAATTTATTTTCGATAGCCTTAGAACTATTTGATCATGGTGCATAGAGACATTATGGACATGGGAATTGAAATAATCCTTTAGATACACTATCTCAAACATGAGATATTGTATTTCAATACTCATGGATTGAAATTGGGCTTGAAAAGTATACTATAATGCGTGAATAAAATATAAGAGAGATTTATAAAAGAGGAGATCATATTTAGGTGGAGGAGCTCAAATAACATGGGTCATGATGGTATAAATAATGTCATAAGAACCTCTAATTAGGTAATAAAAAAATTAGAATCAACACATGAAGGCTCTATAGTCGAGAGATCATATAAGATAAGATCCAAAATTGATGTTGAGAAAAAAGTGACCATTGTCAAATTGATAAAAATGGCCATATATGAAAACATTAAGTGAATTTTAAAAAACAATAAGAGGTATTTTAGTATATGAACATTTTAAACAATAACCTCCAATGGATTTGCAAAAAAATGTATATATTTCTTGTTTTGCCCGGATTACTATAGATAAAAATTTTATTAAGAATTAGAGAAAATAAAAAGATTTTATAAATATATAAAAATTTCAAAGGAAATAGAACCGTTATGCCGAGATATGAAATGAAAGGTGATTTGGAAATTAGGATCTCTAGAAAGAGACTCAAAGGGTAAGACCAACCATGAAACCCTAGGGAAATTTGTACAAACCAAAGTTAGGGCATGTGAAAGATGAGAATTAGGTTAGGATCTAATTATACAATATAAAATTGAAACCCTAGGGAAACTAGGGTTTGAAATAAGGTGCAAGATACAAATTTAGTTTTACTAAAATGTTTACACCATTGTTAAGTTTAATAGATTGTTATGGAATTCACAACAAAAAAAAAGAATGTAATTTTAGGAAACTTGGAGCTATTTTGATTAATTAACTTCAACGTTAATTGTATAAGATCATAATAATTTATTTGTTATTGCAATGAACGAAAAACAAGCTCAAATATATAATAGGAATGTAAAGTTGGATATACATAGTTTTACAAAAAGATCTAGGTGCACAGACTGAAGAATATGGGAGTGCGGTGTTATGTTTTGGAGCCTGTTTTCATGTTAGAGTGTGGTACACCTTCTATGTGTTACACTCGGGTATTTTTACGACAGTCCTACTCGCGGTGAGCGGGTTAAGGGGGTTGGGGGTGAAGCCCCCCCGATCAATGGGGACTCGGGGCAAAGCCCCTGAAGCAAATTTTCATGGGTGGTTTATTAACCCATGGGTAATGGGTAACCGTTATGGGCTATTTTTGGGCCCATGGTTTTTCGGTACCCATTGTTTTGATACCCACAGTTTTTTGCCCATGGTTTTGATACCTGATTTTGTATCAAACTACTTAAGCAATTGTCTATTTATATGGTCTTATGCATATGATACATAGATAAGCAAATGTATTGTAGATGTGTTTTGAATTCGGGTGTGAATTCTATAGAGTTTGTTGAGCATAGCTCCAAATGGATCTGGGTATTGTATTGAGAGAGTGGAGGCTTGTAATAAAATCTGAGCAAGTGATTCTTGGTGGATGTAGCCCAAATTGGGTGAACCACATTAAATCTTATCTCTTTGTGTTGTGTTATTTATTCTGCACTTTTATTTGAGATCTGTAATATTTTTTGCATATTAGTTTCTACTGTTGTGATTTTGTAAGGGATTATTCCGCATATTTTATCTCTTATTTCCTAACATGCAGAGACTAGAGAAACTTCACTTCATATATTGTGACACGAAAATGCCTTGGTTCAAGACCATACAACTTGGTTAAGATTTATAATTGGTCATGCCCCTTCCATACAATATTGGACTCCTTCAAAATTGGATTCTATAACTTTTTAGGTCCTTTCATGTCCTGAAAATGTACTTTTTCAAATCCTAGTTGTTGCACCATCTCAAAACCATCTATAATCAACTGAATTATCCCAAAATCCTAAACATGGGTGGAAGACCTTATAAGAAGGTTATTTTTAGGGTTAAAGTGTAATATTTTCACTGCCTACATTAGCACTACTCTGAAGGGGCATCAAACTACACGTAGTTCTCCACCTAACATGTGAAATTTATATGAATGTTGCTAGTTAGAAACTTGATCATTCTTGGTAGAATTTTTCTCTTGATAAGAATTTGGAGTGGGGACTTGGTGTTCTTAGACTTGAGGGAAGCTAGACATATTGACCTGGTTGAGTACTTTGGAATTGAATCGAGTTTTTTCCCAAGTGGATGTGCATCAAATTTAAGGAGATTTACATAGCCTTGAGTGCCTTTTGTGAGTGTTGTAAGTGAGTGTGTCAATATAATTCCATGTAATTTCTAGGTGAGTAAATGAGGTGATGTTAACTTTCTTATATAGGACTTTGAAGGTAAGTTATCATGATAAAGTCATCTTAAGAAGATGAAAATACACAACAAATGGTATTGTATCAAAAATAGAGTTGGAAAATGTGTTAGTGTAGGTCCATACAAGTCAGCTACGACCATATTATACAACCTAACCAAATCGTATGGTTTTATATAGAGAAAATGTAAGTGAAATATGAAATTTACATCATGGAAAGCATATTTTTATCACTAGTCTTATGTATTAAAATTCATAATGTTTCGGCACATAGGTGTATGAAAATAAGAAAATTATGAATAGATATAGCAATGTGCATTGTGTTGGGGTAGGTTATGGGTGTTTTTCTTAGCCAAGAATTGTAATTGCTATAAGGAGTTTGACAAGAGTAAATTTCCAAATTTGGGTGTCTATAAACATATTACAAATTTTACACTTTGATCATACATGAGAATTTTTCATCTCTTCTACTACTTGAGGGGCTCACATCCTCTCTTCCTACCACACATGACATGCCTCTTCATGAGGTTCTTATTGGATAGCTTTTGTGTTATCCCCTTTCTTATACATAGCTATTTTCAAAACATTGTAAAACATTCAAATAATCACATAATACAAAAACATTCAAAATGAGAAAAAATCCAAAATCGGACCATGTTCTAGTTTTTTCAAATGGCTTGTTAGTTTGTACCTAATATTTTTACATTTATTTGTTAGTGTAGGATATTATTTTTCCTCATGTATTATTTATTATGGGTTATTTCTACACATGAACTATTCATACACTTGAGGAGTTATCTTACATAAGTTTATTTTGTCATAGGAGTTACATTTGACCACCATTGTTAGCTATTGGGAGTTGTTCTTTCATCACCATTATAGGCAATGGATGTGGATCTTGACCACTATTCTAGGTGTTTGTTACACTTTAGTGGGAGTTACTCTTTGATCACTATTCTAGGTGGCATATATTTGACCACTATTCTAGGTGGTTGTTACACTTTAGTGGGAGTTATTATTTGATCACTATTCTAGGTGGTGGGTCTTTTATCACAATCTAGGTGGTGGTTACAATTTCTTCCTCTTATTTGTAACACTCATTGTAAATAAATTCCAAGTGTATTGCATTTGTTTGTCTCACGTTTAGTGAACCCGAGTGCATTCAATTGATCTAGAATACAAGCCATTTTTTCATATTGCTCTCATTTGATTTATCTCTCACAGCTTTCTTGTTCATTTGATACTTTGCTTTGTTCAAGATTTTGTACACTTTGTATTATTTTAGTTGCTCGATCTTGGTGTAATATTTGATACGCTATCAAAGTAAAGGTCTAGTAAATAAAAGGCCTTTCATTTTTGTTATTCATTTGAAATCATGAGTTTTACTACATTAGTGTTTTGGATGTTTTTGTATCACCTTGGATTGTTCAAGATTTTCATGTGGGTTTTGATTTACTTGGTTCATTCCTTTCTTATTTTCCATGGAGTCATCCAACATCTACCAATCCTTTGTTATTTTCAATGAGGACCTCAATGCTTGATTGCCAACTTGATGCCACCACATATCCCTGGAATTACATGACATCTACATGACTAGCTTTAAATTCTCTCAAATCGGTGTACAAACACTAAAAATATTTGACTCAACCTAATGACCTCGATTTGTGGCAGGGGGATACGATAGCATACCCCTACAACCCCATGGAAATTAGGCCTTTGGTCATGCTCGGTGCATTGAAAATCACTACCTAGGAATTAAGGTGGGATCATAAATAATCCTACAAAAAAATTGATAAGAATATTCCTTCAAAGCTAATTTTAAAACCATAATTTTCCATACTAAAACGATTATTAAAACCAAAGCATGTTTTAATTTTTTTTAATAACTAGTTTTTTATTATTTCCCTCAAAAGGATATTTCTCCATTGAGATGCATGTAGGAGTGTGTAGGTGGATTGGTTAAAACTTAGTATTACCTTGGAGAGGTATTTGGTTCAAACCCCACCATAGTTCTATTGACTGAATTTTTTTAGTCAAGTGCATTTAATTTTTTTGCAAACATTTAAAATGGGCATTAATGGAAAAAACATAATTTGTAACAAATTTTTATAGGAAACTTGGATTTGAGTTTCATTTTTCAAAAGTGATTATTTTTGTGGACTTTCCATTAAAAGCATCCATTTTGTAATCGCATTAAAAATATAAAGTGTCAAATCTGGGGGGTTGATCAAAACTAATTTAAAGGGGTGTTGAGTGTTACGTCTTCTTCTTCTTTTTTCTACCTTCTTTTCATTTCTGTAATAACTTCTTTATGTACTATGGATACAAATGTAATTACACCTCTCACACCATTTAACTATCATGAATGGAAATTTAAAATGCAAATCATCTTGAGAAGCAAGGTTTTACATTGATAACTATGGATACTGATATTGAACCAAAAACTGATGTTGAAAAAGTAAAATGGTTTAACCATTGTGATGAATCTTATGGGTTGTTTTGTCTTGTTGTGTCTTTTGATCTACTCTTTCATGTAGAATATTCCAAATCACCTAATGAATTCTAGACCTCTTTGGGAAGTAGGATGTGATGAGAGGTCATGAACTAGAGAATAATCTCATCAGTTTGAGTCCTAACAGTTTTGACACCCTACATGATTTATTCACTAAGTTTAAATCTTTAAGATTATAGTTAAAATAATGTGGAATAGATAAGAAAGATGATCAATTAGTTCTTTCTATACTCTCCAAACTAGGTCCACATTATTTTATGTTTGTCTCTACTTTCCATGCCACAAAAAATGCTCTTAGAGCTATATGGAAAATTCCCTCTTTAGATGATTTTGTTTTTGACTTGACTCAAAAGTAAGATAAGTTAATTCATATGGGCACACTGAATTCCTCAAAACCACAAGCTTTAATTTTCTAGGAATGGGGAAAAAGGATTCAAACAAGGAGAAGAAACAAAATAAAAAAGGATTAAGAGGAAAACAAGGATCAAAATCCTCTCACCTCCAAATCAATCTAATGAGATCTCCTCTTCCAGTGTTAATCCTAAGAAAGAGAGGATCAAATGTGGTTATTGCATGGGAAAACATGATGAAAGAAAATATTTGAAGAAGCATATTGACCACCTATCCTTCTTGAGAAGAGCAATATAGGTGTTCGTGAGTCTATCAAATTATGTTCATCAACCCTAGAATCCTCCATGGAAAATGAAAATGGAAAAGAAAAAGCAAAATAATATGATAAGGAGACATTAAAAGGTAGGGCCCTAGTTACAGTTGTACCTCCAACTCCTACATGGGTTATTGACTTTGGTGCATCACATCACATGGATTCTTCATTGGTTGAGTTCACTTCCTTGAACCATGTGACATGTCCACTATTCGATTGGGTGACAACACTTCTACACAAGTTTTCAAGAGAGGTTTTATTAAAGTGGGTGTTGGAACATTTAGTAATGTTCTAAGTATTCCTTGACTTTCAAATAATCTCATCTTGTTAGTCGAGATGAGTTCTCTCTGATTCGCAGTGTATGTCGGAGAGTTGCACGTGATACTATAGTGGTAGTGGGAATAGTCAATCATCATACTCAATTGTATAACTTCTCACACTTTTTCCCTAACTCTCCTTTAAATTATTTTTCATCAAACTCACCTAAACTTTATGACATCTCTTAGATTGGGAACATCTATAATGATGAGGACTCCTCTTCTAGCATAGATGACTACACTAGTGATGGGGACACACCTCCACCATCTCCTTGTCATCTTCCAGGATATTAATAATTATTTATCGATCCATTTACTCCTAGTCCACTTCAGACAATAGAGGGAGTAACTATATTGATCTAGGACACATTATACATCGAAAGTCTAGTACACAGTTATAGGGAATTATGCATTATTTCGTTTCCTCTTCTTTTGATGCACCATCTTTCCATGGAGCAATTGGCCATCTACTATGCATGAGGAGCATAGTTCCTTATATAGGAACCACACCTTGGTTGGAGATCCATCAAGAACTTGGTGTACACATTAACTTTTTTAGGGTGATCTACACTTCATTGCATTTTCTTCTGATCCACAATCACTCCAAAGATATCCTTTATAGGATGCATGGTGGCTACATGTAGTCATAGCTTATAGTGGGGACTTTTACCCTCTCTCTTCTTCTCTCTCTCTTTTGGGGGATTTTTTTCCTAAGGGTTTTATCCTTTTCTCCACTTTATGAGATTTGCATTGTCGTTGGGTATCTCACAAGGCTTTGTTGTCAGAACCCAATTCTTCTACCCACCTAAGTTACGGTTAGGGGGGTGTTAGTGTAGGATATTATTTTTCCTCATATTTATTTATTGTGGATTATTCTTTACACTTGAGGACTTAGCTTGCGTAGGTTTTTTATCATAAGAAGTTACATTTTACCACCATTATTAGCTATTGGGAGTTTTCTTTCATCACTATTCTAGGTGGTGGATCTTGGAACTCTATTCCAGGTGGTTGTTAAACTTTAGTGGGAGTTAATCTTTGATCACTATTATAGGTGATAGATCTTTAACCATTATTCTAGGTGGTTGTTACATTTTAGTGGGAATTACTAGTTGATCACTATTATAGGTGGCAAATATTTCACCACTATTCTAGGTGGTGGTTACACTTTCTTCATCATATTTATAACACCTATTTAAATCTATTCCAAGTGGATTTGAAATACAAACCATTTTTACATATTTATCTTGTTTGATTTCTCTCTCACACAACTTCTTGTTCATTTGCTACTTTCCTTTGTTCAAGCTTTTGTAAATTCAATTTTTCCAATTGTTTGATGTTGGCATAATCTCTTATATTATTTGATACATAACATATCTATTATTTACACACATATTTTAATGAGGTATCTTGAGCTTTCTATAGGAAATTCGTAAAGTGTTACACGATTATCATGATCATCTTGGTTCCTTACACTACTTTCTTAGGGCATCCCTCTACACTTTAAAGTTATTTTGTTTCATTATTTGTTACTTTACATCTTCCTCTTCATGTTTGTTTACATACATAGTGCTTACTACTATCCATTGGATCAATATAACTAACACATGTGTTATGTGCAATCTAACTTCTCTTATTTATGTTGTTACTATTATCTTTGGTTGTTATCTATATTGCTGTCACTACTTTGTTATCCTCTAAAAGAGGGTTGTCACCTCCAAATATATTGGTTCCTAATCTTCAGGATCTCATCCTCGTAGTAGGAATACTCGAGATAGGAAATATAACGTGAAGAATTTATACTAAGGTTTACCTAAATAGGGACCTTAGTCAAATTTTTGCAGCATAACGACACTAAATTGTTAAAACAAGGTGACTTTAGAATAACCAAAAATTGATAGGTCAAAATGAATGTATAAACTAAAGAATAACGAACAAGCTACCCTAACAAGGTTATAAATGACACAAGTTTTCCTTGGAATAATAAAATGACGTCTGATGCTCAAAATTTAATTACACCAAATAGTTTATTCTCTAAGATTTCGTCTAGATAGGTTTGCAACTAAATAGTGACAAAAAAACATCACAAGTTAGGTCAAGTTTATGAAAAACAATGCCTAAATGATAAGATAATGTTGACGTGATCTTTTAACAAGATATACTAAAAACTAGTTTCTAAACACTAACAAAGTCCAAGTCTTGTAAAATAGACGATAACAATGTGAGCAGTAATGTAATGACACTATTTGGACACGTGAACCAAGCTTTGTTGAAAGCATGATTTTTAGTGTTAAAATGATGTTATTGCAAATTTAAAAATGTATCCTCAACACTCACAAAACTCAAGACAAAGTTAGGATGTAAAAACTATGTCTAAGTATAACAAGAAATTGTTATGCATGGAAACAATGTAACTTTACAATATAGATATTTATGCCTAATTTTAGAATGGAAACAAGACATAAATATCTCAATTGTATGGATATAATGTGGGAAATATAATAACTCAAAAGAATACAAGGATTAAATCACCTAACTATGATGATAATAAGTCTCAAATATGGGTTTTTGAGATAAGGGGGCCTACTAGATCGTGAGTATGTACCATGCACACTTTCAACACTTGTGCTTTGACATTGCAACCTAGTCATGCAAGTAGAATAAAAAGTGGTGGAAACATGATATCTAGTGGTATCCATATATTTTGTTTCATTTTGTCCAAAAATGGGCAACAAGAAAACAAGGGTGTAGACCAAGTGGTGTTGAAATAAACTTGGTGTTATTTTGGTAGATTTTTGCCTTATCTTAGGACAAGTGAAAAACTAGGACAAAATGACACTAAGTATATTTCATGATGAAAATCACACAGTTTCAAATTTAAGAGATTCTTTCCCTTGTTTGAAAAACAAGAGTTTGAATCTAACAAAGTTGTCACTTTGTGAGAGCTCTCAAGTATAACAACTAAGACAAAAACAATGGCTCCAAGCCGACAAGCTTCCTAGGTGGTTCTCTCTCTAGGTGTCACAAGATATCTAGAGCAAGATTGATTTACCAAGGTTTCCCAAGGAGTATCTTGGCTTTACTTTACCCCCTTCAGTATAATGAGCACCGAAGTGCATTCAGTTATACTTTCATTGGGGTCGCGATACGATATCTTTGACTCTAATCTCACCAAGGTATACTAGTCAAGTCGGTAGTGTGGAGCACTTTCTTGTTTCGTTCACAAGGTTCCCTCTTATGTAAACTACTTTAGGGTTCCTAGGACCACCCCCATTGTTGTATCTTAAGGCTTATACCAAAGGGGTTATGTCCTAGTTGAGCGGATGAGTCGTAGCTCTTAACCGAAACCTACAAATACAATGTGATGATTGTGGTGTGTTTTTTATCTTGTATATTTAATGTGGTTTTTGTCGCACTCCTTTTGGCAACCTACAATCACACATACGATTACAATTTTTTTAAGTCATCCTTTCTTTGACTAGCGCTAGGTCCTTCACAAAATGGTTAGTAGTTTCAAAATAGATTCACAATATCATAAGAAAATAACAATGACAAATGCTTGTAAATCAACTAACTACCATCAAACTTTGTCAAAAAAGTGTATTCCCAATTAATCCAAGTGCTTATTAATGAAAGACTAAAATTTCTTTTGATTCGCAAGATCACACTAGGTGCAAGGGAAGAACATACACAAATTTTAGCCTTAATTTATTTATTAAGTGAAAAATTTCTTAAACTAAAAGATTAAGCACATGCAAAAATGAAGGTTTATTCTCTTAAGCACAAAATGGATGATAATTGTTCCTACTTACTCCCAAGAAGCAAAAAGAATGGTTTAGAGGTGCTTTTGGCTCTCAAGATCACACTAGGTGCAAGAGAAGAGCATACAAAACTCTATTCCAAACTCAATCAAAGTATGAAAACATAATCACTCCTCAAACCCTAACCCAATTTACTAAAAAATCCTTTATCAAACCCTAGGACAATTTTGTTAGAAATATTTCTCTAAAACCAATAATTTGACAAAAAAAAATCTAAAAAACCCTTAAAAATTGATAGGATTCATAAAATTGAAGTTCTAGAATTTTGAGAAAATTTTACCTTGATGCACATGCACCCCTACTAGTGCACATGTGCTTCAGATCATGCACAGGCACTCACAATCATGCACATGTGCTCAAATTCATGCACGAGCACTCACGGTCATGCACAAACACTCACAATCATGCACAAGTGCTCACAATCATGCACATGCACCCCTCTATCATCTTTCACATAGTCAATGATGCACAAATGCTTCTAGTGAGGCACATGTGCTCACAATCATGCACATGCACCTTTTTCCTGTAGATGGTCAAAAATCTAAGTTTTGAAGCAAATGTTTTGAAAAAGGTCCAATATTTGGGATTTCTTGGCAATTTTGATAGGGCTTTGCCTCCTTATATCCTGCAAAAAGTAAGAAAACACAACTTCTACCACTAATCTAGTTGAAACAACTTTTTAAAATGGAAATTGATCTAAAACTTTGAAAATTACTCTAAAACTTTGAAATTAATCTAAAAATCTTGAGAAACTAATCTAAAAAGCTTAAAAGTACACTAGAAATCTTGAAAGTAAACTAGAAAACTTTAAAATTAATCTAGGAAACTTGAAACTAATCTAAAACTTTGAAACTAAGTTAAAAAGATTTAAAATGGAATATAATGGGGTATGGTCCCAACGAGCGTGCCAAATGATGACACCCTAAAATTTACAAAGCAAATTGCATGAATAAATAAGGAAATCTAACACCATTTCCATCCATCTAGCCAAGGTTCTAAGTCTAGGAATGTAACATTAAGATAGAAGCTTAAAACAATGTTTAACTAGTATGAAAACTATACAAAATATAACTAAGCATGTCTCACTAATATGCTTGAATTACCTAACATGAGCCTAAATAGACCTAAGAGGGAAATCAAATGGTTATGGTTACTACTCCAAACAAGGTGAAATGGAATCTCCAAATGACTACTCTATCATTTTGGATATCCATCTACTAAACCCATTGAGGCTTTAAGCAAGGATTGAACTTGGCTATATATCATATTTATTATATGAGATGCAAATCAAAGCATGGTGTCAAGTATAAAGGAATGAGGTGCCCTCTTTTTATAGTGTTCCTTTTGGGAGAAACTTGTATTTTGGTGCATGTGGGACTAAAATCCCCAAATTAGATTATAATTTCTAATCATGATTAGGCCTTACTAATCATAATTAGTGAATTACCAAATGATTAAGAGGTATGGAGCCCTAATCAACAACCTAGGGTTAACTAGGATGCTAGGATAAGATTTTGAAGCTTGTTGAGACGTTATGGAGGTGAATGGGGTGATTTTTAGTGGTTGGAAGAGGGTTTTGAGTCAATACTATGGCATATTGACCAAATCAAGGGCAAAATAAGATTAATTATCCTATAATCACTAATTGTTTGTTTCGAAGAGGATTTTTACTTACGATTCGTTGTAAAGTGGCATCATGAATGAAAAAGGAGATATGTAATCAACAACATGGTGTTAATTGGCTAATTTGGTCAGAACATTAATTAATTAGTGAAAACCACTAATTATAACGGATTAGGCCAGAATGAGAGTGATTTGTGTGCATTTGGCAATAAGATTGCAAAAGCAAAATTTAGGTGTCTACACTTGCTTTCTATATAGATTTCTTTGATTATGTTTCTATGATTATTTTCTTTATACAACCTAAGCTCCCTAATAGTATTGTGACACAATGGGTTTCCCATGTTTGTGGCTTCATACGTATTTTGCATTTATGCACTTACTTCTTTGAATATGGCACATTGTGCCTTCTACTATGATTGTCTTGTGACACTATGGGTGTCCCATGTTTACGGATCCATGCCTAAATATACTTGTGTTTATACATATTACTATGCACTTGATCGTACACTACTATTTCTACTATTTTTTTGTTTCTATCTTACAGTTATGCTTACTCTACCCTTTTATGGCTTCTAACTTGATTATTATGATTATTCTACACTTTTTTAATTATGGAGTATAACATGATTGTTATTATTCTATGTTGTTAGTAGTAACTTTACACATATATTATTTCTTATTACTTGATGAATTGTTATTTTTCTCTATGTCATGGTTACCACCATACACAACCCCTTTGCAGGTATAAATTCTCTTATAGGTGGTCATCACTTCACCTTTAATATAATTCTACACACTTATCGGACATATGTTATATGGGTACACATCTATTATTTTAAGTCACACACTCAAATTATTTATCACACACCTCAAAAGATAGGGGAATTAACTCTAGGGTATTTTTATAGCTATAGAAAAATTACATCATATGGGAAAAATTACAGGGCTTAGATCCTTAGAAAGGTCACGAGATGTTGAAATGTGGAAAAATTGAAACAAGATCAGAAATGCATGGTACAGATTAGGACCGTGGTACGATCTTGATGTTTCCATACATTCCTAGATAGAGGGAAGTTTCATTCAAAATTTTAGTTTCTACAAAATCTATCATATTTTTATATGATTTTGCATACTTGCAAATACATATGACACAATTCATAGTAGGTTATAGGGTGCTTGAGTACTTAATTCCTTATTCACAATGTTATTTTAGATGTAGTTAAAAAAATGGGTTTGGGGGCATGGGCTCCTTCTCCCCTTTAGATATTAAAAATTATAGATAATTAATTCAATCATAATATCACCTTATGGGGGCATGACAACGTCCATCCCTTTTAAGGTCTATTTTTTGAGTTGGATAAAAGGGTAAAGATTTTTCTATAGAAATTTGGTCTCGGAGTGTCTTTGGAAAGTCTTGAAGCAATATTGTGAGCTTTATAGACTATTCTTTCCTCTTCTATCACTAGATAACCAAACAATAAAAGTGTTGAAGAAAACTGCAAGTTTTGTAGATGGATATTTCCTCTTCTCTCTTCACATTCTCAAAATTTGGAAGGTATCAAAGCACATGGGTTCTTTATAGTCTAATATATCCTCCTCTTTTCCATCTCCTATTGAACAACATTGGGGACTAATCACCCCCAATCTTATAACATCTCCAAGAAAGATTCCATACTCTCCAAGGCATGGAAATGATGGTAGTTCCTCCTCCACAAAACAAATAGGTTCGTTCCTTCTATTTTTCTAATATCCTTTGTGTAATTTTTTCAAATTTCTAAATTACAAGTATTATCTATATTTTTAGTTAAAGTTTTTTTCTATCATATACATTGACTACACTCTATGTTGTAGGTTTCATCATTGAGCTTTTCAACACCAACATATCATGAAGTCCCTTTGAGTGAAGGCAAAGTGTATGTGTACACTTAGGTATGTTTTTCCTTTATGTAATTTTCAATTACACACTTACTTAAATGTGGTAACTTGTCCTTGTGTAATGCCAAGTTTGGCCTTATATACTTTCTAAGAAAAATGCTCACATTAAAAATACAATCTCTACATGTCTCTATATATTCTACAACTTTTTTATCTTTACACTATGTTTTATCATCAATGATATAAATATTATACAATCAAATCAACATAAAATATATGATATTCAAGACACAACTTTTAGTTTATATGTTTCTCTCTCTTGTCCAAAATCGTATGAAAGGGTCCAAATGTGGGATTTAGTCTTCTCCAACTTGTACGATCCCACCCCTCTCAATCACTGACTCTATTTGTAATTCTAAATCATTATTTGGGCCATTTCATTTTCTTAGGGTCAACCTTATCACAATATCTCACCTATAGATTTATATATAAGCAATTCATTATTACACTATAACTCACTTGGGATTCTTACAAGATCATATTACAAAAATCATTCCAAAAGCACTCAAATAATTCCTAAATATGCTCAAAATATGTGCACATCATATAGAGTAGTCCTTAATATAATTCTAAAGCACTCAACCAGGAAAAAATGCCTAGCTTCACCTATATATACACATGGAAATATCATAGAATCCATGTATTAACAAGAAAAATTCATCCCAAGCATTGTACAAGGGTTTCAAATCAACATAAGGGTTAGGTCTCATAGTTAAGGTATGTCATAACTCATTGCTAATGAGTTGGGTACATTCTATACTATGCATTTAACATGTTATCTTAGTGTCAGTGACATGAGAACCCATAGTGGATTAGTTAGTTAAACACACTTGCACAAGCACCTAGGAGAAATACATGAGGCTTGATTTATGATGTGAGGATATCTAGTGCAACATTACTATTGGTTAATTATCTAAGAGTCTAACCATCCGTGATGGTCTAGCTTTATATGCACACACATTTTCTCCCTTTTTAATGCTTTGATGAAAGGTTAAGGTTACTAGGGTTTCTACTTTATTGAAATTCATCACATGTCATCCTAAGGTTGTGCATGTAAGAAAAACACATAATGAGCACCATTTCAAGATAAGTGAATCACACATAAAGTTGCAAAACCTATCTCATGATATGAAATTGTATGGTCTAGGATCCTTTTCCTAGACCATACGCTTATTACCTAGGCCGTATGAATTTTATAGTCATGCACCTACACATTCTCAAATTCTAGAATCTTGTGTGTAGAGTATATAGCTCTATGAGTATATATCTTCCTTTTATAGTGCTCTACACACCTATATCACTCTAGAATCATCTTGAATAAATAAGTATATATCTCCTCTCATTTTTTAGCAAATGGTCGTTTAACAATCATTTAGTTCAATTTAAGTTTGAATGCATTACTTTGGTCATGTATAATTGATGTTGGAATTTGATGTATATTTAGGGGAACCTCCCCCCATCTAGCTACATGTCGTAAACTAGATTTTATTATTGTATCCCACCCATTGTCATTAAGGCTCAAACTAAGTAGGGTCTCCTTGTGGTGTCCACCATAAAAAATTTTAACATGGATATATCTCATGAATCAAAGACCAATGTAAACATATATTACATCATCTATTAACAAAAGTCACTATGTAAAATTCACAATAACATACTCCATATCAAAATTTATATTCACATACAAATAGCATTTGTTGTTTTCCTTACTAGGTTGAAACCATACATACATGGTCAAGACCATACATAACCAAGTTGGAAATGTACTTGAATTGTATAGTTACATCCCAAATATCAAAAACATACCATTCAACACTACATGCCTTGACAATCTCAAATATGACAAAATTAATTATTTTTCAAAAATGCTAAAAATCACTACTATTTTACTATAAAATTATGAATTGTAGACACTTATCAACTTGTCAATTATTTGTGCCTCTATGGAATCCACCACGTGCTAAAATCATACTCACAAATGCTCTATAGTACGTGGCATATTATCTTCATCAAAGCACAAATCACTATCAAAGGTGATAATAATGAAAGTACTAGGTGAATTTTCCACCATCTTGTTTATAGTAAATGGTCCCCTTTGGGCCTATAGTCACATATCCTAGCCTAATTCTATCAGTTGATTAATGCCTCAAAATTCTACACGTCATATCTTGGTCTTAATTTATCTTATTTTTCCACTTGTATTCAGCATCGGGGTCCTTATTCCCCCTATTTCCATATTAACATGTGATTACACTTCCTACATATTTTATTTTGGTCCCACGACCCTAATTTTACTCAATTCTATTTACACATTCTTATCCTATATGCTCACTACAATACTTTTTCTAAGGCAACATTCATGAAAAGATTCAATGTGTATCTACTCTATATTATTAAGACTTAATGTTCTTTCACTTCCTACACATTATATACTACTTTGGTAAACATATTACCTAATTCACAAACTTCTATGAATTCAACACATTTATCAAGATGTAATATCTATCATACATTTTCTACAAAATTAATACTACTATATCAAACACTCGTTCAATATTATAATCTATACTTGTAAAATTTATACTTTGAAATACTATGTTTGGTAACTATTGTTTTTCTTGACACTCACATGAAATATGATGTCAATCCAATTTCTATCAATCAAAATTCTTATTCTCATCATGTTTTTCCACTCTAATGACACAAGTTCCAAATTCTATCATTTTTTTGGTAAGATTACATGTAGAGAGAGCCCTATCTCATTTTGGCATTACCAACTGACACCAAATGTGGAACCATCCAAGGATGGAATTTTAATCTCTCTTGGTGACCCAAAAATTAAACCACATTATCATGGTGTCCTATCAACAAGGAATCCGTCACCAAAAATTGGGCATCTTAACATGGAGCCAAGATTTGAACCTTTGACCTCCCAATTAACCAGAGACCCAAGAACCCTTAGACCACTACCTGATCGATTCCAAATTCTATCAATATCAAATTTTATTCTCAAGAACTATATATTAATTTGATGACACAAATTAAAAATTCTAGTAATTGCGATTGCATATTCAAGTTTCTATCTACAATTGCTTTCATATAAAATGATTTTATTTTCCATTCTTATCACTTTGTACCATGTTGATTGCACCTATTCAAGTTCTATCAACAATTACTTTTTCCTCAAGTAATTTTATTTCCTATTCTCGTCTCCCTATTCAATGTTGATGACACAAGTTCGAGTTACTTTCAGCTCAAGTAAATCTATTTTTTATCATCCCTTTTGTCAAAAGGGGGAAACTATATGGGTTGGATAAACATGGGCATCCAATCCCCTAGACAAATCAAAATAAAAATTTAAGGATCAAAAATCCAATTCTAGATACAAATATTCACTAAACAATGATGTTGTTCAGTTGTGGCTAGATATGCAAGGCCATTTTGTTGGCCATTGTTGGTTTGTGTTGTCATTAATCTCAACCTCATTGATGGAAAAGGGTTTCATGGTGTTGTATGAGTCTCCATGTGATGTTATTCAATATTCAATCATTATTAGTATGATGTTTCATGGGTGTCTATGCGTCTACATGAGGTCAACATGGTTAGTTCATGGTTGAGTCAGGTCATTCCAGGCTTGTTTCTACCCCTGGAACATGCAGAATGAGTTAGAGATGTGATATTTGGACCTAATTAGTATTGTAAAATAATGGTACCAGAATTTTGATGGTATATAGGTCATTTACAATGAGTTTCAATTCTACATTCAATAGTATGGTTCTTGCAGAGGTCCTTGGGAAGCAAACAATGGGAAACAAACAATTTAACACATGAAAGTTGTTATGGATAGAGAGTTTGAGAGATATACAGAGTCTATAGGGAGAGTATGGACAGTTATATCAAGTTTTTATGGTGATTCATGCCAAATTTTAGGTCATTTTAAAGAATATTTTTGAAGATATGCAAGTTTTGGCAAAATTGGGTAAGTTGCAGTGTGATTTTCAAGAAAAAGTTGACCTTCTGATGCTCGTTGTGAATTGTATGATTTACATGGGGACCTGAGATATTTGGAATATACTCTCAGGTTAGTTATGAAACTTTCACAATAATAATGAGGTGGTTTTATTTTCAAATGTTTATGAACGATAATTAAGAAGATAAAGTGGTTTGTAACCATAGTTAAACCCTAGCTAGGAAATTTGACTTGGAGAAAAATTCTTGTAAAATCCCACTTTTGATTGATTACTAAAAATTGATGATTTTATGTTGTATAAAATTCTTCCATATTTCCCGAAAGGTATGTTAGAGCATGTGGCGATACGTGGGTCCCACCTGAAAAGGAAAGTTTTTTAAGAGTTTCGATTTGTGGAAAAGTTATCCAAATGAGGTATGGTAAAAATTGGAATCTATGATATCTCATTATTTTTATATATTTTCATGAAGTTTTCAGATCATGGTGATGTTGAACAAGTGCAAAGTGTGCCTTATTTGTGTTGACTCGTCAAAGGGCAATTTTGGGACAATTTGGAGCAGTCTATGGTAAAATGGACATAACAGAGCTACAAGTAAAATTAGGAGGTGATTCAAGTTTTTTTGAAATATAATTCAGATATATTCCTATTTATACAATTTTTTCTTCATGAATATGCATTTTGATATGGTTTCTAGATCAATTTTTGGACAAGAAGATTTTTGGCTATACAGGACAAAACTGCTTTTGCTAAAGAATTGAGTTGGTTTGAGCATTTGATGCATTGGGTGATGCTCTATATCATGTGAAATGTGAATAGGTATTAATTTTTCATCTAATGAATCCATTTTTAGGTCTTGAATGTTTCAATAAGTGTGTTAATCAGTTGTGTTTTGAAAACAAATTTTTGGGCGACTTGATTTGGTGAAGGAAAACGTTGTGGATTGAACCATTTGATGTTTCATGAGCTATAACTTGTTTAGGAGTGTTTTACATATCCTAAAATTTACATCAAGTTGTCACATGCCATAATTTATGTGTTCCTTGACTATATTGAATCCAAAAGGTGAAGATAGAGTGCGGGAAATAGGTGTTTTGTGAAAGCAATCAAGACCTTTGGGCCCTTTGAATGAAATAATATGATTGGTTCATAATAATTTATATAATGGATGATGTTTAAATTTTATTTTAAACATTTTTGATGAAATTTAGAGAATGACTAAAAATAGTTTTGGTGTTAGGATATTTTTGACATTCCAATGCATGGGTTTTGAGGATTTTTAGTGCATGGAAGAAGGGTTTTTGCAAGGCCAATCCATATGGGTCACTTGTATCTGTTGTGATAAAGTTATGGGATATTTTTAATATTTATTTGGTTGAAAAAAAAGGTGCATGACTGACCTCCTTTTCATTAGAATAAAGAAAAACATATATAAAGTGGTGTTTTAGGTTCATTTTTGAACTAATGCTTTTGGAAGGAAGAAGTCTGACCTAGAGGAGAGTGATTTTTAGTTATGTGTGGATGAATTAAATGATAAGGAAGAGAATTACAAGTTAAATACTGATTGAATAGATGATAACAAGGGTTTAGAGCCAAGATAAGTTGAGAAAGAAGAAGAAAGAACAAGTTTGAAGATCTAGGGTATGAGATAGGGTTTATGAGCTGAATATGTGATCTCCATTAGTTGTGGCAGAAGAAAAATTAGAGATCAAAAATATTTAGGTGGTTGAGTTTGTACTTGGTCATCCTATGGGTTTGTAGCCTCCTTGTGGAGTGGGTGCTTCACTAAATTAGGGGTTGGTGCTCCTTGTAGGGTTGGTGCTCTACTAAACTAGGGGTTGGTGCTCCTTGTGAAGTTGGTGCTTCACTAAATTTCTTTGTTGTGAGTAATATAAACAAATTTTCAATGGTTTTTCTTCCCCTTGAGGGTTTCCCACATATATTTGGTGTTCTTGTGTACTCTCTTTCTCTTGTTCTTGTGTATGGTGTATTCAATGCTTAACTAAACACACATATGGTTGTTGTATGGATGAATGGTTATTTGATTGGTAATGAATGATGAATGGAAATGGTTTAAATTTTTAATATAATTATTCACCCCCCCTCTTAGTATCTTGTGCTTCCAACAATTGGTATCAAAGCAAGTTGTTGTGAAACAAGTTTAACAACTTGAAGGAGATCCTTTAAAGCATAAGCAATGGGTAAGTTTATAGATCTTATAGATGCATTAAGAATGAGAGATGAATTTTATCAGTCATGTATTAGTGCCTACCAAAACCAGGTTAAGAATATGGAGTTAGAGCATGCCCAAGATATCAAGGGTTTTGAATTATAGGTTGAAAGCATGTCAAAATCCCTAAAGGAGAAAGAGGAATCTTGTTCTAAGTATGAAGAGAGACTAAAATCCCTAGAATCAGATTTGGAGAAATCATCTAGTAGGTTAAGGATGTATGAGAGGCTTGAGAAGAGCTCCAAAGATCTTGATATAGTTATAGGTGGTCAAAAGGCCACAAGTGACAAAACATGCCTAAGGTTTGAAGGAAAGCATGATTATGAAGCTGTTCTAAGTACTAAATAAGATGAGAAGGTGACTAAGAAGGCTGATCTAATAAGGTTTAACTCAGTCAGACAAACTAATGCTATGAGGTATGGTTCATCATTTAATGACTATTGTTATGTAGTCATGATTTTGGTCATAGAGCTAGAGATTGCAAGAGGATGTCTCCTAGGAATGATGTGGGACTCTTTAAAGGTGAATGATTTTCATGTTGTGAGTATGGTCATAGAGAAAAATATTGTGGATGGAATCTTAGTGTGTTTGAGCCTAGAAGAAAGATAAGTTTTGTTTGCTTCAATTGTCAACAATCAGGTCATATTATAAGCCTATGTCCTAGCAAAAGGAGGTTTATTCAAAGGTTTGATTCTAAAGGAGAAGTCAAAATACCTAATCATGGAGGTCAAGCTAAGAAAGATGCTGCAAAATTAGAGGTGTTTAGTATGGAGACTAATCATATGAAGGTTTCTAAAAGATTATCTAACTCATTCAACATGGGAGTCAAGACAATTAATCCTAAAACAGATCTAGAAAGCAATTTTACTTTGGTGGAAGATTCAAATGTTGAAGAAGAAAATTTTTGCCTCTCGGCCATCCATTCACCTATGTATGACAAGTTAAAGAAGTTAGGTGTATGGAACACCTCAAGTGTGATTAGGTATGTCATTTGATTAATCCATGTGCTTTGAAATATGAATTTATTTAGTTGGTGTCTGAGTCTTGGAGTTATTTATTGTCATTGGA
This sequence comes from Taxus wallichiana var. yunnanensis, assembly GCA_018340775.1. Lineage (NCBI taxonomy): Eukaryota > Viridiplantae > Streptophyta > Pinopsida > Cupressales > Taxaceae > Taxus > Taxus wallichiana. The sequence continues at coordinate 128,385,474 of CM031238.1, forward strand.
GTGTTTGTTAGTCATGAAATATTGTATATACTTAGGATGTCATAATATTTTCTCTCATCATGTTATGGTATGATCAGCGAGTCCTAGTGTCCTTGAAAATACTGTCAAATTGTGTAAAGAAGGCATGCTCAACTCAAAAGTATTTAATGAGCTCATTTGTGTGCCAAGGTTATAATCAGGGTTGCATATATACTTTGAAGCTTGATAAAGTGGTCTTGATCTACAAATAGGTCCTAATGACATGTTGAATTTAAAATTTTGTGTCAGAAAGGTTTTGTCAAGAATAGGAAAAGTCTGTAAAAGCATTTACTCTCTGTCAAAAATTTGTAACTTTGAGTCATGAAAGTAATCTTATAGTCAAATAATCTATAAATGAAGATCTTGTGCCTTGTTTGATCAGTAAGTAAAGATGTTGCAGTATAGATATGAATTGTGTCATGTGTGCAAATCTTGTATTTTTGTCATAAAGTCGGGGTTTGGTATATGTCCATGTTGTGTCAAGGTCAAAATGTATATGATTCTATGTCACGAGATATCTACATTGCTTCAAAGATGATATTATTAGACATGAAAGCTTGTGAAAAAGGAAAATTCAAAGTGCATGAAGTTGTGAGTGAGGTCTTAAAATAGTTGTTTGTCAAAGTTATTACTGAACATGTCAAGTGTTATATATGGTCTTGTGAAAATTTGTGTCATTTGTTCGGAAGTGTGAAGGTGCTATCAAGGTGATGTCATCTTAGTAAGATAGTCCAAGTAAATAATGAGTAAGAGTTGTTTTCATGAGTCAAAATGTAGATTCTAAGTTTCATCACAATCATAAATGATAAATCAGGGTCATGATAGTTGTCTGAATATGTTCTTGTCAAAGTTTCTCTTTAAAGTCTTATGAGTCAATTATGAGAGCCTAATGGAGTCAGAGAGTTCATGGGTATATAAAGATATAAGTCTTTGTGTCATTAATTAAAATATTTTTTGGTAATTTTGAATCTATGCAAAAGAAGGTGTGCTCACTATTTAATAGAGACAGGTGTGTTTTTGAGTCAAAGAAAAGGGTAAAGTACACTAATCTACAAATGAGTATTCTCATTTAACTATGAAGATGTTTAAGGATTGGTTTGAGATTCATTAGCTTTAGGGTGAGAGATTATGAACTATTGAATTTTTTTTAAATGATTAAATATGGTGTATCTATACAACATCCTGTGGGATTTTGAATCAAGTGCTTCAGATGTGTCATGCTTAGTATAAGATAAATTTTTTTATATACTATACAAGGTCACTTATCACTTATTATCTACGCTTATGTTTTTATTGATGATTGAAGGATGTATCTTTGATTCATGGTCCAAGGTACAATGTTTGATAAGATCATGTAACATCTATGACAATATTTACATACACATTCAGGTTGTAGAGGCCATAAATGATTGAACATCTATTTCTTTGAGCTTGGTACTCTATGTTATTGAAATTTTGATGGTTTATCTAAGGTGAATTTATAAAATTCTTGCTTAAGGTCCAAACTTAAGCTCCCAGGGTGTACTGAGAATGTGTCAAAATATAGTAAAATGTGATGAAGACATCCTACACAAGTGAGAATGTATTGCTCACGAAAAATTCATGAAACTAATCCTAGAAAAGTCAAGAAGATGGTATGTGTGAGGTATAGGTTAAAGTTGAGGTATCTACAATATATGAAGAAATGATAGTGCCTAGTTTTATGGTCAAATTTTTAAGGTATGGATGAATTCCTACAAGTATAATCATGCATTATGAGGGAGAACAAGTTAATTTTAGTTAATGGTGAAGTCTGTGAAGCTTAGGTATGTACATTAAGGCCTTTTGGTATGTAACTCAAGGGTTTGATCGTGGAAAACCTAATGTTAGTCTCACTTACTTCAAAGATAGTCAAGGATGTCAAATCCTACAAGGTACAATGGAAATTATAGGCCTACATCAGTGAATCATGGTAGAGGAGATGTAAGTATTGTACACTCATATTGGAGAGATTGAAGTTAACTCAAGAGATCTATGAGATGGTATGAGAGTTAATAAATTTGTTGCAAGTCATGAAGATTCATAACGGGGAGACTATGAGTTCCAAATATGGGGTAAAAAGGTATAAGATGATGTAAGGAAGGATCATTGCATGTTTTATGTCTCCTTGAGAGTGATTTCAAGCCCTTGAAGGGTTATAAAGAAGATCTTCCAATCTGTAGAGGAGGATTGAAGGTATGAAGTTATAATTCTTTAAATCTTCAAGGTTTTCATCCATTGAAAGTTGTCTCGAGTCATCTTGAAATGTCAATAGGTGCATTTTTCAAGGCTCTAATGATGAATGTTTGAGCCTCCATGCTAAGTTAGCCATTCAAAATCCATGAAAAATTTCTATTTAATCAATGGGAAGTGAATTCATGTATTTTCTTCAAATGGAGTTGCTACATGTTAAAGATGGTGTGCACAAAGTGGTTTGGATATGAACAAAGTACAAGATAAGTCATCCAGTGACTCGAGTGATGGATGAAAAGCATGACTCAAGGTTGTCTAGACCATTAGTGATTGTCTCACATAAAGCATAAACTAGTAAAACCCATTATAATGGTTTCCGAGTTACTTCAAGGAGTACAAATGATTGAAAGAATGAGATACAATGACAATAAATACCTAACTATATAAAGATGACTAAGATGACAATCCTAATGTACTTGAGAGGTGTAAGTGTTATGTCGGAAAAGTAGCACCTAGGATTTGCACATTACAAAACCCTACTCTTGACTAACATGGGATTGTCTCAAGGTGCGGGACCCTCACAAATGAGACAAACCTCCAGGGAAGGTTGGTTCCTCTACCTATTCTAATGCTAAAACTACTCCCTGGAAAGGGAGTGTAGCTAATCTAACACTAACCTAGAATTTCCAAGGACTAGGGAAGAAAGAGATGCATAAGATAAATGTCCTAAACTAAGGGAGGCGATAGCACCAAGAAAGAAGGATGGAGATATTATTAGTGAGTGAAAGTGGAAGGAAATGAGGTAAAGAGGTTAGGAAAAGTGCCACAATACAAAAACACATTCAAACCTCCAATTTCATGGAGCACAATGAATTTAGGTCTGTAAAATAATATAACATGCACAATATACCTGAAAATGCAATGAAGGTAAATAACACAATACAACTCGAGCTAGGGAAATGAAATCCATAAGACACCAATTTTATTGCTTAAAATGATGCACAATCCATCACATTATAAGCATAAGTCAAGAATCCTTTACTAAATGCATAATTTTGAGGCATGCAGACTCACAAAAGGTGTTGGAACAATTTTGGCAGAGTTCCTTTACATTCCGAATGTCTCCTTTTCCAAATGAAGGGGAAATTACATATATATAGAGAAAAAGAGCTACCAACCAACATCTTTCATTAATTTCTATAGGAGGTATGGACAACCATACCGGTTCTCTTTCCAATGGTACTTTGCTTGCACGGTGAACATGGGTGCCATACCTCATTAATATGGTTGTTGAGCTACCTTATACGATGTCATTAATGTTGGGACGTATCGAAACATCTTTTAGACGATCAACAATAACCACCAGGTGACACTGACAAGAACGAGGAATCTCGCTACCAAAGATGGAATGATTCTCACATAGAAAGAAGAAATGTTGTCGTGCGGCATGTGAGGGAGGGTTGATGTGCGTCAATATGGAAAGATGTCATGCAACAAGAAGAAAGTGATGATGCACATCAAGATGAAATGTTTTCATGCATCAATATGGAATAGTGTCACGACAAGAAGAAAGTGGTAACGCATGCGTCAAGATGGAATGTTGTCTCGCATCAAGATGGAATGTTTTCACATGATAGGAAGAAAGTGGTGACACGCGTCAAGATGGAATTCTATCATGTGATAAGAAGAAAGGTTGTAGCATCTCATTATAAATATGTTGATGCGTGGCATGAGGCAGCAAATGACACATGGTTAACACATGACAACAAGGTGAAAATCCATACATTTTCCATCTTGACCATTAAAACAAACCTGGCTCCAAACCTTCACCACGGCGAGCTTGTGTAAACTACTCCCCATTAACTATCAATGCCCAGACCTTCAGGTTAATCCATTTTATAGGGGGTGCAAATATGGATAACAATTTGGTGACTTGTGGGGTGATATGTCTACTAGATCTGAAAGACCAGTGATTTTACTCTATTGGGCATGGAGTTGTTCTGATTGCTGAAATCTGGTTTGATGCCTAAAACCTCTTAAACCTCTAAAACACTGTTAGGACATTATTTCATCACTAGACCTTTCTTGAAACTGGAAAGTGCAATAACAACAAAGAACAACTATGTACAAATAAAAAAATCATACATATCCCAAATGGAACATGCAGAGAGTGCACAAGCACTTATTTGAAAGAAAACCTAACTACAACATAACAATGTGCTATAAGAACTTAGAGGAATTAAGAACCTAAACTAGTATGTATAGAAATGAGATTCATCCTTGACAATAATGCTTTAAGTAGATCCCATTGACTAGAATCTATAATTCTTCTCCATCCAACTTTCAATTGAAAGCATTGTTTTCTTTGCACCATGAGATCAAGTAAGGGCCACTCCATATTGCATCAAACTTGGAGTGCCTTCCTGGTTTGGCTTTGTCTACATTCCCATTTCAAAACTAAGTCTCCTTCCTGGAAAGTTCTATTTTTGGATTTTCTATCAAAGCTCATCTTGATTTGAGCTTGGTCCTTCTCCATTGTTTTCATGGCCTGTTCCTTAGCTCTTCTAGCTCCATGAGTTCTGCATACCTGACTTCCATAGCTAGAAACCTTTAAACAACTCCAACTGCTTGATAAGCTCCAAGGCTAGTAACTCAAAGGATATTGGTAGTCATGCTTCCCTTCCATAAACCAACTTGAAAGGGGAATAACCAGTTGACTTCTTGGGAGTGATTCTATCATCCCACAAGGCTGATTTCAATTTGGTATGCCAAGTCCTCTGATTTTCATTGAGGGTTCTTCTTATGATTCTCAACAAGTTCTTATTCATGGAATCTGCTTTCCCGTTACCCTGGGGGTAGTAATTAGAAGAAGTTCTCAAATAGATGCGATTTCTAATATCCAAATTAGATATCTTTATTCCAATGTATTTGATATTATAGTGGAAGGAATACCAAACTTTGTTGAATACTTTCGTAGAAATCCGAATGCTAGCTTCATTTGATTCCTTAAGTGCAAATGTGTTTCTATCCACTTAGTGAAGTAGTCTGTGGTTGTAAGAATCCATTTGTGACCTAGGCTAGAACTTGGATTGATCACCCCAATAAAATCCATCCCCCATTACATGAAAGGTTGTTTAACTGAGATAGGATGGAGTGGGAGGGATGTTATCTTCTCTTTACCTGTGAAGAAGACACACTTCTTGCATTTCTTGATCCATGAGTAGAAATCATTAAAATATTGGGCTAGTAATAACCATCCCTCGTGATTCTAATAGATGTTGATTTTGGGGAAAAATGACCACCTACCTCTCCATCATGAAACTCATGCAATACCCTCTCTATCCATATCTTGATGCACCTTAGGAGGACACCATTCACATCCCTTTTGAAAAAATATTATCTACAAGCACATATGGTATGCAATGAAGTCTAAAATACCTCCTTTTGGACTTACTCAATCCTTGAGGAATTTGACCCATTTGAAGAAAATATACAATATCTTGAGTCCAACAAGGAATGGGTATGCCATATGCAACCTGTTCTTGATTATCTTACAACACCATAACAACTTCCCTCCTCTCTTGATTTAACATGCTGGTTGAAGCTAGCTACTCACACAACCCTTTCCCCTAAATAATTTGGTCACATTTATATCAATATCATACTCCATGACCTTGGTTATCCAACCAGATCTCTTTTCATTAAGGTCCTTATTCAAAAGAAAATATTTTACACCAACATGTGAAACTAATAGATGAATTATGTTATTTGACACTAGATGTCTGAATTTCTTTAAACTTCTAATCATAGCAAGGACATGCTTCTCAATGAATGAATATCTCACCTCATAATCTTGAAGACCTTGATGAAGAATGCAATAGATGCTCTAGTCCTTCTTGATTTGGTTGTACCAGTATGGAAGATATTGCATCCGTGCCTCCAAAAGTGTATAAAATGAAGTCCTTTGAGAAATCTAGATTTATGAGGGTTGAGCCTATGTAATGGCCTAGATTTATGGCTTCAAATATTTCTTTTCCTTCAGTATTCCATTTGAAAACCATGTTATTTTTCAGCATCAGTGTGAGTGGCTTGACAAGATGGGAAAAGTTAGGAACAAACCTCCTAACAAAATTAATTTTCCCCAAAAACTTTGGAGAGCCTTCTTATGACTTGGCAATGGAAATGCTCGAATAGCTTCAACTCATTTTGGATCAATTTCAACCCCTCCTTAGACACGATGTGGCCTAAGATCTTACCTTCATGAGCTAAGAATATGCACTTTTTGATTCAAAGACACTCTGAATCTCTTGCATCTTTGGAATACTTGTCTGAGGTGAAAGAGGTGACTTGTTACATTCTTAGAGAATACAATGTCATCTAGATACAAAAGAACTATCTTATTGATCATCCCTTTGAATTCCATATTCATTTCCCTTTGGAAAGTGGCTCCAACATTTGACAAAGGAAAATGGAATCTTCCTATAAGCATATGTACCCCACTTCATGGTGAAGGTTGTCTTGAATTGGTCTTCCTCTTTCACCATGATTTGATTATAGCCCAGTAGCCATCTAAAAGTGAAAACCTTTCGATCCAACTACAACTTCAAGATTTTCTCCATGGAAGGAAGTGGATAGTGGTCTTTAGAGAGGCCCATTTAAGTCTTGAAATCCACACATAACTTGATTTCCCCATTTTTTTTTCCTAACCGACACCAAATTTGCTACCCATGAAGAGTGCTTGATTAGGTGGATTCAAATTTTTAGTTCATTCCTTCAATGCTCGAGAATCTAAGTCCCTATACTTAACTAGCCTTTTTTGTCATGTATGCATACACATGAAAAGATGAATTTCTGTGGTGGCCTTTTTTCTTTTTCCAATAAGATTGAATCTAGCTCAATGGTGTGTTGGCACAATTTTGGATTAAACCCTCAATGACTCTTGGACAAAGCTATATGAATTTAATCTCTTGATTCAGGTGAATACTTTGCCAACTTGGTGGAAAATTACCCTCTTCAAGAAATGAGATAGGAAACTAATGTTGCCTTAGAAAATTAATTTACATTCACTAGTTAGAAATTTCAATCATTCATGATTGAAACATTGACTCTAGAGTCAGATAAACCCTTGGAACTCATTTTCTGAAATCTCCTTGATCAAAGAGGCTACAAAATCCTTCTTGTATTTATGCTTAAATTTTTAATGAGGGAATGAAGAAAATTGAGAATGGAGAAATTAGAAGAAAATGACTATCTCTCTAATACCTATTAGCTCATGAGTTTATAAGATCAATTGCTAACCCCTTACTATGCTTAAAATTAGCCATTAAATATCTTGCAAGAAACGGTTACAACTTTTCTTTGTTAGAAAGAAACGGTTCTCCAACTTCTTCAATCCTATCACATCACATCCGTTCGATTCTTCCTCATTCGCGAAGAAATGCCAATGGTAGAAAAAACCAGACTTTTAATCATAATGCGGCCATTACACTCATTTTGAACTTTGAATTTGAACCATATTCATGGTGGGAAAACTCATATCTTAAACACTTGTAGTGGAGGATGCCTTTTTCATTTTGTGACTTTATAAGATTTGGCATTATGGAACATTTTGGCCTACAAGTCACCTACTTTTGATATGAAGATGACAGATAAAATCACTTGAGTGGAGATAGAATCATTGATCACTTGTATAATTTTACCTTTTTTCAATGTCAGGCTAAAAACACAAATCACTCCACCGTGCACCCACCTACTTTGACCTTCGATCACCCTCTTAATGTTTTAATTTCTCCCTTATAGCATGATCGAGGTGTCACTTTATGCCTTTTATCCCTTTTTAAAAAAAGGCTCAAAACCTCAAATTTCTCCACCACCCGCCTCCCTGCTTTGACTCTTTTGATACGTCAACATTTGACCTTTTCCTTCTTCATAATCAAATCTCTGGCTACGGTCACTTTATGACTTTTATCCTTTTTACAAAAAGGCTCAAAATCAAAATTGCTCCATTGATTTACTTCCCCACTTTGACTTTCCAATGATGAGCTCAAGATTTGACTTTTCCTTTGTGTTTGGCGGGGCTCTCCATGGTCATCTTTATGAATTTTAGCATTTTTGATGGCAAAGAGGCTCAAAACCTCAAAGTTATCTTCTACCCGCCATATTAGATATGTCCATGTACCCATGGATAATGGAGCCAAAATTTGACAGGAAGAGAACACCCACCATTCACAATTGTGAGGAAAAAATCAGAGAAGAAGAAAACTCCACCATTTCGCGCCCAATTTTCAAAATTCTTTCAACGAACCAAAAATTGAGAACAATACAAGAGTCAATGATCCATGACCATAGAAAATATGGGCAATTTCATTTAAATGGAGGTACAAATAGAATTTTCACGCGTGAGATGAGATGGAAACAGAAAATTGATCAAACCATGCAAACTAGAGAGTTTAAACAACTTCAAAGCATGAATTTTTCTATCTTTTCAGACTTCCAAATTTACTTGAACACTTCTAGAAGGCGTGAGCTCAAAATTTTTGAATTTGACTTAGAAAATGAGGGGGGATTTTGAGTGTGACAACACCATAGCACTAGATTCGCTATCCATCAAAAAGTGCTTGATCGGAAGATGATGCTTTCCTCTATGAAATTGTTCAAAAACCCTTCTTCATGAGAGGCTCAATGTGATGCTTTCCACTTTGATATTGTCTAATGAGATTGGATTTCAGATTTATCTCAATGGCGTGTTGACTCCAATTTGTTGGAAATATTGTCATTGATGTCAAAATGAGGTCTTTGAACTGGTAAAGCGAAATCATCAAAAATACTTGAAATTATTGAAATGAAATAACCACATAGTATAGAAGGGTAGAAAATGAAAGTTTAAATACATGAAAAGAAGTGTTTTTGCATGAGGATTATCATGGTATAAGTGAGATATACATAGCTATACATAAGAGAGAGATATCTACATTTTAAGGTGTTTATATGCAATGTTTTATGGTGAAAAAGAAGATTTAATGATGGTGGCAGCGATTTAATGATAACATGTGATGATTTTTCTAAGGAATATGGCAGCACTCTATCAAGTGGTTACATTGCATTGATTAATGTGCATTTAATAATTATGGGCTGCATTAATTATTTTTCAGTTTTAAAGCATACTAATGCACTTAATTAAGTTGTGTTAATGGAAAGGTTGTGTTGGTTGAACGATGTGTCTTTTCGAAAAGATACGAAATATATAAGAAGATTCATATGAGACATATAAAGCATGGATTCAAGTTGAATATCTTAAGGAAAAAGAAGAAGAAGAGGGAGCGTAATAACAAGTTTTCTTTTAGAACAACAAATCTGAAAGTAAGAAGAAGAATTTTCCATTATTCGTTGAGGAAGCAAAAAAGTTCAAAAGTGCAAAGCAATACAAATTTAAGGAAGGTTGGTACCTTCATATTCGAAGATGATCGGTGTCTCTTGCTAAGTTGGTGCTTAGCGAAAGGAGTTGGTGCTCCTGTAGTAGGTTAATGCCTACAAAATTGTAATTTGGGGATTGGTGTCTCCAGTAGGTTGGTGCCTACAAATTTTTGAGAAATATATATAAAGAAAGAAGTTTCTCCATGTTTTTCTCCCAAAGGGTTTCACGTATATCTATGTCTACTTGCATTAAGTTTTGTGTTCTTTGATTGATTTGATATATTCACATTGCTCTTGATTATAATCTAAGTTCAAGTATTAAAGTTTGAAATAATATCATAATATTGATTCAACCCCCTCTTAGTATTATCCTTTGCTCAACACAATTTTGGATTAAACCTATCGAATCCTCATAACCTTCAAGCAAAGACATCAAGAACTTTAAATGACAAAGCTATATGAATTCAGATTTTTTTATTCATGCTCACCTTTCCAAATTGGAGAATTTTACCCTCTTCAACCGAAATGGATTATTAGAATCTTCCCTTTTTCTACCCGAATTTTGGTCTTCTCTAAATAAGATAAAATTGATCATTGGGATTGAATATTGATCTAGATTCACTAAACCTTTAGTAATTTGTTTGTTTTCAAGGTAAATACTGATACCCATACTATCTGCTCCAATTTCTCCTAATTTTTAACTGAGAACTTAGCCTCCTCTGCAAGAAATTAATGATCTGTTGATCATTCTCAAATACCTTCCAACTCATGTTATTTTCTAGTACAACTGGCCTCACAATTACATGAATATGTGGTTGTGCTTTATCTCTTTTAATATTGTCCACCACATCAAATGTTTCTCCAATTTCCAAGAAGCTTGTCCCACAGATCTTATTCTTCTTCCTCGGTATGGCTTGAATATTGAACACTCCAAAATCATCAATTTGATCCCATACCCAATGCTTGTAGGCTTTGATAGATCATTCTTAGAAGCATGATGTTTTCCCTAACTTGGTTGATAATTAACTCACTATCCCCAAACACTTGCAAGTTTTGTATACCTCTCTTTCTTTCCCAATTCAATCCATGTATCAAAAATCTTCATACTCATCTGTATTGCTTGAACAAGTAAAATAAAAATGGAATTTGGGTAGCACTTCATACCTTATGGTGACAAAAATCATTGCTTCTCCTCCAATGCCTTGCTACTCCTTGATCCATCAAAGAATAGTTGTATACTTCATTATCACCCTTATCATCCGGTTTGGTGAGGCTAGGAAGAGGTGTTTTTCCTCGTGTAAACAATAAACTACAAAATTATCCTCCTCTATTTCCTTGTATGGATCATATCCATGTCTTTTGTTTTCCCATTCATCAAGAGTCAAATCTGGAATGCCCCCAACTTTAGTATCTCTTCCTAAGTGTTTGGGAAATCCTCTTAATCAAAGGCTAGAAATTTGCGTTGATTCGGCTTGGTACATAGGCTCAATATGGAAATTTTAATAGGTTCAGATCAGATTGTAGCCTTATCTCCATACCTTGTTTTGAAGAGCATATGTGACTAATCAGCTAATAGGTAGCCCCAATTTTGGTGGTGAAGTCTCTTGATAAGTACAATACAAATAGTGGTGGCAAGTGAATCATTATATATCTGTTGAACTTGTGACATTAGGACATAAATGTAATGTGAGGTTTAAACCTTTTATGATCCCAACAGTCCCCACTATTGTCCCATCTAACTATACCACTCCTTTGAAACCAATTTCATATTTCAGGCCCAACTGATCTGTAATTTGTTTGGCATTACCGAAATGCTAGCCCCTGAGTCAATCATGCAATTGTGTACAAGGTTGTTCCCAATAATCAAAGATATATAGAATGGAGGAGGCTTCATGTTTTTACCTTGTTGACCTCCATGAAATCCTTCTTTTGGAGTTGCATTAGTGAGCACCTTCTCTTGATTCTTGGACAACTCCATTTGATGCTGACCAATTTTCCATGGCTGCTTGTAACAAATCCCGTTGGCCTGGAATTTTCAATGATTCCCACATAGAAATGCTTACATTGTTCTTCTTCATTTGATCAATAATGTTAAAAGGAGATGGATTCTCCTTCTACTACCCCTTACTTGGCATGAATTTCTCCCTCACATGGGCTCACTAACCGGTACCTAAGTATTTTGAATGTTTGGGGCTACACTTGCATTGCTCCACCTAATTTGGGCTGATTTTGAATGTTTGGGGCTACACTTGGATTGCTAATACCCCAAAGTGTGATAGAAGATTGAGAAGTACTTGGATTAGATGACTACCCTTCCTCTATATTCCTCTTCTTAGACCTCATGTTGGTTGCCACACTTTGAGAAGGGGATGATTTATTCCACAGAAATCCTCGCTTTTGCAATTCACAAGTGTTGTCTCGTTTGGAGGTGCTTCTGATTAACTACCTAATTCTAAATTTCTTCTTTGTTTGGTTCTTGAGGAACACCCATCGTAGTCACCATCAATGCTTGATTTAAAGCACCATTAAAGCATGTTGCCTGATTATGTGGTTGGATGCATGGGAAACACCATTCATATTCTTGTTCTATGTTGTTTTGAGTTGGAACCAAGGCCCTAGATGTTGAAACTACATTAGGGTTATATGCTTGGAATGAATTAGCAACTTGGGGTTGTCCTTGGTTTTGGTTAGTAGCTTGAACAGGTGGATTATTTGGCTGACATGGAGGTTTATTGGGTTGGAACTAAGGATGATAAGGTCTAGAATTTTTATCTTGTTGTCTCTTAAGAGTTACCAACTCATTTCCTAAGTTTTTCAATTGTTTCATAACCTCTTGGAGTTCATTTGAATGGCTAGAAGAAGAAGAGGAAGCTTCATTTGAACTCTGATTTCTTGGAGCATGGATGAGAGCTATTGTAGGTGTTTGATTAGGATTAGGATTCGCATATCCAGATAGAGAGGCATAGGTGGCCTAGGTGCAAGTTTACTAGCTTGAATTAGGAAATTATCAGCTCTAATGGCTATGACATAAGTGTCTAGTAGGGTTATTCCTCCCATAGATTGTATCATAACAAATTTATCAGAATTTAGAGATTTAAGAAAATAGAGAAATGCACCTTCATCTATTTGTCTGATCGTAATTGGGATCCTCTCCCATGTTCTTTGGAATTTGGAATTGAATTATATCATTTACTCAAATGGTACCCTTTTGATTGTAGTCATCTGCTCCAAAAGGGATAAGTTTTCAGCCCTCTCCCCAAACTGCCACAGAGAGGCTATGCATAATTGATCCCAATTCTGAATTGATCCTACTCTTAAGCCTCTAAACCACTGCAAAGCTTTTCCTTTGAAAGAAGAAGCCAATAACTTGACCAAAACATCCATCTCAACAATATCATGTATGGCATGTATATTTACAATGTCTTGAATGTGGTAAATGGGAGTTGTGTGGTTTTCTCCAATGAAGTATGGGATATTATTTAATGTTGCTATTGGGACTGAATTTTGTGCATTAAGGGAAAGTGGACTGTTGTCATGAAATTTTCATAGGGGTTTGGAGGTGGCTGATTTGGTGGTTGTTGATGAGTCATCTTGAGTGGCCTGAGAACCCTAGTCAATTGAAGAAAGGGTATACCAAGTGGGGGTGTGGATAATGTTCTATTTGGTTGAGATGGAGACCTTTGTACTCTTCTTCCTCTCCTTCCTCTACCTAGAGATAATTGCAAGTATTCAAAGATACCTTCTTCTCTTGCTCTAGACTGGGTTTGCACTCTTCTCATGAACTTGATAAACTTGGGCTACAAACCACTTTGGATTTGAGTGACGAGACACCATATGTGTTGCTCCAAAGCCTATAAAGGCTGGAAATTCACCAAGACACACACCCAATCTTGATAAAAAAATGAAAATAGTCACTTGGTCCCCACCATTTTGCGTGCCAAAACCGGTTATGTCGAAAAGTTACACCCTAGGATCTACACATTACAAAACCCTACTCTTGACTAACATGGGATTTTCTTAAGGGTGTGGGACCCTCGCAAATGAGACAAACCTCTGGGAAAGGTTGGTTCCTCTACCTATTCTAATGCTAAAACTACTCCTAGAAAGGGAAATGCAACTATTCCAACACTAACCTAGAATTTCTAAGGGACCAAGGAAGAAAGAGATGCATAAGATAAAAGTCCTAAACTAAGGGAGGCGCTAAGCACCAAGAAAGGGGGTGGAGATATTCTTAAGTGACTGAAAGTGGAAGGAAATGAGGTAGAAGAGGTCAAAAAGTGTCACAATCCAAAGAACACATTCAAACCTCTAATTTCGTGGAGCACAAATAATTTAGGTCTATGAAAAGAATATAACATGCATAATATACCTAAAAATGCAATGAAAGGAAAATGACGCAATACAACTTGAGCTAGGGCAATAAAATCCACAAGACACCAATTTTATTACTTAAAATGATGCACAATCCATTACAATATAAGCATAAGGCAAGAATCCTTTACAAAATGCATAAATTCGAGACTGCTTGACTCACAAAAGATGCTTCGTAGAACATTTTTGTAGATTTCCTTTACATTCCAGAATGTCTCCTTTTCCAAATGAAGGGGAAATTACATATATATAGAGAAAAGGAGCTACCAACTAACATATTTCATTAATTTCCTATACGAAGGTATGGGTAACCATACCAGTTCTCTTTCCAATGGTACTTTTCTTGCATGGCAAACATGGGTGTCATACCTCATTAATCCGGTTGTTGATCTACCCTTTACGATGTCATTAATATCATGCCATATCGTAAACTCCTTGTCGATGATCGACAAAGAACCACCGGCTAATGCACATCAAGAACAAGGAGTATTGCTGCCAACGAGGGAATTATTTTTGTTGTGCGTCTAGATGGAATGTTGTCACACGCTAGGAAGAAAGGTTGTTGTACATCAGCATGAAGTCGTTGATGCACGATAAGAGGTGGAAAATCACACATGATTGATGCACGACAACAAGGTGAAAATCCATACATTTTTCCAGCTCGACCATTAAAACAAACTTAGCTCAAAACCTTTAGTACGGCTCACAAACTCACTATGAGATAACCTATAAAGTACTCTCCATTAACTATCAATGCCTAGACCTTCATGTTAATCCATTTTTAGGGGTACAAATATGGATAGCGGTAAGAAGTCCGAGAAACTTTGAAAGTACAGTATGGTTATTAGAAGTTTGAAATGAGTAGCTTCTTCTTGAGTTGAAAAAATGCTTTTCAAAGCTCAAGATTTATAGGATATATCATAAGGTGTCTAAAAATTTGTGTATATGCTTCCAAAACTATAATTTTACACTTTCAATGCTCGGTAAATAGTTGTGTATTTGTCATGTAAGAAATTAGCATTGGTATCCCCAAGATTCAATAAGAAAGTGTTGGGATCATTTATGACATGTGTAAGCACTTACCAATGGAAATTATGTGTTCTTGAATGTGTGTTGCGAGGAGAAGTATGCTCTACACCCGAAAGAATGATTTTGGGTAACCCTAGGTGAGTTAAAATTATCTTGAAGCTTCTTATCTCTTTGATGCAAAGGATTAAGGTCATTTCGGTGTTTTTAGGGCTATAAAAGGTAACTTAAGTAGGAGGAGCATGTTATTAAAATTTTAAGATAAGTATGTTTGTGACAAAGTGAAAATTTTTGTTTTCCATTAAAGATGCTATAATGAATCGAAATTGTAAGAAATAGTGTGATATAGGTCTATGAGTGCTCACTAAGACAGGAGGATTTGTTTATGGCCTTGTGTCAAGAGATTTAGGTGTCTAAAATGTTTGGAAGAGGTGTTTGGAAAAAAATGATGTTTACAGGGAGCTTGAAAAACAAATTATGACTCGAAAAGTTGAAAATTCTAAGGAAGTGCTTCAGGATAGTCTGAAGTATTTGATCCATTCACAAGAGCATCCTTACAAGGTAAGAACAAAATCTGTGTGTTTTCGGTTAGAGTTGAATGGTATGAGCCCAGAGGGAGTGTTTGAAGGAAGTTTTGTATTCTTGGTGTGATTTTATGATTATTATAAGGTGGCCTAAAAGGCACTTGAAGATGAAGTTTAGGGACATTGGCCCTTAAGATGATTTTCTATAATTGAATATAAAAATAGTGATTTCTTACATTGTATTGTCCAAAGAAAAGAGAAATTACATGGTTAAAGGGAAAAATTAAGGTGTATCAGCTCAAGGGTATCTTTTTCAAGTCCATAGGATCTTCATGTATCTTGTTGAAGGAGTCGAGAAGAGAGAACATAGTCCCAGAGGAGATTTTGGGCAAGTAAGTCAACTTTTAGCATAATTGTCATTCTTTCTTGTCTTTTGTTGTCATTTGTCATGTCTTGGAGTTTGTGTAGGCTATTTCATAGATGGAAAAGGGGGAGAAGAATAAGAAACATGGAAAATGTTCTTTATATTTTTTTCTTGTTGGTTTCCATCAATGTTTTTGAATGATGGTTGTCATTAATGACAAAGGGGGAGATTGTTGGTCAGTGTCTTTGTGTTGTCATTAATGTCAACCCCATTGATGGAAAAGGGTCTCATGGTGTTGTATGAGTCTTCATGTGATGTTATTCAATGGTAAAATATGGTTATTATGATGTTTCATGGGTGTCTATGGTCCGCATGAGGTCGGCATGGTTAGTTCATGGTTGAGTCAAGTCATTCCATGCTTGTTTCTAGCCTATGCAACATGTAGAATGAGTTGGGTATGTGATATTTGGACATAATAATTATTTTTAAATCATGGTAGAAGCATGGTGATGGTATACAGGGAATGTATGGTGAGTTTCAAGTTTGCATTCAGTGGTTTGATGCTTCTATGAGGTCCTTGGGAAGTAAACGATTGGGAAACATGTAATTTAACACGAGGTAAGTCATCCTGTGGATGGAGATTTTGAGATATATGATATATATGGAGAGTATTTAAATTTAAAAAATTATTTCATGGTGTTTCATGCCAAATTTCAAGTCATTATGAAGATTTTTTTGAAGATATGCAAGTTTTGGCAAAATTGGGTAAGTTGCGAATGTGATTTTCAAGAAAAAGTTGGACCTTTTGATGCTCATTGTGAACTGTATGCTTTGCATGGGGAAATGATATATTTGGAATATATTCTTATGTCATTTATTCATATTTCACAAAAGTAATGAGGTGCTTTTATTGTCACGTTTTATGAACGATAGTTAAGAAGATAAAGTGGTTTGAATCCCTAATTAAACCTAGTAGGAGCATCTTGGAGAAAAATGTTGCACAAGCCTAGTTTTGATTGATTCCTTAAAAATTATGATTTTATTTTGTAGAGGAATCCTCCATGTTTCCATAAAGGTATGTTAGAGCATGTGGCAAATGTGGGCCCCACGAAAAAGGAAAGTTTCAAGAGTTTCAGTTTGTGGTAAAGTTATCCAAATGAGGTAAACGTAAATTGTAATTTATAATATATCACTAGTTTTTTTATAGATTTTCATGCCAGATCATATTGATTCTAAAAATGGCAAAGTGTGCTCTATTTGTGTTGACTGGTCAAAGGGTAGTTTTGGACAATTTAGAGTAGTTTGTGGTAAAATGGACATAACAGGAGATATGGGTGGAATTAGGAGGTGATTAAAGTTGTGTTGGAAAGATAATTCAGAGACATTTAAATTTATATAATTTTATATTAATGATTATGGGTTTTGATATAGTTTCCAGATTAATTTGTGGACAAGAATACTTTTGGCTATACAAGACAACTTATTTTGCCAAAGAATTGAGTTGGTTTGAGCATATGATGCATTGGATGATGTTTTATATTACATGGAATATGAATAGGGATAATTTTTTCATTCAATGAATCCATTTGGATTTGTTTAATATTTTAGGAAGTCTATTAATCGGTTGATTTTTGAAAACAACTTTTTGGGCAACTTGATTTTGTGAAGGCAAATGTTGTTGTGGATTGAGCTAGTGGATGTTTAATGAGATATAACTTATTTAGGAGTGTTTTTAAGGTCATAAAATTTCCAAAAAAATCCACATGCCATATTTTAGTTGTTCCTTGATGATCTTGAATCCAAAAGGTGAAGATAGAGTCTTTGGAAACAGTGTTTTGTGAAGGCAATCAGCACTTGGGCCCATTAAATGAAATAATATGATTGGTTCATGATAATTGTGACCATGGATGATTTTAAATGTTATTTTAAACATGTGTGATTAATTTTAGATCATTACTAAAAATATTTTTGGTGTTAGGATATTTTTGGCATTCCAATGCATGGGTTTTAAGGATTTTGGTGCATGGAAGAAGGGTTTTTGCTAGGCCGACCCATATGGGTCACTTGTATATATTTTGATAAATTTATGGGAATGTTTTAATGATGAATTTTTTTAACCAAAGGTGTATGACCAACCTCCTTTGGGTTAGAAGAAAGAAAAGCATATAAAATTGGTGTTTTGGGTTCATTTTTGAACTAGTGCTCTTGGAGGGAAGAAGTGTGACCTAGAGAAGAGTGATTTGCAGGTATGTGTGGATGATTTGAAGGCTAAGGAATATCATGAAAGGTTTAATACTGATTTAATACATTATATCAAAGTTTTAGATCCAAGAGAATTTGAGAAAGAAGAAGAAAGAAAGTTTGAAGACTTAAGGTATGAGCTAGGGTTTGTGAGAGTGAATACAATCTCCATCATTTGTGGTAGTAGAAAAATAAGAGATCAAACATCTTCATGTGGCTGATTTGTTTCTTGGTCACCTTATGGGGTTGTATCCTCCTTGTGGAGTGGGTGTTTCATTAAATTATGGGTTAGTGCTCATTGTAAGGTCGGTGCTCTACTTAACTAGGGGTTGGTGCTCCTTGTGAAGTTGGTGATTCAATAAATTTATTTTTTTTGAGTAATATCAAAAAAATTTAGTGTTTTTATTCCCCTTTAGGGTTTCCCACATATATTTGGTGTTCTTGTGTACTCTCTTGCTCTTGTTCTTGTGTATGGTGTATTTAATGCTTAACTAAACACACATATGGTTGTTGTATGGATGAATAGTTATTTGTTGGTGATGAATGGAAATGGTTTAAATTTTTAATAGAATAATTCACCCCCCCTCTCATTATATTTTTCTTCCAACTATTTTTTCTTATACAAATTAATATATAATCTCAAATGACCAAGTGATCAACCTTGGACATAAGGATCAATAGATCGAAATATATAAGTGAATACACTATTGCATTTATCACAAATGTAGGGGGCGAAAAATTATCAAAATATAAAAGTTGTTAGTTTTGTTGTAGCACCTGTATAATGCATATTGATGAAAATGCAAGGTCATTGTTGTAAAATTTTAAGACTTAGATCTATCTCGCAACAATGTGATCATGTAATATGGGAAGCATGAATTTAGGGTCTAGATAAGATGCCTTGTGACTCTCTTCCCTTGGTAATGGGACTCCAAATTCCATCATAATTGAATCAAACACTTGTTGGGGATTAATCACCCCAACTTTGTAAAACACCGGTTCAAAATTTCCATTTCCACAAATACTCCTTTCATGTTTGTTACACCCTTCAAATTTATTGCACACTACTCTCTAATATTCATGTGGGTCTTATTAGTTTTCCATGGTGTTTGCCAAGATTTGGTTACTTTATCAGCATGCTTTATGACCTCCTATTATTCAATACTATCAGGTACACTCTCTTTTCCTCTACATTGGTAAATTTTATTCGCTAGCATAAATGGGGAAAATGTAGACACTAAAATCTGCAAAGTAATTAGTATATCATGCTTTTGTAAGCTTTATATATGTGGATATTAAACGATTAAAAGTAAGTCTTATTGGTGTAATTCCTCACCATTTTTATCTTATATTGTTTTATCTATCTTCTGATTTAACTTTGTAATGCATGTTCATGCTTTTATGCTATGTCGTAGAGATCTTTAGCCTTTTGCACTGTTTTTAATTATGTTTGTTCAAAACCATATATATTGGTCAAGAATGTACTATATTCTTGACTAAGATGAACAGTCTCACCCCATTTTTGTGTTTTGGTTCCTTTCTACGTGTTGGGTCTCTTCTACACCTTTTTTGTCTTTCACAATTTTTATTAATGATCAACTTTGCATGCCACTCATATTCAAATTTAAAATTTATAGATTCCTCTATATGTACAAGTTCACCTTAAGCATTTATCATCTAGCAAACACCTATCTATGTACCAAATACAAGGCTAAGAATTCAAGATTACATTCTTCATACTACATATCACAACATATGAGAGTATACATCTATTTTGGACATCTTCACACAAGATTTTCATGGGATAAAAATAGCACAACCCACTATCGAGTGTGGAATATCAAGGAAAACACTAGGTCAAGGGTTCTAGATTGCATATACATTGACACAACACAATAGAGAAACCACATTGAGTCTAAAATGTAGGTACTTTATGACTCACAAATGAGGTGACCACCGAGGTAATTCCAACTCAAGAATTTACATATTTTATTTTTATATCTAATAAGTGTTTGAGGTTCTTGTAGGAAGTTACGTTTTTTAGGTACATGCATGAAATCTATGGTTACATGTGGTTTGAACATACAAACGTGTGATATGGACAATAACGAAGGAACCCAAAAAGACTTTGAAAATATAACGGTCTAAGATAGTAGGAAACAGTTTTGTGGGATATGGTCTTCATCTTCTATGAAGTATAGAACCTTCATGAATTTTACAAAGAATAGTTTATTTAGGTTCATTTAGAATGCTTCACACTTCCAATTTCTCGCATTAGCACAATATGAAACTAATCTGTGACCAACTAATTCATTCTTCTAACCCCTCTTTTGATTTTGATTGATCTATTAGCTTGGCATGCTTGTAAATAGCCTAGATTCCTATTGGAATAAATAAATAGATAAGCACGAGAGACATGAGGGAGGGTAGAGTGACACACAAAGGTGTGCGTAGAAGCATGGAGCAGAATCTACACAAGTATCGTAACCGCATAAAATGTGCGTGGGAGTATGAGAAGAGGATGTGTGGAAGGTTCAAGCACAAGGGAAGAAAGATCAAGTGATAGATAGAATTACATAGGAAGGCTAAAAGTAGGAAAAATAACAAAGTTGATGTGGAGAATAAGGAAAATCTATAATTAGACAAAATCATGGATAAAGCGGTGTTAGAGAAGGATAAAGAACATGCAAAGCATTAGATAAATATAGAGTAAACATGGATAGATACAACTATATAGAGCATTATGTGAGGATCAAGTAATCTATTAATATCATGATGCAAAAATAGAACAACCACTTGAGGACTAAAGTGCAAGTTAAAGATGCATGAAGGCTAAGTATAGGATAGTCTAATAATAGATTAAAGCATATAAGCGATGAACTACAAGTTCCCACCCTATATCTAGTGGTAATGTCATTAGAGATAGAAATATAGTGTGTGTGTGTGTGTGTGTGTGTGTGTAAGTGGTGAAAACTTGTATGCGTTTGTGTGTTTAGATCTATGTAAGGATGCATGAGCATGTGTGCGCGTTGTCTAGTGTCCTGAGTCATTTGTTATTATGGATAACATGGTTTGTGTTGACATGTTATGATTTAGTTATGTTTATTGATGTAAAATCAAGTTAATTACAAAGAGGATGATGTAGTGGATTTATAGGATGCTCAGTATGGTGATGACATGGAGATTCATGTGTGTTCTTGGTTGCATGAGTTGATTCATGAAAAAAAAAAATTTTATAAAGAAGCCCAATCAGGTGACCTAGTTATCCTAGGTGATGGTGCATGGTGGTTGGATATTCTTGGTGGCTTTAAGAGCATATTTAAATCATAGAGAGAATTTTTTTAGAGTGTATAGCACTCACATGAGTTTTAGGGTGCAGATATAGGTTGAAGACCAAGTTTCAAGTGCTCATCTAGACTAGGTCTAGGTGTTAGGAGGTATGAGGTTGAGTTGTGGAGCCATGTGAGCTCATGGATTAATGTAGGAAGGTTTTTCATGATGTACCAAGTATGTTAGGACCTTTTGGATAGTTTATATGATGAGTTATGATGTTGTTTCAGTTGACCCTAGCCTAGACTATGCAAAACCCTAAGGGATAGTCATGCAAATGAGATGGGATGGAAATATGGAGAGATATTTATGATATGATTATATGGTGATGATTGGAGATGATGAAAATATGTGTCTTAGAGGTGTGAGAAAAATTTGGAGTCATTCTGAAGATAAATTTTCAAGATAAGTCATTTTGTGTGAAACAGGGTCCAAGAAAGGGTGTTTTCTAGCTTGAATTGCACCTTCTGATGCTCACCCTAAATTGTGTTCTTTGCATGGGACCTTGTGGATTTTAGGGATGTTTATAAATTTATTCTAGAAGGTTTCAAAAAAATAATGAGGTCATTTCATTGTCACATTTTTATGAATGAATGTTAAGAAGGTAAACAACTTTTTGTGTGCTTGAAACCCTAGCTAGAAGAGGTTTGATATATTTTATTCCTAAGTGCCCATAATTGATATATTGTATGGATGATTATTTTATGATGTAGAGGAATCATCTAGGTTTCCATAAAGGTATGGTAGTGGTTGTGGTGATGAGTGGACCCCACTCAAATAGGTCTATTTCTGAAGAAGTTTAGTTTGGGACAAGGTTGTTTCCAATGATTTGAAAAATAAATAGACATTTTTTTAGTATGTGATTTATTTTTATGTACATGGTGTTTTTATGTCATGGTGATGCATAAAAATGGAAAAGTGTGCCCTATTTGTGAAGACTAATCAAAGGGTAGTTTTGGGAAGGTTTAGGTAGTTTGCAGAGATGAGATTTGTTTAAGGGCCTTCCACTTGGATTTGGAAGGAGTTACAATATATTATGGAAAGAGAATTCAGAGGGATTTATATTCCTATACATTTTGTATCATGATGATGATATTTGATGGGTCATCTAGGTCAGTTTGTGGAGATGAAGGTTTCTTGATTTTAAGGACATGATCGCTTTCAGCTGAAAGAATGAGTTGGTTGAAGCATGAGATGATTGAGTTGATGTTTTCTATCACCTGGAAATTGAATAGGGTTGAATTTTTTCCTATTGAAAGAATTTTTAGGTCTTTTAAATGGCACCAATGGTGCAAACTAGCTAAGTTTGCAAAACAAGTTTCTAGGAAGCATGATGCGGTTTGAACATATGATTATTTCATGAGCTATAACTTGCATGGATGTGATGTAAAGGTCTCAAGCATTCCATATAGTTTTTGCATTCCATATTTGAGTTGATATTAGTTGATCTTGATATCTAAAGGTGAAGACAGGGTGCTGGAAATAGTTGTTTGGTGAAGGATATGAGCCTTTTGGCCCATGTTATGAAATATTTGATTTGTCCAAGTAAAAGTGTGACCATAGATGATATTTAAATGTCATTTTACACATGTGTGGTGATTTTTATAGCTTTTACTACTAATTATTTTGGTGTTAAGTGTATTTTTCTCATCCTAGTGATGGGGTTTTGAGGTTTTTGGTTCAAGTATGAAGGTTTTGGGCATGGCCAACATACATGGATCATATGTGAATGTTTTAATGATTTATTCAGGATTATTTTAATTTTTCTTAGTTGAAAAAAGGAGAGAAACTTACTTGGTTTGAATTTTAATCAAGAAGAGCATATAAATGTGATGTTTTGGGTGTTATTTTGAGCTAGTTACTTGAGTATGAAAATTTTGACCTGTGTGTGAGTGATTTGTAGGCACAAGGGCATGTTCTGAGATATGAAAGTGTGCATGAAAGGTTGAATAATGTTTTAAAAAAATTTTGCAAGGTTTTTATGCATATATAAGTGAAGAAAGTGGAAAATAGAGCAAGTTTGAGAAGCTAGAGTTTAAACAAGGGTTTGAAGGTAAGAGATTTTAATCGGTGATGTCAATTAGTTGTGGAAAAAACAAATACATTAGATATATTATTTAAAGGTGGTTGATTAGGTTCTTGATCATCTTTGGGGGTTGTAGCCTCCTTGTGGAGTTAGTGCTTCACAAAAGTAGGTGTTAGTGCTCTTTTTAGGGTTGGTGCTCTATAAAATTAGTGTTGGTGCTCCTTGTGAAGTTGGTGCTTCACTAAATAATTTTGATTTTAGTAATGTAATCAGAATTTTAAGTGGGTTTTCTTCTCCTTGAGAGTTTCTCCCTTATATTTTGTGTTATGGTGTTGTTTTTCTTGTTCAAAATTAATTGAATGTATGTTGTTGGAGTTTCACAAAATAGGGACGGAAGCCTGTAAAATATATTATTGTGAAATCAACTAAAATACACAGTAGGCTATAATATATATATATATATATATATATATATATATATATATATATATATGTATGTATGTATGTATGTATGTATGTATGTATGTATGTATGTATGTATGTATGTATGTATGTATGTATTGCACAACTGGGATACAAACAAAAGAGAAGTTGCAACAATGCAACAACAAATTTAAAATACATTAGCTTCCAAATATTACATCCGGGAAGCACAACAATAATATTGTTAAAACAATATAACAACATCCCTAATGTTTACATAAAACAAATATGGTTAATAAAACCAATAACAACATTATTTAATTAATAACATTAATTAAATAATGAAATATGAAATGCATAATTAATATATGGTTAATTAATAATTAACCTAACATTCCCCCTTAATTGTGCATTGTTTCAAGGGATGAGGAGAGGAATTCTCTGAACAACTCGAACTTGTCACGAGTAAGTGACTTCGTGAAGATATCTACTCGTTGTTCAGTTGTTGGAAAAAATTGAAGCTAGATGTTGTGCTTCAACACATGCTCATGTATGAAATGAACTTGTACCTCAATGTGCTTTGTTCTTTCATGAAACACTAGATTGCGAACAAGTTTGAGAACACCTTCATTGTCAACATACATGGTGGTCAGTTTGTCCTATGGTATTCTAATTCCTTCTAGTATGCGACATAGCCAAATCAATTCATAGATAACTTCTCCTATATAACGATACTAGCTTCTGTGGAAGAGTGAGAAATGAAGTGTTGTTTCTTGCTTCCCCATGATATTGGTCCAGATCCCATAAAGAATAAAAATCTAGAAGTGGATTTTCTATCATCAATATTTCCTGCATGATCTGAATCTGAATATCCAGTCAAGAAGAAGTTTTCATTCTTCTTGTATTCTAGACCAAGATCCATTGATCCTTTGAGATATCTCAAAATGTGCCTTGCTGCTTTCCAATGACAAACTTTGGGTTCCTACATGAACCTAGATAGATAGCTTACTACAAATCTGATATCTAGTCTAGTGTAGGTTAGGTAAATGAGACTCCCAATCAACTGCCGATAGAGAGTGGCACTTACCTCAAGAGATGGATCTGAATGAGATAACTACAATTTGTTCTCCATGGGTGTAACAATTGGTGTGCAATCCATCATCCTGAATTTATCAAGTGTAGTCTTGGTATATTTCATCTGAGAAACAAAATATGATTCTCTTTCTACCATACTTCCAATCCAAGACAATAGTGCATCATCCCGATATCGATCATGTTAAATGATCGATTAAGATCTTTCTTCATTGCATCAATCATCCTCATTGAACTGTCAGTGATGACTAGATCGTCGACATAGACAACGACAATCACAATCTCCCCCTTGATTTTTGAGGTAAATATTGGGATCATATGGATTTCTAACAAATCCATGTTGTACGAGATACTCATCAATCTTGATGTACCATGCCCAAGGTGCCTGTTTAAGGCCATACAAAGATTTATTGAGTCTGCATACCTTTGCTTCTTGACTAGGTACTACATATCCCTCAGGTTGAGTCATGTAGACTTCTTGTAAATATCTGTTTAGGAAGGCACTTTTTACATCCATCTGGTGGACTTTCCAGCCAAACTGTAGCTAGAGCAAACATCATTCTGATTGTTTTGATCTTAGTTGTGGGAGAAAATGTCTCCTCATAGTCTATGCCTTATTTTTGTGTATACCCCTTTGTTATTACTCTCACTTTATACTTTTCCACTTGTCTCATCTTTGTACTTTGTTTTAAATGTCCATCTGTATCCAATGGGTTTCTTTCCTGGTGGAAGATCGACAAGCTGCCAAGTGTTATTCTTCATCACTGATTGATATTTAGAATCCATGGCATCTTTCCAAGCTTTTGATTGTAGGGATTCTTAGACTATAGAGGGCTCATCAGATTCAATAACTCTACTCATCAAAGCAAAGTTAACTTCCTCTCTTGCTTTACTTTGTGAGTCCGTGCTCTAGGGGTGGATGTATCCTGGTGGAGCATCTATTCTTACATCTCATAATGTGCTAGTATACCATTTAGGCATATGCTTGAACTATTCTTGTGGGTCGTGGTTCTATCTGATCAACACCATCATCCCCATCATCACTTTCATCTTCTGAGGGAACATCAACTTCAATTTTTACAACTAGAGAAAAATCTACATCTGGTGAGTCTAGAGGAGGAGTCTCTGCTTCCTTCTTCTCAAAAAACTCAACATCTCTGTTGGTGTAGACTTTTCTAGTCTTAGGATCCATCAATCTGTACCCAAGAGTCTCTTCACTATACCCAATGAAGATGAGTTTCTATGACTTCATGTCTAGTTTATTTCTGTTATGTTTGGGTATGTGCATGCTTGCTTTGCACCCAAATACTCTAAGGTGTGCAATAGATGGTTTCCGCTTTGACCATGCTTCTTGTGGTGTTACTCCGTCAAGAGCAACTATGGGCACTCTGTTCAACAAATACACTATTTTCTTTGTTACTTCTACCCAGAATGTCTTTGCAAGTCCAAAGTCATTGATCATGCATCACACCATTTCCATGATAGTATGATTACTTCTCTCAACAACAAGATTTTGCTGCGGTGTGTGTGGAGGCACTTGTCGATGAATCCCGTGACTTTGTAGGTACTATTTGAACTCATTACTAGTGAATTCCTCCCCTCGATCTGAGCAGAGAGTTCGATGTGACGACCAATTTCATTCTCAATCTACTACTGAACTTCTTGAAAGTTTCAAAAGCTTCACTTTTCTTGCGAAGACAAAAATCCACATTTTTCTTGAATAGTCGTCAACACAAAGCATGAAGTACTGGAACCCATAATGAATTGGCTACATTAGACCGTAAAGATCGGTATGAACTAGGTCAATTTTTCCATGATCTCGAAATGTACTCCTTTGGAATGTAGCTCTGTGTTGTTTTCCTGCTAGGCAGTGAGGACACTTGTCTGTATCCTTCTAAAGACATGGTAGCCCATATACCATATTGTGCTAGCGAAGTGCCTCGAGATACTTGAAACTTACATGACCAAGTATTTGATGCCACAATTGTGTTGAGGTAGAGTTCTTATCCATAAGTTCTTGATCGTATCTGTGAAAAAAAACAAGTTGGAACATGTGTCCCACATTGGAGACTTTCACAACTATTTTAAAGCCTCATGATTTATCTCGAATCAAACATGTTTTCTTGTCGGATTGACTATCAAAGTCAATTTTTAGGTTGTGATCAAGGAATTAACTCGCTTAAAGCATTTTTTTTCAACCCAGGGACATATAAGACATCTGAAAGTCTACAATTGTGTGAACCAAGGGGTAGAGAAATGTTCCCAATCCCCTGAACTATATATGAAGAATCATCTCCCAACGAAACATGATTTTTTGATGGCATGTCCCTCATTGAAATAAACTAGTCTTTGTGGCTGGTCATGTGTCGAGTGGCCCTCGAATCAACATACCAAACATCACTAGATGATGTGGATGGTTCACTTGATCGAGCAGTGAACAAGTAGTCTTCATTGTTTGATTGTTCTTGTTGCTCAACAATATTACCTTGTTGATGGGGTCTTCTTTTCCAGTTCCCCTTTTTCTACCCATGATTGTTGTTAGAATGTCCCTTATTAGATTGTTGTGGAGGTCCAAAGTTGCTTGATGAACCTTTCTTGTAAGTATTATACCAATAATCTTGTAGGTTATGTCCTCTTTTGCAGATTGGACATTGCTTCTTATTTTCTATCCCCTTGATACTGATTTTGATTTTGGGACTTTTGATAGGAATTAGGTTTTCCTTTACCTTTTCCTTTCCATTTTTGATGTGAAGAAAGTTCCTACTCCTCTTCATCATCCTTATTGTGCATTGCTTCCTCTTACTGCAGAGGGTTTAACAACTTGTCAAAACTAACGTCGTATCGACACGTTTAGTGTTGTGATAAAAATGTGGTAATAAGAGGGAGTGCTCTCGAAACAATGGGAACGAGAGCATCATCTATGACCGCTTCTCTCGAGGCTAGAAGTGAAGCCCATAATTATGCAACTCTTCTTAGGAAAGCTTCTATTTTTTCATTATGCTTGAACTTTAATGTGTGTAACTGACTCTGCAAATTCAGGATAACATTCTTGTTCTTGGCCTCATATACTATGCTCAACTTATCCCATGCTTCTTTGGCTGTTTTGGCATCTCGAATGTATGGTTGTACATCATCGACACTCCAAACAAGATGATGAGTTTGGCCTTATGGTCTCGCTTTATCAAACTCGCCACCTTTGTTGTGTTGTATCAGTAGTTGATCTGGTCAAAGTACCATTCACAGTAGGCTAGATCTCTTCAAACTCAAGTTATGTCTTAATTTTTGTCTTCCATGTAGCATAGTTGTTTCCTCTGAGTAGTTGTGGATTCAGAAGAAAAATTTGGGGGCATTGGTGCCCATTTTATAGAAATCACTGATAGGGTTTAGCTCTTATCACTCTAGGTATAATGTCTCCCAATCTATATACCATCAATCTGATATACCAAACCTTTCTATATACATGCCCTTCCGATATACTCGGTGGTATGTGGAAGAAGCTCGCCCTTTCTATATACTCGGCGAGTACATGAAAGAGGCGTTAATGTACGTGAAAGAATTCAATACGTGGTACCAAGACAATATTGAAAGGGGTCTATGCGATTATTGACACCGGCTCAAAGAAATATCCTCATACACGTGTGAAACTTCGTTATATACTTGAATAATTTCTCGGTCGATTTATGTTGTGCAATTGTTCACGAGACGCGGATGGGATGGCTCATAGTGTGTGCACTGCGACCTTATTACTCCCGTCGATTTATAGGGACGATGCCCAAACGACGTTGTTGCAGCTATATTATGCATTAAGTGCGGTAGTAGTCACGATGGATTTACCCATAAGAACTTCCAAGAGGCACCATATATACTTTGAATGCTGCGAATGAGATATAGGATCTCGTGAGTGTTACAGGAACCAATTCGTTCGGTCTATCCACCTTGGCTCTTATGAGCGCTTGACATAGAAATGAAGCAAATTATATTTAACTAAAGCTGAATTTGACTTACCTTTTAAAAAACAACAATGTGACAGAGGGTCCACATGGAGCTGCATTCGTGGAATGTGGATTAGGGTTCCTTTGAGCTCCAAAGATGGATCTAAGATGTTTTTTTTATCTCCATGCCTTTGTATTTTATCTTCCTCCACCGCTTTTTGCTTGTGTTAGGTCATTGTTATTTGGTGATTTGATCAATCGCCTCTTTTTATTTATCCACCATTTTTAATTGATTGTTGTTCCTTTGTGTAGGTTTGGCTTGGTGCTGGGAGTGTGCGTGGAGGAGAGAGATGCCTCAATCTATGGTAGAGGAGTTCGCTGTGAGTGATGCCAAGTCTACCGCTTGGAGCTTGTATACAGGGGTTGACGTGGAGATTGAGGCCACAATTGTTTTCAATACAACTCGCCACCGTATTGTTTGGATACTCCTCTGCAATTTCGACTACTGGTGTATGTTCACAAATGGAAATCCAACATGGAGCAGGTCACAGGTTGTGTAGAGGTAGAGGGGCTCGGCCCTTTTCAAAATGACTCACCAGAGCAACCAGCATACAGTAACCCAAATGCAACTCAATACACAGTAGGGTCTCACTGAAAAGAATAAAACAATAACATTGTCCTCAAAATTTGATAAAAAATAGATGATAAAACCCCTAAATGGGGAAAGTTTTTTTTTTAATGTAGATACACTGCATGAAAATTTTTTTGGGTGTTGGGTGCACCGGTGTAATAAAAATTTGTGTTCTAAATACTTGGAACATAAGAGGGAGTTGTGGAGATGCGGGGATGTCCGGGAAGTTCTTGGAGGCAACACGAGGCTCTCTGAAAGCAAAATTCTTGTCCAAGTATCTTCTTTTCCTACTACAACCTCTCTTCAACCTTTCTTTGCTTCACAGGTCCAGATTCTCACTCTGGTACCAAATGTAGTTTCACAAAATAGGGACGAAAGCCTGTAAAATATATTATTGTGAAATCAACTAAAATACACAGAAGCGGGTTACAATATATATATATATATATATATATATATATACACACACACACATATGCATTAGCTTCCAAATATTACATCCGGAAGCACAACAATAATATTTTTAAAACAATATAACAACATCCCTAATGTTTACATAAAACAAATATGGTTAATAAAACCAATAACAACATTATTTAATTAATAACATTAATTAAATAATGAAATATGAAATGCATAATTAATATATGGTTAATTAATAATTAATCTAATAGTTGTATGTTCTTGTGCACACTCTAATGGAAGGTTAATTAATTAATGGTTTATGTGAGAAATCTTAGATTTAAATAAAGTTTGTAAGGATTTATTCACCCCCTCTCAATCCATTGTGATTCCAAAATTTGTATAATATCAGTGCTTTTGGACAATTTTGATCACTTGAAAAGAGATCCTTTGAAGCAAAAAAATGGTGAGTCAACAAAGTTGTTTCTCTACCAAAAGACACCTTTTTTGATGGTGTGAATTATGCTTTTTGGAGTTTAAGGATGAAGACTCACATTATGTCCTTAGGATTTTATATTTGGGAAACTGTGGATAATGGTTATACTACTCCTACCACAACACCCACTACTAATATAGAAAAGAAGGAATATAATGACAATTCAAAAGTGTTTAATTCTATTATAGGTGATCTATGAGAATCTAAGATGGGAAAGGTAATTCCTATGCAAGTCAAAAAAAGAAGCATGGGAGAAACTTCAAGTTCTATATGAAGGTGACTCTAAGGTAAGAATTTCTAAGCTTCAAAATTTTAGAAATAAATTTGAGAGTCTTAAAATTAATTATGATGAGTCTATTGCATCATATTTTCTTAGAGTTGATAAGATTGTCAACAACATGAAAGGGTTAGGAGAAGATGTGAAGGAAGAAGTAGTTGTTTAAAAAATTGAGATCCCTAACTTCTAATTTTGATTCTAAAGTATATGCTATTGAAGAGGCAAAGGATTTGACTACTTTGAATATGGATGAGTTACATGGGACTTTGACTACATATGAAATGAGGATTGGTGATTCCAAACCAACCAAGAGAGAGTTGCTTCAAATCTAAAATGAAGACCAAATGCAAGAAGACCAAAGATGATGATGTTGCTCCTAAAATTGATGATGAAGAACTTTTTGCAATGGTGGATAGAATATTAAATGTTGGATCTGGTAAGTACAGAGGTAAACTTTCATTCAAATTTTTCAATTGTGGTGAAGTAGGTCATTTTATGCTAAGTGTCCTCATAGGCATGAAAAATAAGGAGATGAAAATCATGAGGATGATCATAATAAGAAGAATCATAAGTTCAACAAAGGTAAGAAGAACTTTAAGAGATTTGACTACAAGAAGAAGGGAAAAATAATCTTTTATTCAAAGGAAGATGATGAATTATCTAATGCTAGTAGTGGTGTTTTAGATTTTGAGTCTGAATATGATCATGAAGATGTTGGAAATGAGGTATTTTTCATGACCAATGATGCAATGAGGTCTTCTAGTGATGGTTCTTCTTTATTAGGTGATTTCATATCAGGTTACTGTAGTTACTCGATGAGGATGAAGAGGATGTTAAAGGTGATCTTGAGGGAATCCAAAGTGAGTTAAAGCATGTTGAAAAGAAGAACAAGAAGCTGATTCTTCAAGTCAAAGTGTATGAAAATAAGATTTATAAAATAGAATAAAAGTACAAATCTAAATCAAGAAATAAAATAAGTCAATCAAATTGTTAGAAGATAAGGTAAGGTATCTTGTCTCAAGTTTGTAGGATAAAGAAAGTATGTGCTCAAAATTTCAAGAAGATATAGAGTTCTTGAGGGAAAAGTTGTTAGAGTTTGGAAAGAGAGTTGAATCAGTGATCTCAATCAGTTGTGGTAGAAACAAAGACATCGGATATATTCTTCAAATGTGGTTGAGTTTTTCTTGATCACCTAGGGTGTTGTAGCCTCCTTGTGGTGTTGATGCTTCAAAATCTAGGGTTGGTTCTCCTTGTAAGGTTGGTGATTTACTAAATTAGGGGTTGGTGGTCCTTGTGAAGTTGGTGCTTCACTAAATACTTTTATTTTAGTAATATAATCATAATTTTTAGTGGGTTTTCTTCCCTTGAGGTTTCCCACTTATATCTTGTGTTATGGTGTTACTTCTCATGTTCATAGTTAATTGAATGTTGTATGTTGTTGTACACGCTAATGGAAGGTTAATTGATTAATGGTTTTCATGAGAAATACGAAATTGAAATTAAGTTTGTCATGACTGATTCACCCCCCTCTTAGTCCATTATGGGACATTTTGGTTCTATTAAGCGGGACCTTCTTTCATTCAGATCTCAAGATGTGGCATACTTATGGCATTTCAATTTTCATCGAGAGAACATTAAAAGGTGGATACATGACAGAGAAGATGATTTTGTGCGAGAGATTCAAAAATGGTAATAATTTCAATTTGTGCAAATGGTTCAAGGATAACCTATATGATTTTCTCTATGAAAATTTCTTTATATTCTTTCCACATGAATTATATGAATGGTTAGCGAGCATATTCATAGAACAAAGGAAGTAGGATCGGGAGAATAAGATCTGAATTTAGATTAAGTATCATGTGTTGGTTGTTTTGGATGAACCGTGGACATGCGTGATAGATCATTGGTGGGAAAGAATATTGTGGAATTACACTATGGAGTACACAATCTCAACATTTTTGTGCCTAGAGGAAGAAAAGTTTCGGTTCATTCATGAGCCTAAGAGATCATATTTATGCATGTTATCATTGGCTATAAATATATTGATAGTTGAAATGGGATTTGAGAACTTTCTTATGATTAGCTAAACACCGCCACATGCAAGGACATGAGAAGGGGTTGGAAAGGATGACATTAACATAGATGTAAGAAAAGAGATAAGAGAGAATGTGTAAGTATACAATGCGTGAGAGATGTCGAGTTGAAGAAGTGTTATGATGATAAGGAATGGGGTCATGTGGACGTGATGAGAACCACATGAGAGGTGAGGAATGATATGACCATGTTCCTATGATATTGTGGAAGTGCAAGTAGAAGTACCTCCTTAGTATCGATGAAACTAATTTTTGTGAGGATAGAAGAACTATTGGTGTGCATTTGACCCACTCTAGACTCTTAGGCCTTGTGCTTTTACTCGTGGAATCGAAGCTCAAATAGAGGATCATCAGAGTGATAGAGATCATGAAGGTAATCATGGATCACCACATTGGTTTGGAGATACGGGTAGATATGTGTTGGTATCTACTCAAGAGGCACAAATGTGATAAAGGCAATACATATGGCGAACAACATGATCCTAAAGCTCGACAACAAAGTTTGTTTGGAAGTAACCTTGTAGGTGCAACATCAAGACATAACATTTGTGCGCTACCCATTGGTATTAATCCCATGATAAGGATACCGAGAAAAATGGTTGATGTGTAATTTATCCCTACTACAACGATGCAAAGCAAGACTTCGTTAGGTCCACGAATAGTAACAAGAGGCTCCGGAGTATCTGGTCCTCCCCAAAGTGGAGGTAACCCTAGTGGAGATTTGGGGTCGTGGATCTGTCCACCCCCTAGTGGAAACAATCTTGGACAAGGAAGTAACCCACTACCACAATAACCCCCTCAAAATTTTTATGAAATTTAACTTCATTTACCGTATTATCAAGGTGTGGAAGACACAAGAAAAACGTACACAAGTGAAAAAATTAATGGAGGACCAAACGAATAACAACCTTAGACAAGAAGATGATTCAGTTCATGACCAAACTTCAAGGCCACATGCACGGTTGGTAAAGAAGTATGAACCGCATCGATGATAATGTGGACTATGATGCATTACATGTTGCCTTACCGAATTTCACATAAGCGAGTTTTATCAGTAGATCATTATTTCAATCAAGGAGATTAAACAAGGACTATCTAAGAGTATTTGGGAATATGATGCACGATTATAGAAACTATTGTCTAAAATATCATACAAAATCTACCAAATTCAACATGCGAAATAGTTTGTGAGTGGATTACTAAATTTTTTTCGAAGGGCATTATCACATAAAATGTTTACGGACCTATGCAAGGATTTAGAGGCGGCACTATGTGTAGAGGTGGTTGGAAGTGTAGACATTGGAGTAATCTCGTTCCTTGAAGTGTAGGTTACATCTATGGCAACACAGTTGGAGAGGTTGTCCACTAATTCCACGTATGACACTCGTAGTGGAATATGGTGTACAGATTATGACGTAGAGTTTCACACTAAGGATAGATGTTTACATAAGAGTGTGTGCACACTTCTCTCACTTGCAAGATTTTCCAAAAGGATCATGATGTCGAGGAACTTCCCACTCCTTCAACGTGTGACCCAAAAGAACGTATCAATCTATTACAAGATTTTTATGCGCACACCCATGCCACAACTAATTGTAGGTTGATTGACCACATTTATGAATCTTGTGAGAAAAACTTCATGGAAATGGGAAAAATAATGAGATAGGTAACAACGAAAATGGAGGATACGAAGGAGGATATCATGGCGAGAGGGTGTGGAGGTCATAGAGGAAGGTTCAGCTAAGGAGCATGTTATACATTTGGGTCGTCATACCATTATCAGCGTGAGTGCCTGAAGAACCAATCTTGCACGTATTATGGAAAGGGACACAAAATGGAATATTTCCCAAACTCATACACACATATATGTAAAAATAATAAGGATAAGGAAACAACAATTATACAGGTTGAGTGATCTAGGCAGGGACAGTGGTAGCCTAAGACTTTAGATGTGGTAGAGAAGCAACCATTATTGGTTACGATGCAAATAAAGGTATCACGCACACATGAACAGGAGAAATGAATCCTCTCATCAGACAGGATAAGAATGTGTAACCATGTAAGTATCCAAATGCAAGGAAGCAAAAGGAAGTATTCCAAGAGACCATGGGATTGATTAGAGAACCATAAGGAGAGATACTTTTCTGAAGGAACAAGAGTGGGATAGAGAGTGCGCAAAATAGATTGAAGTACCTGATAAGAATTTGGGATGACCTCAAAGAAGTATGTAAGATGCTTAGACAAGAGAATATCATACATCTATTAGGATAATTTTTGCGAGAGAAGGTAGCTCGCATAGGAATATAAAGGGATAGACAGATCTTACATGTTAATTTACCACCTCATAACCATGAATATGACAAGGATATTACCTTGGATGTAGTTATAGATGGTTGGTTGGTAAGTAAAATTTTGATTGATACAGAGCACAAAAGTTAATGTCCTTACACTTGATGTTTGGAATCAAATGGGAAGGAAACCATTGCCCATCTTAAAGTGTTTTGTATATGAAAAAAAAACAAGGGCCATGTCCATTAGATTCTCGAAGGATACAAGCATCATGATTCAAAGAGAAAATTTTAGAGGATACTTTGAGGTACTATATTTGGCGAGAGGAAGACAACTTTCCTGCACTACTTTCTCATCCTCGTCTTTATGAGAATAATGCATACATGTGATTTAACAAGTGTTATGTCAATTTTGAGAATGCATATGAGTGGCTCATGATCCCTATGAATGTTATAAAGGTTACACCCTACATCAATCCCATAAATGAAGAATATCTGAACCAAATCTATGTGTAGACTGTGGTGTGACTAGGAGTATGTTGAGCCAATGAAGGAATGGATGCGTATTTCATTAGCGAAACTACCACTAAGTATTTCTTGTGATAATTGGGCTCATGGTACATATGAAATGGTTGGAAAAGAGTTCCATGGAAGAGTCACATGAATGATAAGACCTTTGACAATTTAGCATTTGTAGAAGGCGCACTACCAAAGTTCACTAGAGAAGAGAAGCTGGAGACATTTTTGTGCACCTTGGAGGATCAAATACACGATGAGGGGGAGATTATAAATATTCTTTTATATTCACTCATGGGAACAACATTAAAATGGTGGGTTTCACATAGAGAAATTTTACTCGGATGGTGAGAAATACGAATTATTTTCTTGACAAGGTTCATGAGAGATAATCTACCTTCACAAATACCAACATATGATGCGAATACACCTCCCATGGTACACATTAAAAATTGTGAGAGGAATTATTCAAGGGCCTGATGCATTACCACCATATCTATGGGTACATAAGTTTTATTCCACATTGTGCGAGTGTACACACACGTCGTATATCCATGCGAGTTGAAGAAGGAGATGAAAACTTTACATGATTTGTGATAAAGAAGTATTGTACACGTGTTTGATTATTTTTCTACTAAATGCCATATTCATACAACTTTTTAGTTTATGAAGCACATCCCTCCGGGAGATGGTGTGAAGGTAGAGGATCTTGTGACCTAGTTACAAGGTGAGACTCTTATAATTGAGTGTGCAAATTCTTATGACTAGATGGCTTCGACGAGTACCTCTTGAAGCATGCTTGGAAGGAAAGATAAAGGCAAGTTGGTGTGCATGATTGATGATGAAGAGATCAAGGATCTAGATGTTGAGAACACTAAACAAGAGCTCGATGTCTTGGCCTCTATGTATGACTAGGCACATGCATACCACCATCCCTTGAAAATAAATAAATTTAACATTAGAACATAGGATGCACCTAAAAGGAAATAATCGGTGACTATTAGTCAAAAAAATGAAGTTGCAAATATTATAGAACTAATACGTGACTTCCAAGATTTTTTCCTCGGGAATATCACAAATTGAAGGTCGTATATCCCTCACTTAGGGAATTAAGATCAAGCTAAGGGAGGGTGTGTGACTAATGAAAGAGGCCTTATCATATGAATCCCAACTTGTGCATCAAGGTGAAAGATAAGATCGAAAAAATGCTCAAATCAGTATAATTGATCCTATACAATAATCGAGTGGGTCATTCCAATGGTCATTAACATCGGAAAGATGCAATAAATTAGATTTGTGTGGCTTATACGATTGAATTCTTCTTGTGTCATTGATCCTTTCTCCACACCCTTTACCGAAGAGATTCTTGAAGATTTAGTAGAGTACAATATTTCCTCTCTTATAGATGGTTTCTCTAGATACCATCAGTGCACGTATAACGTGTGAAGATCAACCTAAAACAACTTTTGATACCGAGTGGGGATGTTATGTGTATACGTTATCTTTTTTGACCGAATATTGTGCCAATAGTGTTCTCTCGTATTCTTTGTCTAGGAATTTGAAGACTTTATCCACAAATTCTTGTAGGTGTATCTTGATAAATGTACCATTTATGGCATATTTAAATACTCATGTGATTGTTTATGTCTAATGTTTGAAATATGTATGCAATTACACATATCACTTAATATCAAGAAGTATATCTCTTATCAATTTGGAGTGCATCCTTGATGAGGAAGTGCTAACGAACTCCCCACTTTGGCCAATACATTGGGAACTCTTCTAAGTCATAGGTGACTTGAGTTGAGGAAAACCACCTAAGTAGGATGGTTCCCTAGGTAGATCACCTAAAATAATTCTTTGGTTGGGTTAACGAAGAGAAATAAACACAAAATTAATGAAAGCAAGTAAATTAGGTGATACACTAATGTTTTCGGACCTATGATCGCACAAAAGCACACTTGATTGACTGTAAAAAGACTTATAACAATCACTTGAATTATTATTTAATAGGTTTTCACACTCACAAAAGGCACCGATATACACAAATGACTTGTAAAATCTTGCAAAACCAACTTCACAGAGGTATTTTGAGTTAAAATCATGCAAGCGGAAATAAACATTTAGCAAAACATACCAAAAAAACATGTTGTAACACACTTTTACAAGTTGCAAATAGGATGAAAATAGTCTTTATATTTCTTCAATAAGGTGCACAAGTACATAGTTTTGCATTAAAAATGTGAAGAATGAATAAACCCCCCAAAATCTTGCACACGCAAAGGTAAATATAGTAGAATCTAACCCACCTCAGCTCCAAAAATAGCACAATCCAACCCAATTTTAGACACATCTAATTGGAGAAAAATCCAATATTAGCCTATCATGCACAATTTAAAATATAATGTGCAGGAGGCTCTAAAGCTTAAAGATAGCCGCTCATGGTCTCCAAATTCTAAAAATAACTCTCCACGGTCTATTCTTCCTCATAGTAAAATTGCGATTGGATGGGTCAACTCCCTCCTTTACAATAAATAAGGAAACTTTACGAAATTTTGGAGGATTAAGGTAAAATTGTCTTTATCCTTTGCAAAAGGTTACAAAAAGGATTATTTTGGCTTGATGTGGGCACATGCATGTCATGATAATGATTTTTATGGTTATGATTTGTTGACTTTAGCTAAGGTATCATTCCCACCCATCATTACAATAGTTAATAATTAAAACATGCAATAAAATTGCTCTTCGTGGTATGACACAATTTGAAAGTTTTAATTTGCATTATGGTCAAATTGACCCTAGTTAGCACTCATTATGGTTGGCTTGGCTTGAATTAGGGTGAAAACCCTCATTTTCACTTTGCTAAGTTTTAAGTTTCTAGAAGAAGAGAGGGGCAAATGTTTCCAAAAACTTCTCTTGGGTAATATGTTTGCCATACTTTTGGATTCCTATTGATTTTCTAGTTATTATCTCCTCTTGGTTTACGTTGTGGATGTGTGTTGCCTTTTATTTCACCTCATCCATTACATGTTGATTTTGGGATCCATTTCTTGCATTCAAATAACCACTTGGCCATGTTTCATCGCACAACTTGTGATGAGGACATTGTGGGATTTATCTTGCTTATTTGAGTTATATTCTTTTTGTATTAGTAAGGGTGAGCTCCATTTACCTGACCGTGTTTATTTATGGGCACACTATTAGAGTTTCTTACCACCCAGCTCAACCATAGTATAACCCAACTCACCTTTTCAATTCCGAGCTTGTTGTACTTTTGTTCTTGCTTTGACGTTGTAGTGTGAGCTAAATCATATATGTATTGTTAACTATCCGGTTGGGATTTGTTTTGAATCCATTGTTGGGTTTATTTGCATATCCATCTCAAGCTTGACATTTGTGTGGGCAATAACTCGGTTGCATTGTTTACATACGACTCGCGCTCCTCAAGGTAAACCCATGTCTCTATATAGATATACTAAAAAAATATATGAGAATTTGTATTGGTAGTCGAGCTCCATCTTGGATTTTGTATTTTTTGGTTCGTTTATTTGTTGTAGCTCGCCATTTTGTATTTTAGATCTTTGTCTTTGAGGTAAAAATAGATATTTGATTTTGATAATGAGTTATTCTACCATTTTTAAAATCTTATGTGCATTACATGAGTTGACCATGGTTCATCCCTTAGCTCCTCAAGCTCGATTACTGGGTTAGATGTTATCGTGTGGATCATTTTTGTGAAGACTTGACTAACTGAAATTTCAAAACCCAAACTCGGTGTTTTAAACTATGAGATTTTTTTGCAATTTTTCATTGATTTGTTAATTTCTCATGGGGTCTTATCTATGTATTATTTTTTCCGAGCTTGTCCTTGATCTAGGTTGCTTTACTTTTTATTTACGATAACCATATCTCGTATATTGTGAGTTTCATTTGTGTCGAGTTGGCCATTTTTGAAATTGAATATGTATATCTTTTTCATTGATGTTCCTAGTACCTCATTCTTTTCCATTGTATGCATTGGGTTTTCATTTCTAAAAAGGCTTGTTGTGTGTTTTACAAATCTCAATTTGATATTATTTTGTGAACCTATGCCTTGCATAAGTCGGTTCACTATTTGTATTTTCGTTTGAACCATTTTGTGCTCAAGTTTCAACCCTATTTGAACAAACTCAAAATTTACTTTTAACTCACCCAGATCCACTTCATTATGCCACTAGCTCAAGTTAAAAACTCTCCTGTATTTTCATTGCATCAACTTGACCATGGCTCTATAATTAGCTCGTATTCAAGCTCCACATGTTATATGAGTTTGGAGTTTGTTTCTTATCTCACTAGAGATGTTAAATAGCTCACTCGGTGCTTGTCTTATCCAACTTGAGTAGCTCGATTGGTTGCATAATCCATCTCGTTGACTTAGCCTTTTCAGATCTTGACCTTGCACGGTTTGTAGACTCGTCTTGTTAAAGTACAGCTCAGACCATTAAAGTTTTGAAATCTATTTTTTTGCATTGATGGCCACCATTATTTCTACTTTGAGGCTCTGTGAGAGTTGGCTTTAATTTGTTTCTTTTGTGAAAAGGAACTATTTCGAAAAAATTTTCCTTCTATAACTCTTTATTTATGAGATATATGCTTTCAAATTCCCATATACTTTGTAATAGTGTTGTTTTTCCTTTTACATGATTGTGTCCTATAACATTAGTTATTATTTTTGACAAATATATACCCAGATTTTCCTCTAAGTAGTTTGTAAATTTATTGTTCCTTTGATCAGGTGCTTGAAAAACAATGGAAGTTTGCAATTTTTAAAGAATGTTGTAGGCGTATCACAACATGCAAAACTGAAATAATACAATAAGGTTAATATCTCTATTGCATAGTTGTTTTCCATCTTTGAACTTACATCTATACTTCTAGATTTCACTTAATATATTGTAAACTTATCTTGTTACGTAATATGTACTTTGAAAGCATATTAGATATATCATGGTCAATCTTATTCTCGGTGCAAATCTTTCTCAAATTTGGAAACTCATCCAATGTTTCAAAATGTGTTCTACTTCTTTAGTTGATGCATACTTGAAAATGCATGTTTATTTATAAGAAGTCTCTTATTTCTTCATTTTTTTCTTGAGACTCATTATGTGAAATGCATAGCTGATTTGATCTTTGATGAAACCACGATGGGGAATGGCAGAAATTGTCCTTATTTTGTTTAAGTCTATACTCGACAATACTTGCAATTATGAAATATTTTATAGCTCTATCCCATTCTATTAATAAACTAAAGAGACTTAGGCCTTGAAAGTTTTATACAATAGAATGAATATTTTTTGAACTAGTCTAGAATATCTTACATCTCTTGTGACGTCGCTCGTAGTTGTTCTTTGTTATTGATATTTCATGAAATCTTGAAATTTAATTTTTAGATCTGAAACATTTATTCTTACTGATTACTCTTTTACCTAATTCATTTAAAAGCAACTGCAACTTTACAATTTATTCTATTTGAAAGTATGTTGATCATGTTTTTGCACTCGGTTTCTTTCTATTTCAATTGATGATGCTTATAAAATAAAATTTAGAAATATAATGGGAGAGAGTAACCGTGAGCCCTAACTACTTTATTCTTCACTTTTTTAGGTACCACGAAGCAATAACTAGGCTCATGGAGGAACAACTTGCACGGAAGAGGATCTCGTCCAACAAGCAATGATGGGTTTCTCTTACTCTTTACATTTCTAGCTTTAATTTTATATCCATTGCTTTATCTTTCAGCCATATCCCATGGCTTGTGTGAGATACTTGTACACTTTCCTTACAAATATATGAAATTTCCAAAAGTAATGAGTTTTATCTTGTTTCTATTATTGCAATTATTTTCGAGTTACATGATTTAAAATAAACCTCTCGTAGCTCAATACAATAAGACAACTTCATGTAATCATAAGGAAATAAAATGAATTAATTGTACCTTTATTTGACCACCAAGAACACAAGTAATAACACTTGATGTGAGTTTACTTTCCTTCAACACTTCAAATCTACAAATTGACTTGTTATTTCAGCATGCACTTTCTTATGTGTGTTACTATTCCCGCT
Organism: Taxus wallichiana var. yunnanensis; assembly: GCA_018340775.1. NCBI lineage: Eukaryota > Viridiplantae > Streptophyta > Pinopsida > Cupressales > Taxaceae > Taxus > Taxus wallichiana. The sequence continues at coordinate 128,427,250 of CM031238.1, forward strand.
TCCACTAAGGCCTATAATAGTCTTTCATGGTTGATGCATAATCTTGGTGAAGACAACATCTTGGAATGGCAGTATATGCGAGGCATTGCATCCTAAAACCGCACTTTAAGCTACGGATTGCCTGCATGCCATCCATTAATCTATCAAAACTAAGTAAACAGAACAAAAAAATTGTACCCTCCTCAATGGTGACCAAAATGGTCAACATCTTTGTAACTTTGCTGAACTTTTTGCTGTTAATCGAAAAGAACCCTGAATATGATCTTTTTAATTCATGAGGAAATAAGAAAACTTAAACCAAGCTTGACCATGTATGCCCAAGGCTAAGAGTAATTGATAAAGACTTAAAATACTCCACGAAAACTTAAAAATAACAACTAAAAACTTGTGCACAACCGCACTTGGAGGAAAGATAAATTCTTACAAGGTTTACCAACTAAGATGGTAGCCACTTATTGAAATAAAAATGCTGAAATATGTGTATAAAAACTTAAAGGAAAGCATGGAAAACCAATGTACAATGTCAACTTATCTTTTTAGAATAAATGCTTTAGATGGATCCTGTTGACTGGTATTGAAAGCTCTTCTCCATCTAATCTTGCAAGCTAGAAAGAATTATGAGGCTTTTAGCTGATAATCATGTAAGATCCACTCCATATGTATCAAACTTTTTGTGAGCACCTATTTTTGCTCTTTTCTCATCCCATTTCAGCACTAAATATCCTTCATTGAAAACTCTTGTTGTATCCTTCTTATCAAATGTCCTTTTAAATTGTTTTTGATTCAGCTTAATGAAATTCATTTCTTGATTTATAACCTCTTCAAGTTCTATGAGCTAAGAATATATCACTTTGATTGGTTCATTTTCTATCAATTCAACTTGGTGCATCAATTCCGAGGTTATAAGCTCAAGTGAAATAGGCGATTTGACTTCAAGACCATAAACAAGCTTGAAGGGTGAGTTAGAAATTGATCTTTTTGAGTTATTCTATTAGCCCATAAGGATGCCTTAAAAATTTATGCCAATTTATTTGATTCTCATCACTAGTTCTTATAATTATCCTCAAAAGATTCTTGTTGTTTGATTTAGCAAGGCCATTATCTTGTGGATAATAATTTGAAGAAGTAATGAGATAAATATCATTTCTAACAGCCCATTCAACAATCTTTACACCAACAAAAAAATTTCATTATCTAAAACGATGGTAGAAGGAACACCAAACCTGGTTATTATACCTTCATAGAATTCCAATATGCCCATTTCATTTGCTTCCTTTAAATCCACCGCTTGAGTCCATTATGTAAAATAATAATTTGCGATGAGTATCAATCTATTCCCCAAGATTAAAGGTGTGTTTATAAGGCCTATGAATTCCAAACCTGTTGAGCAAAGGGTTGGTACACCTTGAAAGTGGCTACGGTGGTGTTGTTTTATATATGGATATTGCATAAGAAAAGTATTCATTGGTGACCTATTACCTAGTCCATCCACTTGTCTTATTGGTTTCTATTTATTTTTATCTTGCACACTTGTCACTCATACATCCAGTTCTGCTCAAGTAACAGGGATCCATATCATCAATATTCACTCATTTTTGTCACTTATCCATGGACACTAGTGCCCCAAGACTGAACTAGCACTGGTTCCCGTATCCATCTCGGGCACTCGTTTCCTCTTTATGTTTGATCTTATTTTTGACATTTTAGGTTAGTATTTTTGGTTTTCCTCTCATATCCCGAGGTACTAGTTCGGCATGTCAGGTCATTAGTGTTGAAATTTGAACAAGAGATCCCTATATAAACACAACATACATACCATTATATGGGTGGACAATTCTTATCAAGGGCTAGCTATCTACATAGAGCAAGGGATTACATTTGGGCAATTACTCTGCATACACACTTGTATAGGAAGGGGAGTTCATTCTATTTCATCCACACATTTGCATTTTATCTAGCTATTGCCCATTATCTTGGCATCATTAGCGTGAGGGTGACCTAGGAGCACTATTGCACACACAAGCACATAAAACTACATTGGGTTTGAGATGTAGTGCAATGCTCAGTTGTAATTCCACCATTGTGGTAGTTGAGGACAATCGACCCTCATTTTTCATCTTTTCTTTTTAGGATTTGATGTCTATTTGAGGGTTTTGTAGGTCATTATTTCATTGCAAGTTTATAGACAACTCCAGCAATTATTGTGTGACCTTGTAGCGATAAAATGTAAAGAAGTGTGAAGCCTAGCGACACTATCAAACCAGATCTCGACCTTTTCTGAGACTCGGTGCCCATAGAAGGACCTAGGGCCTGCCCACACCCCTATCCTCTCCCGCAGCCCCATGTCTAGCCATTTCACCTCTACATTATTTTTACCCGTTTTGCAACTGTCCCATACATTGTTCATCACATTTCTCCAATCTAGACAACTTTAGGATAAGCGTAACTTAAGATAAGTACCTTACCCTCTCATTTCCTTTCATAGTTAATATTAATAAATTATTTAGCATTTATATTTCATTGTATATCATTTATAGCAGATCTTTGCATTTAGATTTAAATAAAATATTTATATTTTATTAAATCATTTTGGTGAACCCATAGCTTAGAACTATTTTCCCTAGATCCACTAAAACCCTAATGGCTAAGGATAGCTCTTCTCCTCTAGGATAGTCATGCCTCATGTAATCATTAATCCTATTTATGATGAGGCAACCATAGTTGAACTCAACACTCTATATAGAAATCACTCTTCCAAATGATACTCAAAGGAAACTCTTAGTTGGTGAATGCAATGTGCCTACTAGCTTTGATAATTCCACCATTAGCATTGTTGATGATCCGAAATTTACTCATTTGTACACCTTGTTATTCATTCAGCCATGCTCCACCTTTTGTTATTTCTAATGAGAACCTAGATGATGTTATTCTTTATTATGTTTCATCTTTTAATCTTGAAAATGATGAATAAAAATATGTGCATGATTCTATTTCTCATATTAGTTCAAATGATTCTATAGTTACATCTCATACTCCTTCCATTTCTGAAAATGTTTCTCATGACACATCACATACTAGTTCTCCTCCTCCTTCATTCTATGTTGATGATATGCTTAATGAAATCCTTACATCTAAATCTTTGTTCGATCTTGATGAGACACCTGATAGTCATGATTCTACTTCTTTACATACTGTTGAATGTGAATCCCCCACTCGCTTTCATCTTCTTCTAAGATTGTCTCTAATAACATGTGATTCATCTCCTTCTATCACTTCATCTCCTAATGATGTTTCGATGTTATTCCTACACCTTCTATCAACACTCATGTTCTTCACCACCTATTACTTCTTCGACACCCATATCTAGTGTGCCCTTAGCATTGACATCTTCTATGTCTCCTCTTGACATTCCTATGATCACTCATAATGGAAAATTGCAACCACTCAATACATTATTTCCATCTTCTACCATTCCTCCACAGAAATATTATCACTCATGCATGTTTTTGGCCACTTACAATCTCAGGTCCAATCTCTCACATTAGAAATAAAGGCCTATTATGCTTCTATCGATAATAATTCTTTTGCATGAAACCCTATTCCAAAAAGATTCACAATTCAACATTTCCTAGGGATTTTGTTATGCCTACATTTACATGCTTTGATGGTACTAGAAATCCATATTTACATCTCAAACATTATCGTCTAGCTATGGCTCCTTATATCTAATGATCGATTATTTCTAAATCTTTTCACCATAGTCTTATTATTAACATTCTCAATGGTACACTCACTTACCTTTTGGATCTATTAGTACCTATTGTGAGATGGAAGAATCCTTTTTATAACACTTTATACTCAACAATGGCCCTAAGGTCACATATGATCATCTACCTGGCTTACATCAAGGCAAAATAGAACCTATCATTGATTATATTTTGTGCTTCAATGCTTGCATGCATCAATTAGTCTTCCAACCCATTGACCTAGAAAATAATTCATCTTCTGTCATGGCTTGATTCCCACTTTAAAAGGAACACTTGCAATATGATACATGTGAATCATTCACACTCTTGTGTTATAAGGTCATTGATTTAGAACAGGATCTCATTGTTGCACATATTCTAGATCCTCCTCCTAGTTCTCCTACTATTGCATCACCTAGTTCTTCTCCTCTTCCATCTGTTCAACATCCTCCTAGGACTCCATCTCCTCCACCTCAAATAAAAAAATCAATCTTCTCCATTGCATAAACATCCTTTATCTCCTCCACCACATCAAGTGATCCACCTCAGACTTCTACATCTCCTTCATGGGAGCCTTTACATTTTTCTCATCATGCTAGACCTCATGATGTGATGTATGCCTTGCTTGACAAGCATATGATTCTTTACCTTATACTCAACATCATCCTCCTCATCACTTGCAACGCTAATGTGATAGACCTTATTACAACTTTCATCATATCAATGGTCATCGGATAAATGAACTATTGCCCTTCATGATCACTTATAATTTAGAAGAAAGGGTTCATTTCAACAATTAGAAGATCTCACTCTCTGAGTCTCTCTCTCTCTCCTCTCCTCTCAAGTGTGTGGTTACTCCAATTGATTTTCTACTTCATCTAGTGCTAAGGTCATTATTCATCCACCACCACAAGTTATTACTTCATGTGCACTCTCCATCTCATCCATCCATCACTACACCATCTCATCATGCCATGTCATACTACTACTACACATTGGCTTCCATAGCCCTCAACATCTTCACTTCCCACCGCTGCATCACCCATCATTGACACCATTCCACATAACATTTATTTTGGCTCATACACTCATGCTGCTTTCATTCCACATGCTTCCACCGCTCCACACTAACTTGGTCTTTGGTAGGTGATTTATCACCTTACCCCCGATGACACACTCATGTTCTTACAGTTCTTACATGACTGTTGAGGGATCTGTTACAATAAGAACCTCACCATATCTTTGTGCTACACATTATATCAACATATCTATCTAGTCATATACTCTCATATCACTTCCCAATGACGCACTCTTTCTTTACGGTTCATTCTTGACTACTGAGGGGTCTTATATAAATGAACCTTATCATCTACACACTAGGGACATTTTTCTCCCCCTCTTCATCATACTAACACATGATTCACTACACTATTACCATCACCATATTCATACTCTTTCACATTATTCATTTCTACTTCATCATTTATACAATACACTTTTTCATCATTTATCTATATTACACATAAATTACATACATACACTACATACATCATTAATCATATCAACAAATATCATTACCAATCATAAAAACTACAAAAATCAATGATCAAACATCACATATTGAATATATCAACAATAATTGACACATCAATACATCATCATCATCGCATAATCAATATAACATCAATACAACAATATCATACACCAATAGTCCATATATAAATATTGATCAATATCATAGTTACAAAATCTCTTTGTACTAGGGGAAATCCCTCCTACATACATCAATACATCACTACATATCATACCTCATCATCATTACTAATATCTATAACTAAAGGATCTCTAGAGAACTAGAAGCTTCACCTTCAATCTCGTCATTGATCATAGACCCTATATCTCTCTATATCCTACGCAATAGTGTATTCTCCATCAAATTGCTCCACAAATGACCCCGTGTAACTCCAAGAAACCATGTAAATACATCCCGAGCTAAAGGGAACTCCACCCGAGCCTCTCTATCTCATTGTGTCTCCTCTCATGCCTCATCCCTCTTTCTATCTTAGTAACATTATACATGTAGCCACCACTAACACCACCGGATCAAAAAAGTGGGCATGTGCTCACCCATAATCATTATCCACCCTCTCTAACATATCCTCACTAAAGTAGATTCTGGGCACATTCTACATCAATGTGTGGATGGGCATGTCCATAATCAAAGTGACCAATACACATCACCTAATCCATAGATCAACACACTAAAAAAAATCATGTCAACCAAATAACCAACCAACAAAACATTACTATACAAATACTCACACTTTGTTATCACTCACATATCATACTCGGGGCATGTGCTTGCCCCTCTACTCCTCCTCTCGATGTTGCTCATTTCACATATCTATGAAAACTGGAAACAAAATACCCATCGATGTGATGCCCACCATGCATGGTAGGCCTCCATACACCCCACGTCATCTCCATCTATCGGCTCTATCACCGCATCTACCTCATCTTCCTAGGGTGGTACTAACTACACTATTATGGGCCCTAGTCTAGCTCCGCCCTCCTCGATGCCTAATAGACCTCAACCATATATGGATTTGAGGGGCACATCTTGGGCCATACCAAAATTTGTGAAACACACTCTACCTAAAATAATCTATCACTCCTAGAAACCGATCCTCCAACTACATAGTCCACCATGATACATCATAACTCCATTACAATCCTTTGGCCATCCTTCATAGTCTCAATATGGCCTCCAAACCATGGCCCTTGGATCCATATGATCTATGGTCACTCTATAGGTGTTTATATCCATCTTCTTACTGTGAATACCTACCCATATCCCAACAAAAAATATGCCTTTTCTCACCCAATCTCCTCACGAACCACCCATCGGCCTCAATATAACAATATGCTCATAGGCCCATACATGTAACAATGTCATAGCTCCAATACCACCCCCATGCTCCTCTTGTATGAATCTATACAAATCCCTGTACAAGTGGGCCAATACACATCATGCCCATGCATACCTTGTCCCATCCTCCTCTATATGATGAAAAATATCATGCATCTTATATAATATGCCTACACCACTTCCTCGACTACAATAAATGAAATAAATCACCATTGCGATAAAATTTGCAATCATGCACCCCTAACCTCGTATAGCATCCAATCTTATATGGACCTATGTAAATTCACCATGTGAGAACCAAAATTGATAACATCACACTCCCCTTTAAGTCCTCGATAAATAAATACCTTGAACACATCCATCTAGCCATGACCCCCCATTCACCTTACCCTCCTTGAATATTAATTTAATTATTTAAATTAAATTAATTCATTATCCTCAAAATATTTATTATTTAAGTACCTAGTTGGGATAATGACATATCACCTCACCTAGATCACCTCATCTAGCCACCTCACCCTAAGACCTATTCTTAGTAAGTTTCCATAACTAAGTAAGACCTACCCAAACCCTAAAAATCAATGCCTACATTCCCTCTAACCACATTCCCACCCATTAGAAGGAAGCTTCCTTGCTAATCCATGGGGTAAAATGAAATGAGATCCCAAAATCATGGGGATCTACCTAGTTTAGTAAACCTAGAAAAATCTTGCCCACGAACCGCGCCGGTTACCCTTAACCACCACCTTCCATAAAAACTCAAGCCGGAACCAAATGAATTAAAATTTAATCCCAAAAACAACCTTATTTCGTGGGGAAAAAGGCACATTTTCTAAGAGATACTCACATCATTTGAGAACCAGGAATGTTGATAGAGAATAACCAAATTGCATCACATGTCAAGTAGAACCAAGTGAGATTAGTATCCTTATCAAAAACATCCATAGCCGAGTATTGACTTGAAGCAATCACGAAGAGCCATCTCCGCTGCTATTCACGCGACATTCACAAAGCGCCAACACTACTTTAAATTCATTCCAAGTTGATCACCCACCATTACCAATCAGGGACATCAAGCTCATACAATATAGTAAGTTTTGTTAATCAATCAGCACTTATCCATTTATCATTTGGTCCTATCCTTTTACATATGTTACTAGTTTTACTAGTCATTTCCATCCCCCATCATTTACCTCCATAAAACTCAAATGACCATATTTTTATCTACAAAGCTTACATTTCCCATACCTAGACCTTAATCATTCTGTGCATACCTCGGATCCACACAATCTGGGCCATTTCGCCCATTCCATCTTCATCTAACCTCAAATCTATCACCTAGAAAGTTTAAATGAGTTTCTTGTCTACCCACCATACCGATGCCATATACTCCTGAGGATGGGTTCCATCACCGGTTAGCCTAAACCTACATAGAAGTATACCAAACTAAGCGTTTTCTCATGTATTTTACCATAAACCAAGAATAGATCTCCTAAACTTCCACCAAATACCCAAAACCGCCCTGAATCTCACCCTAGCCCAAATTTACTCTCATTACTGACCAAGACATTGACCTTTAGATTAAGTCATGCTTAGACTTTGTGAATGGAATTTGCTTATTGTAGGTGAATGAGATATCTAAATCATTTTAACTACGGTAGGATTGTTAAATTCATTTATTTCTCGCATTAATTCACTTTAAATAGTGGATTAACAATTGTCTTTGAAGTATCACATTCCTTCTAAGAATACGCTACCATTCTAAAATGTAATATTGCATCATATTATTTAACTTTTATTTGGTGGTATCATTTGTCTCCTTCCGGCTTAGTTCCTCCATTAGGAAAGTAAACTCTCATGATCAGCTATGGATCTAAGTCATACGTGCAGTAACAACCTCAACCTAGATTTTCTTAACATATTCCTCCTAACCCATTACCCTTTCACACAATGTTTATCAACATTGGATGAAAATCACTCTAGAATCGAAACCCCAGTATAGTGTCCAATCTGATATGGACCTATGTATGTACTCATGACCCTATAAAATACCACCTAACATCCCTCATCTATCTATGTACATCATCCGACCATCACATGAACCCTCTCACCAATAATAGGTAATCCAATATGTGATATACATCCTCTAGAGTCATTGTCATCTCTCCATGTAGGAAGCCAAAAGGTAAAATTATGTGCACACCACCTCTCACACAAATCTATGAGCATAGGCATATTATGGGGTACATCCCCCATCCTCACTATGTGCCACAGCCAACATGATCTAGAACATCCCACTCATCATCTAACAACCCCAATCCTAAATGTACTCAAATGGCAGCCACCATGAAAATATCTCGAATGGATATCCCTCTCACAACACAAAAATGACAAACACAACATTAGAACACCATACAATACAAACACACCTACCTAACAACATCAAACATCAACTTTCACATCTACAAAAATTTTTGCTTAACCCAAGCTTCTAGATGCAGCACCCAAGAGTAGGATTGGAGCACTTAGGAGGATCACTAGGTCACTACATGTGCCCATGCCCTGTGTCCCAAAGGTCATTAGCACTCCTCATGGCTCTTATCCCGAGGTCTAAAATCTTTGAGAAATTCAAAAACATTTTTGCAAAATTCATCAAAATGACTAATTTCAACACATTTTTGAAAATAATCACACTTACTAGCTTTGTTGTCGTACATGATGCCACAATCCGCCCCTACCATCTCGAATAGACTCAATCATGGTAATATCACTTGAAAATCTTCACACACCCAGAGCTCACAATCACACTCATGTAATTACCAAATGAAATACCTATTCACTTTTTCTATTTACTATTTATAGTAAATCTTCATTACTTACCTGTTATAGTCATTATTTACGCTTTATTCTCTTAAACTAATACACCTACCATTTTCCATCATATCTTGAGCATACTTACTTCAATTCTTCTCTCATTTGTGGAGTTATCTTCATAATTCTTCCTACTACTATATCATACACATCTCACACATGCTATACTTCTCTTGACATTATTCTCATTCGATATACACACACTTTTGTGATATCTATCATACATCCTTTGATATCACCTCAATACACGCTTACTTTTTCGGCTCAACTTTCATTCTCATCATCACTCCTCCTTTCACCCAAAGGGGGCATACAATCAAGGTCATCTTATAATTCCCTTAACATCATTACATGAATCATTTACATTTCTAATACATCATTATCAAACATTTTCTCATACACCATGCAACATTTCACATCACTTTCTAGCGATTCCCCCTAATGACCTAACCTGGGGGCAACAAGCGTAAAATATCTCCATGAGTAACCAATCAATCAATCACAAATATTTAACTCAAGACAATAAAAATTAAATTACATTCATCAATCACTTGAAACAACATATTTATCCTCCCAGATGACCTAACTTGGGAGTTATATCACCACGTTCCTAGATGACCTAACATGGGAAATTACTTTACATTTTGTGACTACTTCCAGATGACCTAACATGGAAGAAATACATTTTAGTGACACCCGTGGAGTGGGGAAATGATATGTCATTTATTTTCCTATACTAATCCTATATGGGTTATCACATTTGAAATGATTCAAATTGGATCCAAATGCAAAAATCTAATCATTTTCCATTTGCAACAACTAGAACTTTTGGGGATGTAATTAAAGTTGGAGAACACTAGAATTATCTCCCTACACTCTTCCTCTGGAGGCAGGATGCCCAAATCCTTTTTTTCACACTCACACAATCGGGTTGGGAATTGATCAATCCATACTCCATCACATCTCCAACAACAAACATCAAAATCTCTAATCATTCAATCATCACAATCATCAATCTCACTTAGTGTTTCTCATAATGGTCCCACATCTCTCGTTACATCACATGGATCAACACATCAATCCATGGTTCACCACGCTATATGTTCTCACTCGGCATACACTTCTACCACAAATGTGTGTTCTTTTGTGACATGGGATTCTTCATACCTCTCTTAAGTATGCATCTATCTACTTTATGTTACCAAGCTTTCACTCACCAACATAAAGTGGGGGAAAATATAGACAAAAAATCACACACTTACTATTATTTACTATACCACTAAGTATGTTGTTTTATATATGGATTTTTAAAGAAAATTATTCATTGATGACCCATTCCCATATTCCATCCACTTGTCTTGTTGGTTTCTATTGCTTTTATCTTTCACACTTTTCACTCATACATCTAGTTCTAGTCAGGTCACAAGGATCTCTTTCAATCAGTATTCACTCATTTGTCGTCACTTATCTCATGGACACTAGCGCATAGGATTGACACTAGTGCCAGTGCCCCTGAATATCCTAAGTGCTTGTGTCCTCTTTATGTTTGATCTTATTTTTGACATTTGAGGTTGGTATTTTCAGTTTTCCTCTCATATCCTGAGGTACTAGTTGGCATGTTGGGTCATTAGTGTTGAAATTCAAACAAGAGATCCCTATATAAACACAACATACATACCATTATATGGGTGGAAAATTCTTATCAAGGGCTAGCTATCTACATAGAGCAAGGGACTACATTTGGGCACATTACTTTACATACACTTTATAGGAATGGGAGTTCATTATATTCCATCCACACATTTGCATTTATTTAGCTATTTCTCACTATCTTGGCGTCGTTAGCGTGAGGGCGACCTAGGAGCACTATTACACACACAAGCACACATAACTACATTGGGTCTAAGATGTAGTGCAACACTCAGTTGTAAGTCCACCATTGTGGTGGTTGAGGACAGTCTAACCCCTCATTTTGCATCTTTTATTTTTAGGATTTGATGTCTATTTGAGGGTTTTACATGTCATTATTTCATTGCAGGTTTACAAAACTCCAACGATTATTGTGTGACCTTATAGAAACAAAAGGTGAAGATGTGTGAAGGCCTAGTGACACTATCGTAACCAAGTTACAACCTTTCTACAAGACCTTAGAAATAGCCCACAGCACCCCAATCCCCCTGTCCCTCTCCAGTGCCCCTAATCCATCCGTTTCAAGAATCTCTACATTTTTTTGTACTTGATTACAATGATTGTCCATACATTTTTTCCATCATCTTCTTCAGTCCAAATCAGCTTCGAGATAAGCATAAATTTGATAAGTACATTACCCCTCTCATTTATTTTTATAGTTAATATTAAATAAATTATTTAGCATTTATATTTCATTATATATCATTTATATAAGATTTTTGCATTTAGATTTAAATAAAATATTTCATATTTTATTGAATCAGCAATAAGAAAGGAATTGATTGCAATTAGAAATATATTCTTTTTGAGTTATTTAAGTTTGGTGGATACATACCATGTTGAAGGTACCTTCTTATATTTGAAATCCAATCAAGGTTGTTGATTTTCTTCTTCTTCAGGCTCATTTTGCAACAGTAAAACACATTCTTTTCTCTCTTGCAAGTCTTGATCTTAAACCTTTTCCCCTAATCATCTTGGTAACCTTGATGTTGATGTCATATTCCATTAATTTGGTAATCTAACTTTCTCTCTTTTCACTTATGTCCTTGTTCAACAAAATTCTTTAATGCTTGGATGAGCAACCATTAAGTGAATTATGTTATTAGAGAGCAAGTTCCTAAACTTTTTGAGATATCTAACAATGGAAAGAACATGTTTCTCCAAAAAATAATACCTTGTTTCATACTCCATCAAACTTTAGCTGAAAATTTTAATTGGTTGCTCCAAACATTTTTTTATTTTGTTGTGTTAACATTCTTAAGATTGTATCAATGTTAGCATAATAATACAACATGAAATATTTTACAAAATCATGATTTATGAGTGTAGGGAATGAAGTAATAGTTTACTTGATGGCCTCAAAGTTTTTCACTCCTTCTTTTGTCCATGTGAAATTATGATTTTTCTTAAGCATGTTGGTTAATGGCCTTAATAATGAAGCAAAATCAGCAATGTACCTTCTTATGAAATTTATTTTTCCAAGAAAACTTTGCAATTCTTTCTTATGTTTTGGAAATGAAAATGAAAGAATAAAACTTAATCTTTCCAAATCAATCCACATACCATGTTTTGAAATGGCATGACCAAGAAGCTTACCTTGGGAATAGAAAACACACACTTTTTTTGGATTGAGTGACACTTTGTAATCTCTACATCTTTCAAACACTTCTTTGAGCTGAGATAAGTGATCACTTACAAGCTTTGAAAAACTATTATATCATCCAAATAAACAAGGAAAAACTTGTTAATAATACCTTGGAATGCCATGTCCATAGCTCTCTGAAATGTTACACCTGCATTGGACAATCCGAATGGCATTTTTCTATATGCATAAGTGCCCCACTTAGTTGTGAATGTTGTTTTAAATTGGTCTTCTTCCTTGAAAAGTATTTGGTTGTAACCACTATACTATCAAGCAAAGAATACATTTTGAACCAGCAACCAACTGAATTATTTGTCCATGGATGGCAAAGGATAGTGATCCTTGAGTGAAGCCTTATTTAAATCACGAAAATCAACACATAATCTGATTTCACCATTATTTTTCCTTACCGGTACAAGGTTAGCTACCCAAGTGGAATGCTTGATGGGAAATATAATGGATGAATCAATCAGTTTTTCAAGCTCTTTCCTCATCAATGGTTCTAATTTGGGGTTGATTGGACTTTTTTTTGTCTTACCGATTTTGCATCAGCTTCTAATTCAATGGTGTGTTGAGCTAATGAGGATCAAACCCTCTTAAATCACTATATTTTCATGCAAACACATCAACATATTCTCTACAAACTCGATGAATGCATCTTTTTTATATTTTGAACATACCTTGACAAGATTGAGGTTCTTGCCATAAAAAATGGTAACATTTCATGTTGATCTTGTACTTAGTAAGGAAAAAACTCTTTTTGTTTCATCTCATCATTATCTCCAAAGATGATTTTCAAAGTCACAAGGCCTTTTGGTATCTTGTTTATCTTGAGTTGCATAATTTGATCTTCATACATGTTTTAGAGTTTTCCTTGATTTTGTGAAGAAAAATCGGCCTCTTCTGCAAAAATCTAACTATGTGAACATCATCATTAAAAAATTTCTAATGTGAGTTATTATCCAAGATGGATGGCCTCACTATAACCTTGATATGAGGTTGTATTTTATCATTTATCTGATATCTGCAAGTATGTCAAAGTGAGATCCAATGGCTACAATTCAATCAACATGTTTTTTTCTATCTCTAGGAATAATTAAATGTTGAAAGAAAGAAAATCTTCAAGCATGTCCCATACTCTATGTCTATAAGTGCTCATTAATGGATTTTTGTAAGCACTAGAACCTCTTACCCGATGTATAATAAGCTCGTTGTCACCATAAACCTATTCAAATTCCCACTGAATCCATGGATAAGTGCTTACTCATATTCTAAACCATGTTAGAAAGCCAAAATAAAACTTAACAACTGAAAAATACCTCCATTGGTGGGTGAAATCAACATCAAACCATTTCCTAAACCATGCTGATTTTTAGAGCCATAAAAAATAACTTCCATAAACCATCATCTTGCTAATTTATCTTTTCCATGGCTAGTATTTTAGTGTTATCTTCATGAATAGAACAAATTATATGGCCATGTTTTTCAATAACTCTATAAGGATCATGCTCATAAACTTCATTATTCATTTCATCTTTAAACAAATATGGAATGCCTTCTAATGCATGAAGAGTTTAAAATTCAATCTCACCTAGTTGATCATCATTGATAGTATAATTTACATTTACTGTGTGCTAGGTGTATGAGGCTCAATTTGAAAATTTGACAAAGGATCAAAATTAATTATTACTTTGGTTCTATTACCTAGTTCTAAAAACAAGATAAGACCAATAAGCTGAAGGTAACCTCCAATTTTGGATGTGAAGTCTCTTGAAAGACACATTGCAAAGTAAGGTGGAAAATCCACCACCATCACATCATGTAAGATTGTTACACTTGGAAAAGCATGCAAAGTAAGTTTTAGATTTTTAATCATGCCTATGGTATTAGTTGGTGAACCATCTAACTGTAAAACACCTTTGGCACTTGGTTCATACTTAAGACCCAACTTTTCAGAACCAATTTGGGCATAACAATGCTACTTACTCCACTATCCACCATGCAATTATGAACATATGATTCTCTAATAATCAATGAAAGATAGAAAGGAGGAGGTTTTACTAATTTTACCTCTCCAAAAATAGTTTATGCCTCCTTAGATGTTTGTTTTCTTGAATTTTTAGCTTGTTGGTCTTCTAATTTAACATCACCATGTTGACTGTATTTTTGTAATTTCTATTGGTTTTGATGACAATTTCAGACTACAAGCTCTTTGAAAAAACAAATATTTTTGTCTTAGAATGGATAATGTGTCCCACATACTCATAGTAATATGTTATTTCTTCATATGATCAACTATATTGAAAGGGAAAGCTCTTACCTTAATCTGATTTTTTGAAACAACAACTTGCTTTTGCACTTGTAGTGGAAAAAACTCTTACCAACGTAGTAATATTTTGATTTTCTTGAGATAGTATAGAAGTTTGATCACTTGTATTTGCATCTATATCTCTCTTTCTTGACCTCATAATAACTACAACAAACTCAACTCTCTCCTTAGTTCCAACTTCTTGATTTAAAGCCACATGATCACTAACTTCAAAGTTTACCATAGTTGAATACACAGTTGCCCCTGCATAAAATTTGGATCTCCTTGTGTTGCAAGATAAGAACTTTCTGAACTTGATAATATGCTTCCTCTTGAGTCATTTTTGGCATAGTAAAACCTTGTGGAACCATTTCTAAGGCTGAATTTGGCTCACTAGGCTACACATTAGGATCCAACATCATGTTTTTTTACACTAGAACTAATGTTCTAGAAGTTAAAGGAGCATTTGGATCAACAACAAGTGGTTTTACAGCTGTAATAGCTCCTTGAGCTTGATATAGAGGTCTATAACCTTGATCGAGGTCTAACATTGTTGTAAGGCTGAAAAAGTGGTTGATATGGTCTATTTTCCTAAAATTTCTTTCTTTCTAGTTGTATTGTCTTGTTTGTTATGGTTTAAATAACCCTTTTAAGTCATTTATGTCATTAGGATGAACTGTGGGGTAGTGGTGGATTTACAACTAGAATAATAAGAGACATCTCGGAAAATGGGCATAGAAGGTCTTGGGGCCAAAATTTTCCAACTTTGATAAGGTTTTTTTTTTACTTCTCTTATTATTATGTCAAAAGTCATGCATGAAGAGTAGTACCACCCATAAATTGAATCATAACAACAATATCACTATTATTTAGTGCACACCATAGTACATAAATTCATGTTCAAGAGAAGTCTTAATTGCTTGTGGTATTATTTCCCAAGTCCTAGTAAATCTCAAATTGAATTTTGTCATGAACTCTTGGGGTACTCTTTTAATGGTTGTAAGTTGTTTTATGAGGGATAAATGGTCTGATTTGTCCTTTAAACTGTTTACACAAGGCTTCCCCCAAAAGTCCCATGTAGTAATTGATCCTAGTGTCAAACTTCTATACCATTGGAGGGCTTGACCTTTAAAATATGCAACAAGTAATCTTAAGGAAACATCCTCTTGAGTAAGTTATGTATAGAACATAGGAGAAACATCTCTAATATGTTCAGTAAGAGTAGTTTGGTCTTCACCAGTGAAATAGGAATAATTTTCAAGGCAACAAGTTGGTATGTCATGATAAACAACAATTTACAAAGAATACCATTTTTGAAGGCCACAAAAGGTTGATTTCTAGCCATTGGAAAGATAGGAATTTGAATAACAAAGTTCTGATTTGGAGATGGAGGATGGAAATATTAGGCATGTTATAAGGTGTAGTATTCCAAGCCTTCTTCTTCTAACATAATTTAAAGGTAATTGAACAAATTTATAAGGAATACCTCTTGTTGATGACCTTGTGTTCACTTTAGGCATGGAACATGAAGAAATCTACAATTAATTCCTCTTGATAGTAGCTAATCTTCGTTGTAATAACGTTGATATGTCAAAATCCTCATCCAAAATAGTCAAGGTCAAAGTTGTTGAAATTGGCAAAGTGGTTCATGTTTGATTGCAACTCTTAAATCTTTGTTTATGTCTCCTTGAGTGGTGATAACTACTTCAAAAATAAATTAGGATGTTGATTTGGAGCAACTAAACTTTTAGGAACAACCACGAGAAAACACAATCTTCATCTACATGCTTTGATAATAACACCAAAATCTAGTCCATGGTCCCACCGGGCATGCCCAAAAACTATTATCGGTTTGGAGTGCACCCTTGATGAGGAAGTGAAAGAAACTCCTCACTTCGACCGATATAATGGGAACTCCTCCGATATGTGGATGACTTAGGTTGAGGATAACCTCTAGAGCGGGTTGGTTCCCTAGGTATATCACCTAAACTAATTCTCTGGTGGGGTTAAGGGAGAGAAATAAACATAAACTTAATGAAAGAAAGAAAATTAGGTGATACAACAACGTTTTCGGACATATGAATGCACAAAAACACACTTGATTGACTGCAAACAGACTGATAAAATTCACTTCAATTGTTGTTTGATAGGTTTTCACATTCACAAAAGGCACTTAAATGACCTACAAAAGCTTGTAAAACTAACTTGATAGAGGTATTTTGAGTTAAAAGCATGCAAAAGGAAATAAACATACCAAAAAACACGTTATAATGGACTTTGACAAGCTACAAATTGGAGGAAATAGTATTTATATTGCTTCAATAAGGTGCAAAAGTACATAATTTTGTATAACAAGTGTGTAGAATGAAAAATCCTCCCAACAAGCTTGCATAAGCAAGGTCTATATAACAAAATCTAACCCACCTCAACTCCAAAATAAACACAACCCAACCGAATTTTAGACTCACTTAATTGGAAAAAAATCCAATATTAGCGTACCATGCATAATTTAATTTCTTTTCAACCAAATATAATGTGCATGAGGATATAAATCTTAAAAATAGCCTCTCATGGTCTCTAAAAGCTAAGAATAAATCTCCACGGTCCACTCTTCCTCATGGTCAAACTATAATTGACTAGGTCAACTCGCTCCTTTAGATAAATAAGGAAACTTGTATGGACTTTTATAGGTATTAAGGTAAAATTATCTTCATCCTTGCAAAAGGTTACAAAAAGGGTCTATTTTGGCTTAATGTGGGCACATGCATGTCATGATAATGATTTTTATGGTTCTCGGTTTGTTTACTTTAGCTAAGGTATCATTCCCACCCATCATTGCAATAGTTAATAATGAAAACATGCAATAAAATCCCTCTTCGTGGTATGACACAATTTGAAAGTTTATAATTTTTAACTAAAGATGGTAAAATTGACCATAGTTAGCGTGCAAATCGTGGGTTGGCTTTCGAATTAGGTGAAAACCTAAAACCTATTTTCAAAGGAAGAAGGGAAAAAATGCTTTGTCCAAAAATTCTCCTAGAAATATGGATGCCCCGATTTTGGGTTCTTGTTTTTTTCATAATGTTACGCTCTTTGTTTGGTTTACTTTTTGGATTTGGGTTTCCTTTTGTTTCACCTTGTCCATTACATGCTGATTTTGGGCTCCATTTCTTGCATTCAAATAACCACTCGGCCATGTTTCATCACACAACTCATGCAAAGGACGTTGTGGATTTTATTCTACTTATTCAAGTTCTATTCTTTCGCTAGTGAGGGCGAGCTCCATTTACTCCGACCGTGTTTATGTATGGGCTCGTTGTTAGATTTTCTTACTTGCCCACTCGACCATAGTATAACCCATCTCACATTTTCAAGTCTTGATCGCATCATACTTTCATTCTTTCTTTGATGTTGTATTGTGAGCTACATAAGATCATTATTGTTAACTAGCCAGTTGGGATTTTGAAGCCATTATTGGTTTTATTTACATATCCATCCCAAGCTCGAATTTGTGTGGGAAATAGCTTAGTTGCATTTTTTGGTGGCTCGATGTTCCTCGAGGTAAACCCTTATCTATGCATAGATATACTAAAAATAAATTTGGGCCTTTGAATTGGTAGGTTGAGATCCATCTTGGGTTTTAGCGCCATTTGTTCGTGTAAGCTTAGTTTATTCTTTGATCTCACAATTTTTTATTTTAAAGCTCTATCTTTAAGGTAAAATAGATTTGTGCTTTTGAAAATGAGTTATTCTGCCATTTTTAAAAGCTTATGTGCATTGATTAAGCTGGCCATGGTTCATCCCTTAGCTCCTCGAGCTCGATTCTGAGTTGGTTGATCTCATATGGCTCAACTCTATGAATAATCGACTCGGCTTGAGTTTCAAATCCCCAACTCGGTGTTTTAAAATATGTGCTTTGTTTTATAATTTTGCATTGTTTTTTGATGGCTCATGGGGTCTGAGCTAGGTATTGTTTTTGACTCATTGTCCGAGCTTGTGTGTGATCTAGGTCGCTTTTCTTTTCTTTACATCAACTATATTTGTAT
The DNA here is from genome assembly GCA_018340775.1 of Taxus wallichiana var. yunnanensis. Taxonomy (NCBI): domain Eukaryota; kingdom Viridiplantae; phylum Streptophyta; class Pinopsida; order Cupressales; family Taxaceae; genus Taxus; species Taxus wallichiana. The sequence goes on from CM031238.1 coordinate 128,446,481, forward strand.
ATCAGAAGTTTCATTTGTGTCGAGTTGGTCATTTTGTGAATTTGAACATGCATAACTTTTCATTGATGCTCCTCGTGCCTCGCTCTTTTCCATTGTATGTGTACTAGGTTTGACGAGGTTTCTAGAAAGGCTCGTTGTGTGTTTGCAAAGCTCAATTCGGTGTTATTTTTTTAACCTCTACCTGCAAGATTTGGGTTCATTGTTTGTAATTTTGTTCGAACCATTATGTGTTTAAGGATTAACCCTATTTGAATGAATTCAACATTTAATTTTAACTCAATCATATCCTTCTTTATTATGCTACTAGCTCGAGTTAAAAACTCTCCTTGTAGCTCACCATTCATTTCATCAACTCAAACGTGGTTATGTAATCAGCTCGTATTTGAGTTACACATGTAGTATGAGTTTGGTGTTTTTAATTAGCTCTCTAGAGATGTTAAATACATCACTTTGCACTTGTCTGTTATCCAACTCAAATAGCTTGATTGGTTTTTGTATAACCTAACTCGTTGACTTGGCCCGGATCTTGACCCCCGCATTATCAGTAACTCAACCAATTAAAGCATAACTCGCCATTTAAGTTATGAACTCTATTTTTTTCATTAATGTCCACCATTATTGCTACTTTGAGTCTCTATGAGAGTTGGCTTCGACTTGAATCTTTTGTACACAGGAACTATTTCCAAAAAATCCATCTATAACTCTTTACCTTTATAGCTGCATGATTCTTTGTGTTTAAACAACTTTTGAGATATATGATTTCAAAGTCCCATATACTTTGTAATAGTGATGTTTTTCCTTTTGCATGTTTCTGTCATAGTGTTAGTCATTATTTTTCTATAAATATATACCTAGATCTTCCTCTAAGAAAATATAAATTTATTGTTCCTTTGATCCATTGTGCTTGAAAACCATGGAAGTTTACAATTTTTTAAAGAATGTCAGTAGGTGTATCACAATGTGTAAAACTGAAATAACACAATGAGCTCAAGATCTCTATTGCATAGTTGTTTTCCAGCTTTGAACTTACATTTGTACTTCCATATTTCACTTAATATCTTGTTCAACAATCTTTACTTTGAAATCATATTAGATATATCATGGTTAATCTTATTCTATGTAAATATTTCTCAAATCTAGAAACTCATACAATGTTGGAAAATGTGTCGTGCTTCTTTAGTTGATGCATACTTTAAAATGCATGTTTCTTTATAAGAAGGCTCTTATTTCTTCATTTTTCTTGAGACTCATTATGTGAAATGCATAGCTGATTTGATCTTTGATGAAACCCTGATCGGGAATGATTGTAAATTGTCCATATTCTATTTGAGTTTGTACCAGAATACTCATCTGATGAAATATTTTTTAGCTCTATCCCATTTTATTGAGCAACTTTAAGGGACTTGGGCCTGAAATATGTATACCATAGAATGAATATTTTTCACAAGTCTGGAATACCTTGCATTTCTTGTGATCTTTCTTAGAATTGTTCTTTGTTATTGATATTTAATGAAAACTTGTAATTTAATTTTTAGATCTTAAACATTTATTCTTACGAAATTTGTACTCCTTCTTTGATAAGCATTCATCAACTTTACAATTTATTCTTTTTTCATGTTGATCCATGAACTTTTTCACTCTATTTCTTTCTGTTTAAATTGATGATGCTTATAAAATAAAAGTTAGAAATATAATGGGAGAAAAAACCCTAAGGTATAACTACTTTCTTCTTCACTTTTTTCAGGTACCACAAAGCAAAGAACTATGCTCATAGAGGAACACCTTGCATGAAGAAGAGGATATCATCCAACAAGTAATGACGGGTTCCTCTTTCTCTTTACATTTCTAGATTTAATTTTATATGCATTGTTTTATCTTTCAGCCATATCCCATATCTTGTGTGAGATCCTTGTACACTTTCCTTACAAGTATATGAAATTACCTTAAGTAATGAGTTGTATAGTGCTTCTTTTGCATTTATTTTCAGTTACATGATTTTAGATAAACCTCTGAAACTCAATACAATAATACAACTTCATGTAATCATAAGGGAATAAAATGAATTAATTGTACCTTTATTTTATCGCCTAGAACACAAGTAATGATAGCTGATGCAACTATACTTTCCTTCAACACTTCAAATGTACAACTTGACTTCTTGTTTCAGCATGCACTATCTAATGTGTGCTTCCATTCCCACCTCTATTAAGTCCTTGTAGTAGTCTTTGATGGCTGATGCACGGTCTTCGTGAAGACGACATCTTGGAATGGAAACATATGTGAGGCATTGCATCTTAAAACTACACTTTAAGTTGTTGATTTCCTACATATAGTCCCTAAATATGTCAAAACTAAGTAAATAGAAATATTGTTTGTACCCTCCTCCAATTGTGACCAAAATGGTAAACAATATCTTTGCAACAACCTTTGGCAAAATGTTAGGGCATATCATTTATAAAGAGGGTCTTTTGATTGATCTAGCCAAGATAGCAAAGTGAGATTGGGATTTCTCAAACTAACTAATCAGAGTGAAGTGTGTGGTTTCCTTGGCCATATAGGATATTATAGGAAATTTATTCAAGGTTATGCCAAGATTTTCATGCCATTGGAGGAATTTTTGAAGGCCAAAGGAAATTTATATTGATGGATGCGCATCGTAGGGATTTTGATCCATTGAATTGGATATTAATTAATGTGCCTATTCTTTGGTTTCCTTCATGGATTTTACCCTTTCACATACATGTGGATGCTTCAAGTACAAAAATTGTAGTTGTGTTGGCATTAATTGGTGACGGTAAGATAGATCATCCCATATATTTTGCAAGAAGAAATTTAACACCCACCGAGCATAACTACACCACAACAGAGCACGAAGCATTTTCAATGGTGTACGCACTACACAAATTTAGACAGTATATTTTGGTGACATCATTTTTCTTTTACACTGATCACATGGTGTTAAAATACTTAGTCAACAAGCTAGTATTACAGGGGAAGATATGCAAATGGATCTTGTTGTTTCAAGAATTCAAATTTATAGTGATAGTCAATCCTAAGAAAAATAATTTGGGACCTGACCATCTTTCGCACATCAATTATGGATAAGATGCACAAAGTATTGAGGAAACTATGCCGATGCATAGTTTTTAGGCTATAATGGGTGCCTACAGATTTATAAGATATAGTGGTATTCTTATGCATAAGCGTTGCTCTAAAGGGATAAAGACCATGAAGAAGAAGTAATTGGCCATACGTGTTGCACCATATAAGTTGGTAGGTGACGACCTTTATAAAATGGGATGCAATGAGGTATTGTGTGGGCACATTCTCAAACATGAAAGAGAAGCAATAAGGGCATAAGCACATGGTGGAATTGCAGAGAGGCTATTATATTGGGGAAGCCACCACATGTAAGATATTCCTCACTTGACAATGGTGGGAAAAGCTCTACAAGCATACTAAGGAATTTTTCAAGAGATGTGACCATTTTCAAAGAAAGGGAAAATGAGGGCAACATGAGGAGATATCATTGTGACCTATAACTAGTGTAAATCCTTTTTTAAAATGAGTAATTGATTTTTTGGACCAATTACACCAAATACGAGTAGAACAACCATGTGATACATCATAACCGATATTGATTACTTAACAAGGTGGGTAAATGATGCACCTACCAAGGATTGTATCATCACTACATCAACACATTTTTTGTGGGAGAATATTATCAGCAAATATGGTTGTCCATTAAGCCTTACCAGTGATAGGGGAACTCGCTTTCTGGATGATACAATTTGAATACTTTTAGATGAGTTCATGGCGGAAAATCATAAGAATGCCCCTATCACCCATAGGTAAATGGAACTGTAGAGGCTTTCAACAAGATCTTAGGACACACCTTGAAAAAAAAATGATGTGGGATGAAAATACTGGGATGACAAAGTGTGAGTTGTGTTATGGGCATAGAGGACCACATGTAAGTGGTTAAACAAGGTAGCACCTTTCCGCTTAGTGTTTTAGGTAGAGTTAGTTTTTCCTATGGATTTTTTTGCTACCATCCATACATATTGTGTGATCACGAGGCTTTATTTATACACAAGAATTAGAAGAGAACATTAATGAGCATTGATACGGTTGGGCCGAAAGGTGCACAATTGTGTGATGGATTCTTAAGACAAAGAATTCATGACGAGAAATCCTAATATGATAGGCATATCAGAACAATACTTTATTTTCTAGGGGATCGGTGCTCCTTTTTTATTCAAATTTTTGCGCCACCCAAGGAGCTCAAAATTCATTGGTCGTGGCTATTTAAAGCAGCTAATATATTGGATTCAATTGCATTCCAATTACAGGCATTGGATGACGATATTTTTCTTGCTTATTTTAATGGAAGTAGGTTAAAGAGCTACTATAAATAATATTATTCTTTTATGTTTTTAATAAGGTGGTCTTACCATTTATATTAGGTTTCTCTTTTAGTTTTGATTTTTTTATTGTTTTGTAATAAGCTTGTTCATGCACAGGATCTGATCTATGTGTTCTAGACATGATGTACACAGGACCGCACATTCTTTTGGTGTGGGGTAGTCAAAAAATGCACCTAATGGAAAATACAAAGGTGCATGATGGAAAAAATGCTTTAAGTGGTTAATCGTGTGAGATTACGCATCATGGAGAAATTATTCTGATGAATGGATTGATAAAACACAAGTGCACACGGATTGGTAGAGTTTATCATATGGAAATTGGTGATGATGGATTAAAGAGTAGTATAATGTGAGGTAGGCAACAAGGGAAACTAATTAGTAAGTTACGGAGAGGAAGAGGGGGTACGACATAGGGAGGTTCATGTAAAGAGGTTCTATAGCTTGAGAAGTAGTGGCACGCCGTAGAAGTTATGGACTGTCATGCGTGCAAAAGAAGTCTATGATGATCATGGAGTGCCACACGTGATGAATTTTATGATGATCCTAAATTCTATGGGAAAAGGTGGGAAAATAAAAATACTCAATAAATCCAAAAAGCAATGGTAGGTGAGTGTATTTAATACAATAAAAAATTAGAAATCTATAAATGGGAGAAAGTGCAGTTGTCATTTTCACCTTGCGAATTAAGAATTCAAGCGCATATAGATATTTTGTAAACCAATGCACCTAATGAAAACCAGTGTGGATTGTGGCCCAAAAGTAACGAAGGTGACCAAAGTAGTGTAAAAACTAGGTGTTTGGAAATAACAGAGAAGTGGAAGTTGTACGAAGGATTTGGAGAAGGGTTTGGAAGTTGTAATAGGATTTGACACATTACAAAGTTGTGTGAGTAGGTTCACAAGATTGGGCACGTGGTAGATTTAAGGATTAAGCGAGATAAGACTTGTAGTTACACGGAATTTGTAACTCAACGGAGGTTTGAGCACCTAGGAAAAAAAAATTGTAGAATTTGAAGTTACAAGATTTTTAAACAAAGTATGAAATGACACCAATAAAGAGGGCACCTAAGAATAAGAAGACAATGGAGGAAACCGATGATGATTGGTACTCATAAATACAAGTACTCCACAGGAAGTACTACTTGAAAAGACATGGAAATCTTAAATCTAGAAGTGTAAAATCAATGAGTATAACCACCATGCGTCGTGCCACAAAGGTGATGTCCAGAGTGATGTTATAAAAGAGATATTCCAATCAAGCACAACAGGAAACTTATATTAGACGATGAATTATGCAAGACCTTGGTAAATACCGAGGTCTTGTAGTTATTTGAGTTACCTTTTTTTAAGTAAGCATGTGTGTCTATTCTAATGGTTAATATCAAGATTCCACAAAGACTACTTTTATTTTATGTGTAGAAGGATTAACGTCACCATGTAATGGATTAGCAAGGTGATGGGGTTATGCAACAATGACACAAAAAACTTATTTAGATATATATGAAAATAATTCCGTAGAGGATACCACAATCAAGTTGCACTATCATAGGGTAGGTAACGTGTTCGAGTTACCAACATTACAGACCATGGGACAAAGAGCATCCACGCGCTTGGTAAATTACAATCTAGGCACCTTGGAGTGATGGACTGAAGTGAATAATAAATTCTTACACATTGTGCATAGGATGGTGCAGGGGACTAGGTATAACATCTCCTTGTACATTGCAGAGGGAATCATTGAAAAGGAAAGAACCCAACATGATAAAGGAGATAAGATTACATGGGGGTTCAATATTTCTTCTCATAGAGTTATGAGAAATTGAAGTGTCAGATGGGCCAAAGGGGAGATAATGATAGCATCCCTTAGAGAAAATATTATCGGTAAAGATGTTTGACAAGTATACTTGTGATGGTGTTGTTACAAATATGTATAAAGCACACTTGGATAAATGGTACAAGAGGTTGAGTGATTCCTTTGAGGATGAATGGTACATGCCGAGAGAGTTTCCAATGGAGTTAGGGTAGCAAAGAAAAGTTTTTAGTGATGTAAGATTTTAGCCATGGAATTTTTTTGTTACCGAATGGAGAGATGGTCCCTTGGTGCAAATTCCCATTTGCATTCACTTCCAAATACTTTAAGAGCACAATTAACAGGATGAAGGACACACAACTGCTCTAGTTTAATGTGGAGAAGGTAGATGTTGACTACTACACCTTGCGCAAGACATACAAATATGATACCAAGGCCCCTATGTGGAGACAATAGATTTTTATCTGATGGACCTTAATCCCATCATGAAATTGGTGGTAGGGAAGGAGGCATGTTGGGTCTACATCTACTTGATGTATAACTTGATGTATTGTAAGGTGGTTGAATTATGCGACACCGATCTTGCACAACACCTATCAAGGGGAACAAAAATGAGAATACCAAAGCATAAGCATGAGCCTCCCGGAAGAAGAAGAAGAATAAGAAGAGAAAGAGATTAAGTTGGACCATAACACACGAAGAGGATACAAGTGTGATAAAGGAAGAAATCACATCCCATACTCCTCGAGCCTCTCTAACTGGCGTACCAATGATGAGTGCATGAAGGCCCATCCCTATAACAAAAGGAGAAGAGCTGACAAAAGATAATCAAGGGAGGAAACTATTCAAATAGGTGAAGGAACACAAGAGACCGCATGATATCCGTGATACACATTGTTGATGAAGAAGGGGATGATCGGTGTGACCAAGAATATGAACATGAAAGGGTGTTTCATTATAAGGAGCACATGCATGAAAAAGATTATGAAGAGGCACATGAATAAGAGAAAGAGTAAAATTTTAAGGAAGAACATGTGGGTCAGAATTAGACAGTGGTAAGGAAGAGGACACTAGCCCTGCACGAAAAACACCACATAGGAAACACATAACATCAAGACCGAGAATGAAGGTAAAATCCAAGACCTTCTCTACCTATGTCACCTCCTCACCCAAGCTTGTCATACAAGGATGACATAAAAATCTTATTAGGGGTATATTTCGAGCTCCATGAAAAATAAACAACTATATTTTTGGTATATGTTCAACAAGAATGAATCTCTTGCTCGCACTCACAAGATTCTTTCCTTCGCAATGTAGACACAAATTGAGGAGCCAGATTTTGAGGTTAAAAAAATGAGTCATTGAATAATATGGCAAGAACGATCCAACAAAGGTCTTCACCATTGTGGACTCAACTCATCTTTTAGATGGACAGGTGAGCAATGCCTTGAATAAAATAGCTACCAAAGTAGGATGAACGAATATCAACAAAGCAAGAGGATTGTGTGATGTGTGTAAGGGAACTTGGAGAATGCAAGTAAAAATAATAAGAAGTTGGTTCTATAATTGAATAGGTACAAAAATTGAGCTAACTTCTATAAATACAAAAGTGACACACCCGATTGTGTTCATTGTGAATTCATGCCTGATGTAGCCTCAAAGGCATAAATGAATAAAATCATGGAAATTGAAACCCTAGAAGAATTGATTGACTTATTAATTGAGAAGAAAAATAAGGGATAGGGGTCAAAATAAGAGGACTTAGAGTGATTGCATAGGAAAAGGTAGAATAAGGACTCAATGTGTATGAATATATGGGAGCTGTAATGAAGGAAACTACGTAGAGAGTTTAGAAGATTTTTCGCAGTTCAAGGATGCCATAATAATAAGTGTGTGCCTCGCGTAAGATGAAGCAGAATGGACCACTTATAGATTTCATTATACATAGGAGATAGGGTCATGTGTGAAATAATGTTACAATAAATAGCGGATAAGAAAGAATATAATAAATTCAATCCCGATAAGATATAGTAAGGTTACGAGAGGTGAAAACCATAGTAATGAGGAGAGTGAATAACCTAGAAGGTATGGCTGTAGAATGGGATGTTATTTTGAAGGAGTTGCAAGAGAAGGCTGAAGAATTGACCCTAGAGAAGATGCCCAACATTGTTGAATCAGCATCAAGAAGGGTATATATTACACTCGGGAAGAATAGAAGAAGTTAGAGACATCAATTAACCTAAAATTTCCCAAACTCTTAACAATGCCTTACGCCTAGTTATAGAGCATGCGGAAAAGATATTCTTTATTCCTAGATTATTTTGAGGATTTCTCAAATTATTTACCAAGCCATGATTATTTATTCATTCATTGGTATAATTATTGTCGAGGATGGACAATATCCCTAATGTGGGGTAATGTTGTAGTAAATAAATAGCTAAGCATGGAGACATGCGCGAGGGCAGAGGCATGCGCGAAGGTACATGTGGAAGCATGGAATTATAATATGCACAAGTATCACAAGTGCATAAAGTACCATGCATGAATATGAGAAGAGGATGTGTGAAACATTCACTCACAAGGGAAGAGAGATCATGAGATAGCCAGAATTACGAGAGGAAGGCTGAAAATAGGAAGAAAAAGACACAAGTTGACGTGGAGAACATGGAAGAGATATAATTAGAAAAAATCATCAATAAAGTGGGGCCATAGAAGGATAAAGCACATGCAGAGCATTGGATAAAGATAAAACTATATATAACTTGACATGAGGATCAAGTAATCTATTAATAACATGATACATAATTAGAATAGCCAATTGAGGAGTAAAGCACAAGTTAAAGATGCATGAAGGATAAATTTAACATATTCTAATAATAGATTAATAATAGATTAAAGCATGTAAGTGGTGAAGGACAAGCTCCCACCCTATATATAGTTGTAATTGTTAGGAAATAAGGGATCAAATATGCGGAATAATCCCTCACGAGAATCGCAATAGAAACTAATATGCGAGACAATATTACAGATCTCTAATAAAAGTGCAAAATAAAATAACACAACACAAAGAGAGTATTTAATGTGGTTCACCCAATTTGGGCTACGTCCACCAAGAATCACTTGCTCAAATTTTATTACAAGCCACCACTCTCTCAATACAATGCCCAGATCCATTTGGAGCTATGCTCAACAAACTCTAAAGAATTCACACCCGAATTCAAAGCACATCTGCAATGCATTTTTTCATGTATCTATCATATGCATAAAACCATATAAATAGACAACTACTTAAGTAGTTTTACAAAACCGTGGATATCAAAACCATGAGCAAGAAAACCGTGGGTATCAAAACCATGGGCAAAAAACCGTGGGTATCAAAATAATGGGTACCAAAACCATGGGCCCAAAAACAAGACATAACGGTTACTCCATTACCCATGGGTTAATAAACCACCCATGAAAATTTTCTTGCAGGCTTCACCTCCTAAACCCCATCGATCGGGGTGCTTCAACCCCCAAACCCCCTTGACCCGCTCACCGGTGAGTGGGACCGCCATAAAAATACCCAAGTGTAACACATAGAAGGTGTACCAAAATCTAACATGAAAATAAGCTCCACAAACATAACAATCTCCCACTGGAGATTGTTTTCCACTTGAGCAAGCTTCTCAACCCTTCACTATCATCTACGAAGGCCAACCAAAGTTGAACATAGCTTTAGTTTATCCCTTGTGACCACCTTGGTCATCATGTCTACAGGATTCTGATTGGTATGAATCTTCTCCAACTTCAACTTATCTTCCTCCAAAGTTGTCCTGATGAAGTGATATCTCAACTATATATGCTTCATCCTAGAGTGGAAAGCAGAGTTCTTAGCTAGGTGTATAGCACTCTGACTATCACTATATAGCTTACATTCCTCCTGCTACTTATGCCCCAACTCCTCAAGCAATTATTGTAACCAAATCATCTCTTTGCTTGCCTCTGTGGCAGCAACATACTCAGCCTCCGTGGTTGACAAAGCCACTAGCTTCTGTAGTCATGAAATCTAGCTTATTGTTATCCCACCTATAGTGTAAATATAACTTGTCGTGCTCCTCCTGCTGTCTACATCTCCAGCCATGTCTGAATCTACATAACCACATAAAGTGGTGTCTGATCCACTATAGCACAAAATTGTCCCCATGGTCCCTCTCAAATATCGAAGGATCCACTTTATTGCCTACCAATGATCTTTACCTAGATCACTCATAAATCTACTCACAGATCCCACTGCATGGGCAATATCAGGCCTAGTGCACACCATAGCATACATCAAACTACCAACTGCTGATGAGTAAGGTACCTTGGACATCTGGTTTCTTTCCTGCTCTGTCTTGGGACACTGCTCCTTTGATAACTTAAAATGGCCTGCCAAAGGAGTCCTAACTAGTTTAGCATCCTGCATGTTAAACCTATCCAATACCTTCTTAATGTACTCTTCCTGAGATAAAGTCAGCTTCCGTTCCTTCCTATCCCGAGTTATCCTCATACCAAGGATTTGTCTGGCTGCCCCCAAATCCTTCATATCAAAGGATTCACTTAGTTGTTTCTTGAGTACTTTTATTTCCTGCATGTTTTTACCTGCAACCAACATGTCATCAACATACAAACACAGGATGATATAACTTCCATCCTCAAATTTCTTTGTATACACACAATGGTCAAAATGACATCTAATATAACCTTGCTCCATCATGAAGTTATCAAACTTCTTATATCATTGATGTGGAGCTTGCTTCAGGCCATACAAGCTCTTGTATAGTTTACACACCATCTCCTCTTTACCTTTGACTTCATATCCTTCTGGTTGCTACATATATAGCTCCTCCTCCAAATCACCATGGAGAAATGTAGTCTTTACATCTAATTGTTCTAAGTGTAAGTCTTCTACTGCCATTATTCCAAGAACAGTTCTAATAGAAGTCATTTTTACTACAGGAGAAAAGATCTCATCAAAATCTATACCTTGTTTCTGTGCAAACCCCTTGACCACCAACCGGGCCTTATATATTTTCTTTCCTCCTTCTTCGTCTTTAACTCTATACACCCACTTGTTCTGCAATGCTCTTTTGCCTTCCTCGAGTAGCTTCACCAAATCCCAAGTCTGGTTCTCCATGAGAGACTTATGCTCCTCATCCATGGCTTTCTCCCACTTCTTACTGGCATCTACCTGCATTGCTTCATCAAAGCTCTCTGGCTCTCCATTATTAGTGAGTAATAAATAATAAAGAGAAGGAGAAAAACGTTCAGGTTCTCTTCTTACCCTAGAAGACCTCCTCAATATAGGAGTTTGGGGTTCCTGTTGAGGAGGTTCCTAAACTAATTCATGTGTCACTTTTCCATCCAAAAGATCCTCTACCACTACATATTCTTTCTTGGATTCTTCTCTATTTTCCCACAACTGTTGTTTATACATGACTTTCTCATTAAAGACCACATCCCTAGACCGAATGATTTTCTTGTCCTTAATACTCCATTTAAATCCAAAGTCATCACCACCATAACCAATAAATTACATTTTTCTGATTTAGCCTCTAGATTGGTCTATCATCTTTGTCTATATGAACAAACACCTCACATCTAAAGACTCTAAGAAATGAATAATCAACTTTCTTACCATACCAAGCCTCCTCAAGTATGTCTCCATCAAAAGGAACTTGAGGGTCCTCTGTTTATCAAGTACACATTGTTGTGCTCACCACCTCTACCCAAAAATAAAGAGGCTATCCTGCATGTATCCTCATACTCCTAGCACGTTTTGTTATTATTACATCAGTTCCGTTCATCCTTTCGACACCCCATTCTCGCTACGAGATTCCTAGAACCATCTTTTTCCTGTGGATTCCATTCTTAGAACAAAAATTATCAAATTCATTGTTGCCCATGATACTCCCCTCCATTATCTGTCTGAGACATTTTAGCTTAAGACTGTTTCATTCTCTACGAAGGCTTTCCATTTAACAAAAGTGTCAAATACATCGATTTGTTTCTAATGCAATAAACCCAAAATTTCCTTGTTACATCATCAATAAAAGTAACATAATATCTTGAACCCCCAAGAGATGATACCTGAGCCAACCCCCACACATCAAAATGTACCAGCTCTAACTTACTCTCTTTCTTCGTAGGTCCAACCTTGAGAAACCTTGTCGCTTATGTTTCCCATATATGCGGTTCTCACATAAATCCAAACCTCTTTCTATATATCCAGTAAATTCTTCTTTATAGTGTCCATGCCCTTATGGCTCATATGGTCCTGAGCCTATAGTGCCATAATGTTATATACGCATCTAATATACAAGATTACAATCATTAGTACTATTAGTGGTTATATACAAGGTTCTATCATCACCAATCCGGCACTATGATAATTCTTCACTAGGAACTCCTCGTGCTTTATGATTATTTACTAATGCACGACCTTTAGTTTGGTGGATGTAATCTGAAACACAAAAACAAACATAACACAAGAATACCATAGACTATATGATAAAAAGGAATGATGATAAATCAATATCAGTAAATTATAATATTAGCATGAAATTGTTACAATCTCACCCATGAGGTACTTGAAGTGTTATTGACTTCACTTGCATTCCACCAATACTATGGGAGAAACTTCACAATTACACCTCTTAATGGCTTCTTCAACACACCTTTAAACTACTTTTGAAAATAGATGGCTTCCTTTACACACTTACTCATAAAATATTTCTCACTACTTCCTTCTATGCTAAATGAGGGGAACAACAAATATGCGAAGATATGGCCTCTTTATTTATAGACTTCTAGGTTTATCCATCTTATCTCTAAGATAGGATAAGAAATCCACTCTGACGAATCATATTCCATACCTTAACTCTTATCCCAAAGAAATCAGTACATGTAAGCTTATCTTTTAAGATAAGATAAACCTTATCATTTCACATGGGTTCCACATTTTTTCAGACTTTTTACAAATAAAATATACAAAATATTTATGACCTCACTCCTTGTCCTTATTACCAATATAATATTTCTAATTCTGATCATGTAGACCCTACTTCTCTACTTACCCCAACTTTGACATTTTAACATTCTTTGGACCACTTACGACAACTATTTACTTTTTATCACAACATTCCTATTGTACTTTTGACTATTTCCGTACTATACATTATTGGCGGCATCGTAAGAGTAATATCATGAGTTATACTGTCTGATGCTTTCAAGTTATCTTCTATCGGACGCTACTACTAATTATACTTAACAACATCCTATTCCTAATACATACATTAATGAAATAGAAATTACGGAGGAAAATTTTAGTGTCGACAAGGAATTCTAACCTTCTTACCTTTTTCCACCACTAGAGCACCTTTGGTAACCTTCCAAGAGTCAAATTTTGTAAATATCACGATCTGAACCATCACTTCCCATTTGACCCATCGATATCAAGTTTCTCCTTAATGTAGGCACATGTCTAACATCCTTCAATAGCCATGTATTCCCATTTTCCATTTTAACTTTGAATAGAACCTTTTCCAACTATCTTTACTGCAAGGCTCATCATCACCAAGAAAAACATGCCCAAAATCCCCTTGATTATAATCAACAAAATAATGCCTATGTGGAGTAGCATGAAAGGAAGCCCCTAAATCTAAAACTCAAGATTCAGTAATATTATGCAAAAAGAAAGAATCAAAGCATCCATGGCATACATTACCCAATGCCACATTTACCTCATTGTTTTCTTCCTATTGTTTCTTCTTATCCCATAGAAGCTTCCAGCAGTCCTTCTTTGCATGCCCGAGACTTTCCACAATTCTAGCATACAATCTTACTCTTGGATTTGACCTTGCCCAATCTTTCGATTTTCCACGGTTTCCTCTATTCCTCTATCTCCCTCTAGTTTCCATTGTCAAAGCATTTCCTGAAGTAGAGGATTCCATGGAGCATTTTCTTCGCATTTCCTCGCTAAGAATCACCCCTACAACATCCTCAAACTTTAACTTTGAGTTAGCTAGAACCGAGTTGCTTACACCCATTGCATTAGGTAGGAGGATGCGTCAATAAGATGGCCAAGGAAAGGATGTTGCTGCTGTTTGACAATGCCAAGATTGAGTGCTATTCCAACTCTCGGGTAAAGAGCACAAGTATTAATAAAGCCCTAACTTCTTCATCAAATTATATTGTAGCAAGAAGCTAGCATATTCACAACCGTATTAAAATCATTTAAATGATCACATTCTTGAACTATTCTCGAACATCTTCATATTAAACAACTTTTTCATTAAAAATATCTTGTTAGAGGCAGAGGGTTTTTCATACAACTTCCCTAATGCATCCATTATATTTTTGTAGTCTTTTCCTTTGAAACATTAAATAATATTGAAGATAAGCAAGACACAACCGGATCGTTCCAAGTGCCTTCGATCCAACAAATCCATTCCGCATCTATCATACTCGAGGGTTTTTTCACCTTCTCAAACAAAGTTTCGAAGTATAAAGATCCTTTTGATAAAGATAATCTTTCATCTACATCTTCCAAAGACTGAAATTCTACCCGTTGAATTTATCAACCTTAGATCTTTCATTATCTCCATAGCTCCCACTCAAGATAAAACGTTCCCTACATTCAACACTTCACAAAAAAAACCAAGCTTTGATACCAATTGTTAGGAAATAAGGGACAAAATATGTGGAATAATCCCTCACATAATCACAACAATATCAGTTTCTCCTTAATGTAGAAACTAATATGAAAAAAATATTACAGATCTCTAATAAAAGTGTAGAATAAAATAACACAACACAGAGATAGTATTTAACATGGTTCACCCAATTTGGACTACGTCCACCAAGAATCACTTGCTCAAATTTTATTACAAGTCACTCTGACTCTCTCAATACAATTCCCGAGATCCATTTGGAGCTATGCTCAACAAACTCTACTGAGAATTCACACCCGAATTCAAAGCACATCTACGATGCATTTTTTTCATGTATCTATCATATGTGTAAAACCATATAAATAGACAAATTTGCTTAAGTAGTTTTACAAAACCGTGGATATCAAAACCATGGGCAAGAAAACGTAGGTATCAAATTAGATTTTGTAGTCTTTCCTTTGAAACAACCATGGGAAAAAAGCGTGGGTATCAAAAAATGGGTACTAAAAAACCATGGGCCCAAAAATAGCCCATAATGGTTACTTATTACCCATGGGTTAATAAACCACCCATGAAAATTTGCTTGGGGCTTCACCTCCGAACCCCTTGACCGCTCACCGGCGGCGGGACCGCCATAAAAATACCCGAGTGTAACACATAGAAGGTGTACCAAAATCTAACATAAAAACAGGCTCCACAAACATAACAGGTGTAATGTAATTAAATACATAGAGATATGGTGTGTGTGTGTGTGTGTGTGTGTGTGTGTGTGTGATGAAATTGTGTATGTGTTTGCATGTTCATAGATGTATGTAAGGATGTGCGAGCATGTGTGCATGTTGTCCAGTGTATGAGTCATTTTTGTAATGGATAACATGGTTTGGATTTCCAAACTACATAAGGATGCTCGTGGTATAATTTGCAATCATATCTTGTTATTGATTGTATATGTTGAAGAATGAATACAAGATCCTTTTATGTTTGGTTATATGTGTGCATACTGTGATTTACATATGGAACATATATTGCATGTTTTGTTAACCATGTATGCAAGATCCATGTCTTTATTTCCTCCATAAAAGGAACTCATAGGATTTTTGTGCACTTTGGGTGAACATTTAGAAATTTATCTAGGTGAGGTGTCATCGCACTCGACAATGTTGTGTTGATTTACTAGAATATAATGTGACATTTCCATTACAAGTTTGTAAATGACTATATTTTCCTATAACCTACATAACATATAGTAATCAATCCTAATTACTTCAAATGAATTAATATTTTGAAATTAATTTAGGGTTCAAGTGAAGGAAAATTGTATGTGTACACTTAGGTATGGTTTTTCTTTAAGCCAATAATTTTCAATTACATGATTAAAGGATAGGAAAATGTAGACACTAAAATTTTGTAACTTGTCCTTATGTAATGCCAATTTTGAAAATGAATCCTTGCTAAGAAAAATGATCACATTAGGACTATAATCTCCTCATATCTCTTTCCATTCTATAAAAACTTATCTTTACACTATGCTCTGTCATCAACTCTAGAAATATTATTTAATAAAAGTAACATAAAACATCGATATTCATGACACAAATTTTAGTTTTGTTTTTCTCTCTCCTATCCAAAATGTAAAAAAGGGTCAAGATGTAGGGTTTGGTTTTGGCTAGCCTTTGTTAATCCCACACCTTTCACAATCACTAACTTTTATTTCAATTATAAATCATTCTTTGGGTCATTTCATCTTATTAAGGTCATACTTATCATAATATCTCACCTATGGAAGACTATATAAGAAATTCATTATCACCTTATAACTCACTTGTTACTCTTACGATCTCCTCTTACAAACATAATTCCAAAAGCACTCAAAGGGTTACTAAATTTTCTCAAATATGTTACACATCATTTAGGACAATACCTATTATAAGTCTAAAACACTCAATTAGATCAAGGAGTCTAGCTTCACCCATGTAAAAGCATGCAAATATCATATATACCATGTCTTAACAAGAGAAAAGTCATATCAACTATTAGAAAGGGGTTTGAAATCAATAAAAGGGTTAGCTCATATAGCTAAGGCACACTATATATCACTACTAACACATTAGGTAAATTTTATAATATACGATTAGTCATATATCTTAGTGCCAAGAGACATGAGGGCACCCTTAAGGGTTGGTTATCTATACACACTTACACAAGCACTTAACAAAACTACATGAGGCTATATTGGGATTAGTGTAATAGTGGGGTATGACCACCCAAGGTGGTCCAACCTCAAAAACACACATGCATGCATGTCTTTTCTTTCTATTTTGTAATTCTCTAATGAAGGGTTATCCAGGTTTCTAGGGTTTCTACTTTGTTTTAAGTCATCACACATCATCCCAAGGTCAGTGCAAGAAAGATAGACACATAGTGAGCACCATTTTTACACAAGTGAATTACATAGAAATTTACAAAACCTATTGGTCTCCTGGTCCAAACCCATACATTTATTTTCCTTGATTGTAAATATCTTTCCTATTCTATACAAATTCTACATGTTCCTATACCTACACATTCTCCAACTTCATGTCTTCATATTCCAAATCACTCCAAGACCATCCTTAATAGCTAAGTCTATCTATCCTTTGGTGTTTTGAACTATTTTCCCATCATTTATCAATAATTTAGTTCATTTCAAATGTGAATGCATTATTGTATTCTTGTATAATTGATGTTGGAAGTTAATTAGATCATAATAGTATACATATTATTATCCCTTACATCCTATTTATTTTTTTGTATCTCGTAACAACACTAAAATTTAATTAGGGTGTAAACCATTAGATAGGGTAACTTATGAAATTAAAATGTCACTATTAAATCTTTGGAGGATGAATTTGTCAATTTAGGATGAATTCATCTAGATGGTTTTATTCTCTATGGATGGTTTATCTTGTCGAGTGCACAACACAAAGTGTCAATTGAAATTTATGGCTACATGTTTAAATATGTGGTGTATTCTAATAATCATATTTTGACTATTTAATGATGGATTACCAGTCGACCTAGTGACCAATAGTGTTAGTTGAGCAAGGGATGTGTAAGAATTAGTTGATTTAGTGCATTATAATTTATGGGCTAAGATATATGTCAAAGATTGATTACAAAATGTTGTAAGTCTACGTTTACGTATGTACATGAACCTCTCCCAAAGTTTGAAAATTTACATCATCTCATGGTTTGTATCTCTTAAAACTCTTCCTTTGGATTGAAAAAAACAAAATAATCTTCCAAAATGAATCAAAACACGATAATCTAGTTCTCATTAGTATTTTGAGTACAATCACATATTTGTTTCACTCTTGGCCTTTTAAAGATGGGAAAATTAGTCCAAAATAGGCTCAAATTCTAAATAACTTGGCATAAATACCAATATATTTACGAAGGTATTGTGGGTTCCATTAATTGGCCCAAAAATCACTAAATTTTGATGGAGTAGCTAAATGTAACTTGGGATGGAAAGGTGACAATGGTATTTTTAGAGATGGTAAATTCCCCACTTTTAGGATTTTTCAAAGTCCCCGATAAATTATCTAACACGTTTTCTAAGGATATTTGGAAAGGTCTCATGATTTACAAAAGTAAAATATGTTTATTAGGTAATAAGTGGAGATTTTACTATGGCAGAGCTGCCCTCCGATAAGTGTGGGCACTTGTTAATACGTTGGACAGTTGGAGATAGAGAAGTGAGGTTTTTATGCGTAATAAATTTAGGTTTTATGACCCTAATGCCTCTCGAACCCCCACCTCTGAAGTGTGGTTCACTTGGTCCAATCTTCAAGGTGGATCAGATCAGGTCCTCAAATGGATCAATAGAGCTATGTTGTCAACTCAATATTTTTTTAATTTGACAACATTTATTCCTTACCCGTGGAGGTCATGCCTGATTTTGTCCTTTCGGGACACTCTCCAATACGATTCGGTATCACTTGGCAAGATTAGCGCTCCTTTTGTAATAAAATCTAGTTTTATCTCAATACCACCTTAATGGAACATGGGCCCACTCTCAATCATATCATTCATGTTTGGAACCTGCCCCCTCGTCCAAGTCATCTTCAACACTTTCATCCACCTATGCATGCCAACTAGACAAAATGGTGGGAGGATTATCTCGACTCATACTATTAGATTCCTCGGAATATATGGTTGTGATTAGCTAGCTAAAATTTTCCACCACTCATACTCTGTTACCACCTCTGCTCTTAGCCGAGAGGTGGTGGTGCTCCAAGAAAATCCCTTCTCGAAATGATGCAACTTCAAGTTGCAGAGATTCGTCAGAAGATACAAATTGTGGACAATTACAATGCTTGCGAGCTCAAATTTGTTCTCGGGTGCATTGTATTAAGGTAGGGGATTAGGTTTCCAAAGAATTATTTCATTCCCTCAAAGCCAATAATTCCTCCCAACAAATTTGCACCATCTCTAAACGTGGAACTTGGGTTATTGACATGTAACACATTCTTTAGGTCTTTTTCAAGCACTATAAGTTGGCGTTCCAATCCCAAGCTCCATCCGATGAATGCAAAGTGGCGCTTGACCAATGCCTTGTTGTTTTTCCATGTAAAATCTCATCCACACAAAGGGTAGCTTATGATTGCATGCTCACCTTGGATGACCTACATGAAGTAGTCATGCAAATGGCTAATGATAAAGCTCCAGTGCTGAGATGACTTCCCAAACAAATTTTATAAATCATTGTGGAATAGTGTGGGCCTTGAATTACATCAAGTTTACAAGGAGGGATTTTATAACCGAGACGCTAGGAGTATGAATCAATAAGGAAATATCAAATTCATTCCCAAGCTAGGGATCCTAAGCAAATTACCGAATGGCGGCCCATTACCTTGCTTAATGTCTCTTATAATATCATTTCTAAAGATCTAGCTATACGGTTGTGCCATATTCTTCCTATTCTCATCCAATCTGAACAAATTGGTTTCATTCAGGGGCGCTTTATTCTTGATAATATCATCATCATCTGGAAAGGCATGGATTGGGCCCATAGATCTAATCAAGTTATCATGTTCATTAAAATTGACTTTAAGAAAGCCTATGATCGAATTAAATGACCATTTATTCTTGACATGCTTCAAGAACTCGATTTCGGCCCCATTTTTATTCAATTTGTTCGAATTCTTTTCTCCAATGCATCTTCTCAAGTCACCATCACTAGGCATAACTATGATCCCTTTGGCTTATTTCACTCTATCTTCCAAGGCTACTCGTTAGTTCTGCGCTTTATGTTCTTATTGCTAAAGGTTTTGGGTATTTATTGGCTCAAGCCAAATCCCAGGGGCTTGTTAGAGGAATTGTGTTGCCTTCAGTAGAAAACTCTTAGCTTCTCAATGGGAATTTCACTTATGATTCATTTCTTACTCTCATTGAGGAATAATCTAATGTCCACAATGCAATGCACTGCTTAGATCTCTTCATCTTAGCTTCGAGTTTCTCTATCCAATGACAAAGACACAACATTATAGGAAATCCTTCCTACCTACACCCGAATGGTGGCCTCCTTTGAATGGAAAATTCTTGCACATTGTGAAGTGTTCAAATTTCTTGGCTTTCCCTTTTCCTTCTAGGTGATGCCTTTGGAGTTTTGGTAGTATGCTAAAAACTTGAATATTGGATCACCAAGCCCTTATCTTTAGTAGGGAAATTCCATATTTTCTCCAAAGTTCTTACAACCACCCATGTTTATTATTCCTCATGTTGGGTGCCTTCCAAAGCCTATATTCGAAACTAGAGAAACTTCTTAAGGATTTTCTCTAGTCTAATCCTTCTTTCGGTAAAGGTTTCCATAGAGTTTCTTGGGAAACTTGTTGCCTCCCTAGGATTCGGGTGGTATGGGCCTCATTAACATACTTTGCACCAAGGGAAAGCACTCTACGTGAAATGGATAATTTGATGAATTGAAGGATAAGAAGTGTGGAAAGTTCTCCTATGTCATTACATCAAGGAAGGATCTCCATATGGTCTTCCCACTTGGAAATTTATGGGGTTTTCTAACCTTCCCATTGTGCTCATTCTCATCAAAGTGGTTGGTACCTTTGTTCTCAAAATCATCTAGAAATCATGGGAATGTATCAAACTATGGCTTCAGTGGAAAGGAAATGTCTTCCACAATGGACTCTCCATCAATCAAAATTCCTTATGGTCGTTGCATGTCATTCAAAATCTCTTTAAGCATGGAATTCATACCATCCAAGATTTTTTCTATAAGAAAACACAATCCTAGTATTCCTGAATGAATTCAAATCTCATTTCTGGCTCACCAACCACAATTGTGCTAGCACCAATGTTATAATCAATTCTATCCCAGATCATATGCTGCACAAAATTTTGGTTCATTCATCCCGTCTTTGGTGAATGACTAGAAATGGTTTGTGGATACTCCATTCTAGAATTATTCTACCAATAAAGGTTATCGTTGGCTTTCCCCACACTTACCTATGGTGGAGAAACTCAATGTTCGGTGGGGTTTACATTCTTCTCCCTCCTGTTGGAGAAGGATATTTGACATTGTTTGGGTTTCTTGCATGGAAGCTTAAAATTACACATTTTTTGTAGTGCATTCTACATTAAGGTCCCCCTTTGAGCTCTCGCATGGTTCAAATAGGTGTTCAAGACCCCAAATTCCCCTTTTGTGGCCACTTGAAAACTCTAATGTACTTATTATGGTTCTTCCCAAGGCCCAGTAAGCTTGGAATTGGATTCACTCCTTTTTCAAACCTCTTAAGCCAGAGTGTTTCACATGACATCATGCCCTTCTAGGAGATAACCCTAATCTCCTGATAATGTTCTCTCGAAATTTGGCATGTTTTCAAAGGGGAAATCTTATTCTAGTTATGGAAAGAAAGGAATGATTTTTTATTTTTTCTTTTCTAATTTTGAAGTTGATGAGCAATTCTCGGTTTATAACAAATTGATAGTTATCTCTAATGTGCTTCTGTAGATCCAAGTGCAGGCCAACAAAGTGGCCCTGGAAGTGGAGCACCTAAAGAATTTGCTTCATCACTGGGGCACCCTTGTAATGTTCTCATGATCTACCTTCACCTCCTCAATCATTTTTCCCCATGGAGGTCATCCTCGTGGAGGACGTCCGAAGCCACTCCCGACACTCTTTCATTCCGTGCACATCGCTCCCGTGTAACTCGCCTCGGAGGATCATCTCTCCATCTACCCGCCACTAGGTCTAGGGCTCCCCCACCCGTCAACCTAGTCGGGGTTCACTTTGGTGACTTTGATCCACACACGCAAGATGGGTGTAGCTTTCCACCTCGACCTTTGCCAAATTCGATAAATTCCCCAAGTCCCACTTGCCATCTCTCCCATACGGGTCATAACTAAAGTTGAAGATGAGGCCCCGTTAGCTCGGGTTGGGTTATTCTGATAGGGGAAAGGACCTCCCTGGTTTTGGTTGGCCCGATGATCATGACCCTCCCCTAGCTATTATGTTTTCATTGGCGCCTTGATTTCTGCTCGGTCCTTTTTGTTGATGTTCTCCTAGGCGCTACCTAGTGTTTCGTTGTTCTCCTAGTCTCACCTACTTTGTTTTTGTTTTTAGGGCATGCTCTCATACTGCCCACTTTTTTTTTGAAAATTTATCTTGTATGATGTTGCATTTAATATAATATAAGATCCGTTTTCATTAAAAAGATGGAAAATTTTTATTATATGATATTTTTGAGGCTCTCATAATAGCTCTAGAAAATAATGGAATTTCACTTCATTGATTGAGGATTATGCTCATTCGATCGCATGGTTCCTTTAATCTCCTCATCCCACACCAAAATAGGTGGAAATAAAATAAGAACATGTTTCCACCTTGGATTGGGGCTCAATTCACAAATTTACTCACTAAAATTAATGCCCTTTCCTTTCATGAATGCGAAAATTAGGTCATTATTATATTTTATACAAGAATACCCTCACATGATAGTTAAAATAATGTTATCATTATTAGTCTTCGAAATGGTAATGGTAATCAAAGAAATTATTTTTCACATTTTGTGTAAGGATGATTTGACAAAATAGCCTCAGGGTACCTTATGGTTTCCTTTTCCATGGTTTGGTGCAAGAGTGATTTGATAACTATCCTTAAAGATTTTTATGGATTTTGTGTATGAAGGCCTTTAAATCCTTTCATCTTTTTATGTTTTTCCCATTCTTGGTAAGTAATAGATGGATTAAAAGGATTTCAATATTTTCTACATATATACTACTTTTTATACACTTTGTCACTCTTTTGGTTGGATATTGGGTGAAATTATTTTATTAATGGATCATAAGGATTTCAATATTTTCTAAATATATTAAGTTTTACTCACTTCCTCAATCTTGTTGGTTGAATATTGGGTGAAAATATTTTATTGGTAACCTTAGGAGATACAAGTAATAAGGAATGTACATTCATCTTTTTGGGGATGGTCAATGATTCAATTAATTTCTTTGAAATTTTTGGAAAACCTTCTTCAACTAATATTTCTTGGCTTTATCTTTTTAATCATATGTGTTTACATATACGTTGTGGTAGTTATTTAACTTGATTACGGAAGAAATGGAAGAAAATTGCGATCAAAAATTTCTTACCCAAATTGTAATAATATTCACCTTGTTTAAACACATATATCAACCTTGTTAGTGCTTAAAATAAAATTATGTGGCTTACTATTAAGAAGGTCATTGCATTAATTCCACCAACATTGTTATGTATTAAATTCACTTTGTTCATATCACACAATGGCTTGTTCCTCTAAATGTCTTTAAAATCTAAAGTATAAGATGCTAGGTAGAGAAATTGAATCGCATCAATGATTTTGAAATTTCAATAAGATGAAGAGATCAAGAAGGAAAAAGTTACTAAAATATATATATATATATATATATATATACATAGTACTCAAAAATAAAAAATTATTTAAGAGATGTATACAAAAAATTCAAGAAAATGCACTTACCAAGGCCTAACGACCATTTATTATTTTTATTTCTTTAATGTTCCTAAAACTCTCGAAATTTTTGTAGATGGTGGCTAGTTATATAAACTTATGTTTATGGTTTTTCAATTTTTTAATTACAATTATAATAGATAATATGTTTCAATTTTTACCTATCAAAAACCATATGATGTAGGTGTGAACGAAGTGGAGCCAAATTAATGTTAAACTTAATCCCATATTCAAAACTCAAACTAACTCTCAAATGCACAAATACAAACTCAAGAGAACAACTATAGATTTGATTACATACACATGATTGCACTCACTGAGCATAATAAACTTATTACAACATTATATAAAGAATAAAATCCCTCTCTTAGTCCCTTTAGGTTGGAATCAAATCCCAACCCTAAATCTTTCTCGAATGAATTCTCTATTTTCCCACTAATTTTGCCCAAAATATTTTTGTTACCAAAATATAACTCCCTCTCTAAGAATTCAAATCTAGCTGAAATTTATCAAATTCTTTGAATCTCTTTCCATCTCATTACCTTTACTTTTGTAATTCACATGGGTGAAACCACAACTTACACATTGTTATAGTTATAAAACCACCTCTCAATCTTTAAAAAAATATTTTGTTGGTTATGTAACCACCACTTAAGCTTGAAAATTGTCAATTTAGACTGGTGTATTTTTCATTGTGTGAAGTTTTCAAACTTCCGGAGGCCATAAATTTTGCATATAGACTTGAAATGAGATTTAAAAAAATTGAAAGTGCAAAATTTTTCAAGGGGAATCCAATTATGTAATCACATTTAGGTTTAGGGAATTATTTTATGAAATTTTTTCATATTCCCTACAACTTTTCCATTTTATCCCTTCAACAGATACAACTACTATTGATAAATTCGTCCAAATTATCTTGGAACCCAATTAGATTTCAAAAATTAATTTTTTTCTCGATGGAATTACCACTCTTAAAGTTTTGGAATGTTTATTCTTTCAATATATCAATGTCACCATGCCAAACCGCCGATGTATTGGCGAACGAGGGAGTTGCAAACACCCATACAAATCTCACCATTTGGAATTATCATGACGCCATCTCAGATAAGCTTGGAAAGATCTTGGAGCATGATAGAAATCCTAGCCATACTGGTTAGTTGGATTTATTGCATGCATTATGTGCTGGCAAACAGGTACACCGCTGCAAACCAGTCACTTCACCCTATGCGAAATCAAAGGAACAGCTACCCTTCACATGCTTTCTGGGTCTTTAATAAGCCTGGTCCAGAGATGTTAGTTTGCAGTTTGATCACTGTTGTTAAGCGACTGTTGCTGTTAGTTTGTTGTTTTTTCACTGTTTAGTTGTTGTTTTGTCGCTGCAGCTTGGCTGCTTTCTGCTCTGTTTCGTTTTTGCATTTTGGAGTTTGGCTCCATTTGATCTCCTCTCTGTATCCGGATTTTGATCCTTTCTCTGTTCTTCTCTTGCCCTTTCTGGCTGTTGAGCTTTTTTGTACAAGGGTATAGTCCCTTTCAAAAAACTAATTTACCAATAATTAAAAAAATGTCACCATGCCAAAACAAAAAGGGCCAATTAGTCCATATGAACACACATCTAATATTTTTATGGATGCAAGATTGGCATACTCATTATAAGATCCTACATCAAACATCGAGGTTAAAAAATTGATCTCCTAAATACAAAGGTGGATTAATTTATTGAACCATTTTGTTGATCAATTTTCATGACCATGGTGTTCCCTTCGTCTTGTTATACACTATTGAATTTTATTCTTTTCTTTCTTTCTACTCTTTCATAAACAATTTGGTCCATAAACCTTCTTCTTTAACATATATTTACTCACCTTTCTCTATACATTACTCATTATTTTGTCACATTTCATCCGCCTCCTCTAATACACTCTCTTTCTCATCTACAATACTCTTATGTCCTTTGATCCATCTCTATCTCGACAATCACCACCAATTATATGCAAAACAATTGATTCGTAAACCTCCATGAGATTTGAACCAACCATTCCTTCAATAGAATCAATCAACTCATGCACTATTTGATAGAGCATCTTGACCTTTAATTTTTCTCTCATTCGTTTATTTTCAAAGAACCCATCATAGACAATATTCATCATACATGTAAAAAAATAACATACTTGTACTTTAAATTCCCATTCAAAATGAGCTCTTATTCATAGCATTCTCCTCTTCCTCTATGCATTAAATCATATCTAAATGATTAACCTAAAATGTAAAACGCACAACCTAGTTTGATGTTATAGTGACAATAAATAAATTCAGCAATGAAGTACAAAAATATACCAAAGCTTACTAAGCAATAAATTATGAAACCCTAAGTGTAAAGAGAGGGTGATAAGCGTTAGTTAATTTGTAATGTTTTTGAAGGTGTAAAAGACTAGGAACTAGAGAAATCTGAATCATTAATCGTCACACGAGCTCATAAAATTGTAGAGCTAGAGGAGTAGGCTGGACTGGGGTTCCTAGAGAGGGACATGGGCACCCGCGTGCACCTGTACTAGTTATGGGCTCCCGAGTTTGCAAAAATATTGAAAACCCTCATATGGGGTGTTACCAAGTGTTCGTAATTAGTTTCTTCTAGTCACTTCCAAGGTCGCACCAAGATCGTTGAGGTCGCAATAAACCTATAATGAAGTATAGACTTGTAAAACCCTCAAATAGACATCAAATCCCAAAAAGAAAGATGTAGAATGAGGGGTCAAAATGTCCTTACCTATCACAATGGTGAACTTACAACTAAGCATTGTGCTACATCTCATACCCAATGGAGTTTTTGTGTGTGTCTCATGAATTATTCCATAGGTTGCTCTTGTAAGCTAGGAAAAATACACTACTAACAAGGAAGTAAAATACCAATAATCATACCTCCTCCTTCACGTTCCGTAGCAAACCTCAGAATGGGCTAGGAAACTTGGATTGAGCCCTGATTGTGTGATATGTAGGTGCTTTTCTTCAAGATGGAGCAAGGCCTTCCTGCAACAACGATCCTCTTACTTTGCACCAGATGGGAAAAAGGATTTTGAGGCTATTTGGGCATTAAGATGAGGTAAAAGGATGTTCTTTGCTCAAAGGATGCAAGAACTTAGATATGGCATGCAAGCTTATTCTTTGTGTGTTTAGAGGGGAGGGGTAAGGTTGTATTTATAGCTGAGGGAGTGATTAACTTAGATTAATTTAAGTAATCATGGTTTGAAAATGTGGGCAAGATTAAGTGAGTGGTTTGAAAATGTGGGCAAGATTAGGTGAGTGGTTTGAAAATGTGGGCAAGATTAGATGAGTGGGGGCCACGAAGAATGGGTGAGGATTTGAATTATATTTTTAATTCATAAGTGGAGGATTTTAGGTGAGTGGGGACCACGAATGGTGGGTGAGGATTTGAATTTGAATTTTTAATTCAATAGTAGAAAAACATGGAGAATAATGACATGTGATGAGGATTGGGTTATTTTTTAGATTTTTGAAATGGATAATTAATCAAATTATATTTGATTAATTCGAAGTGTATTTTTGTGGGAAATGAGGAAGGGGAATTAATTGATTTAGGATAGATGTGAAATTGGGGTGTCTATAGCTCTTATGTTAGTCGCACGTGGATAGCAAGAAAGTAGCTAGATGTAAAGAAATGTAGTAAATGTGTGTGTGGAATAGAATTAACTTCCCTCCTATGAAGTGTATGCATATGAACCAGCCATTGTGTCCCTTGTGATGGATCCATATGGATGCAATAGAGCTCTTAGATGCCTTGATGGATGTAACCTTAGGTGGTGATAGTAGATGCTTAGAGTTTGGTCCTTTATTATGATCACATAACATTATATTTATATAATTATTTTTCTTGAACTTCGTAATAAACCTTAAAAGGGCCTACTACCAAAAAGATAAGATGCTCAAATGGCTAGAAATGACCCAAAAAGTCTAAGTAAAGTACAAAAGGGCTCGGGGTTTGTAGATTGGACAAGGGTTCCTAGCCCAGCATCCCGGGGCACCGTGTCGGGATGAAAAATATCAAAGAATAAAAAGTTAGACTGGGAAAGCAAGGGTGCAAGACTCAAAGGAACAATGAATACAAAGAAAGGTGGCCAATAATAGGGGTTAATTTGTACTTTTCTTATTTAGGAATCATATGAATAGTAGTATGTAATCAGGACTAGATAATTACCCAAAGTGCATGATTTTGTGTCTATATTTTCCTCCACTTTATTTTGGTGAGTGAAAATATCGGTAACATTAAGTAGATAGAGATGCGTACCTGATAACCATATAGATCGATGATGTAAGTGTGTCGAGGGACTAGATAAATTATTGAGTGATAAAAATGTGAAATGTGGATGCTAAGGAGGAAAAAGTGCAAAAAAAAAGTGATGAGAATGAACCTAGGGTGAAAACACGTGTGTAGTAAGTGTCACGATGTGCCTATTGTTGATGTTGATGTTGTTATTGGTGTGTGTTATGTTGTTGTTGGTGTTGACTACCACTCCCATACAGACAAACTTGCAAAAAAATATGAAAACAAATCAAATACACATGTATATGTAAAAAGTGTGTAATAAAAGTGTGTAAAAATGTTGAAAGTGAAAAAGGAATATGTGCACTTGATCTCATTATGAGAAAAAGGGTTTAGAAATGATCATGTAGATGATGTTGACGTGTGATTTTTTTGGGTGTTCTTACACCAATGTAATGGAACAAGTGTAGGGAGAATAGTCTAGTGTCATCCTCTAATCCTTTAACTGCTTCCCAGTAAAGTAAAACACCACTGCAAATGGTGTGTATAAACACATGTGCTAAGGACCCAAGTCTGATTTTGAGCCCTATAAAATCCATCAAGTGTAAATGCACAAAGGCTAAAGGAATATCTTCCCTGTCAAAATCCTCAGTGACATAACAAAGAACTGTGTAATTTTCCCCAGTTCTGGCATTCTAGGAAAGACCACTATGAAATTACCACCTGGTTTCAAGCATCCAGGAAAGGCCATTATGTTAAGGACCCAAATATGATTATGAGCCATGTTTGAAACTGAAAATTGTGTTGTATGAGTAACTTGGTGTGTGTAACTCTATATGGGGTAACTGATTCACCCGTATGATGCCCCCTCATTTGGGGTGCATGTGACGTCGTTAAAGGAGTATGCAGTCCAAAGGAGGAATTATCATTGTGTTGAAAGTGTTCCCTTCATGGGGAAGGGAATGTGCTTGATAAAAACCAAGGCACACGAAACAAGTAGCTAGGAGACAAGTGTTAGTGCAAGAAAAGATGCATGTAAAAGACAATGTGTAAGCTAAGCGCAGATAATGTGTAAGCTAAGACACAAGAATGTAAATACACAATAAGATAATGTATACCACACAAAGTAATCTGCAAACATGGGACATCACTCACGATGTTGCAAGAAAATCAAGGCCATCATGGCCATAAGAAGACAAGTATGCACACAAGACAAAGGTAAAATCCCGCAAACAAGAGCATATAATGACAAACAATGGTAAACAATGTAACATGTGATAAATATGGAAGAAAATAGTTTTGCATAAAAAATGTTGCACATGAAGCACCCGTTAACACGTTAGAAAGATAAAAAGTATGTCAAAGTGTGTATAATCTGAGAAAATAGTGTGTTATGAAACAAAATTAAATAATATCACTTGTTGTAGTGTAAGAAATTGCATGCCCCGAGGAGCCTCTATGGGATCGGTAATAGGTACTACACCAAGAATTCATGTTACGTGTAATAGATCTCGTATAGCCTGCGATCACAACTAGAAAGGCAAGTGAATGTGCATGTGTGTATGATAAAGATAATGACATACAATACATCTATCTAGCATGTGTGACAAGATGAACATGTAACAAAGAAATTTAAGCAAGATTAAATGCGACCAAGCCATGCGGTAATGTTGTGGATGATGTAGAATGGAATGCGGTGTAAATGAGCCCCCTGAGTGGATGTGAATGTATACAATGAGGTTCATTTATTTATGCCCCCTTAGCAAGTCAAGAATGAACCATAAATGAGAGTGTGTCATTGGGAAATGTTTTGATTGATGTGTGCATAAGAAAGATGTTAATTGAAAAAATTTCATATGATGTGTAGGATTGAATGCGACAAAGTAAAAGTGGTGAGGTTGTATAATGTGTGTTGATTTAACCTAAAGCATATATCACAAAATGTATGGATGAGATGAAAAAACGTGATGATGTAGCACAAATCGTATATCACAAAATGTATGAATGAGATGATAGAAAACATGATGATGTAGCACAAAGCGTATATCATGAAATGTATGGATGAAATGATAGAAAACATGATGATGTAGCAAAAAGAGTAACTAAACGAAGTTATGATGTAGCATAAAGTGTATATCACGAAATGTATGGATGAAATGATAAAATTGATTTATTGTGAAGGTAGAAATGTGTAAGTGTGATGGGGTGAGGCTCAATTTTTATTTAGACCCTCAACAGTCAAGTATGAACCATGAAACTAGAGCGCATCGTCACGTAGTGTGTGTTATAATTTAGATATATAATGTGTAGAACGTGGAAGAGAATAGTATGATGTCTTTGGGAGGATGTGTTAGGATGATGTAAATTGTATAATTGAGATATATGTTGAATGTGTCAAGTGTGATGATGTAAAATTTGAAGCTCAAGATGTATAAATTGTGTAAGTATGGGAAGTGCAAAGCATGTATGATGCATATTATATGTAAAATGATGATGTTGAAGATGTATAATGTATAGCACAAAGTGTAGATGATGTATAGAAGAAGAGATTGTAGAAAACGTACAATATAGATGATGTGTAGAAAGAACAATATGTTGTATAGGCATAATGTGTGTAATGGTTATAAAGTGCAAAGTGCGTAAGATGTATAGTAGATGTAAGAGGAAGATGTCGAAGATGAGTAGGATTTGCAATGTGTTTGAAGAATATGTTGTAACTATGAAGTATGGAATGTGTGAGATATAATGTGTAGTGTGTAGTGTATGGTGTGAAATGTGTGAGGTTTATGTGTATAAGATACCCTCAACAGTCTAGTGTGGCCCATAGCACAAGAGTGCATCATAGGGTAATGATGATGTAAATTCATGTGGTATAAAGATATATATGCTAGAAATTAAGTGTTTGATAAGGTGAATGTAAGATGCATGTTGATGCTAGTGGGGGATAATAAGTGTAATGCCCCCAAGTATGTGTTCGTTAATCACCTATCCGATAAGAGTAAAGGATGAAGGTTTTCTACCCAATGCTAAGCAGTGATGAATCCATGTGACCATGCTCTAAGGGTGGTGGTATATGGGATAAATCATGCGCATGTGAGTGAAATATATATGCATGCAATCGATGACTATATTTTGGGCACCATGGTGTAAAAAAATGTGTAGGTGATGGAGACCTATGTGAAGAAGAACGTGGTGGTGATGGACACTTATGTAGAATAAAACAAGGCGGAAAAGTGCGCCGGATGGAGGATTTTTCCTAACAATGGGCCTAGACTAATATACTAAAATAGCATAGTGATGAGACCACGTAGGTCATGTACGAGCAGGTAATCTAGGATCAGCCTGTGCTTTAATTTCTAGAGATCATGACACACTATATGGACTAGGTGATGCACTAGAAACCGTGATAGGAGATGGCGACCATGGAGTAGATGGAGGGACACCATTAATAGAGATGAATTGATTGATGTGGATGAATTTCAGACGCAAATGATTCATGGAGATGATGGACTTAGACCTGTGGATCCAATTGATACCTAAGAGCATGTCACACCCATCGACTACTTGTCCCACAAGGAAGGGAAATAACATAGTAAGAGGACCAATCATGACACGAAGATTGAAAACACCATAGGATTTTTTTCATCGATAGGAAATTTGTGAAATTGGATAACCAATAGCATAGAAGAAATGGAATAGAGCACACGCTAATGGGCCATGATAGATCAACCTTGGTATTATTGATAGGGATAGATCCAATAGAGGTACTAATGTGTAAGTGATTATAAGAGAATGTCACATGATAATCGTGGTCAAAGAAAGAAATAATTGGAGGATACATCTTTGTATTAGAAACTAAGAAATCAAGAGCCCCTAATGCAGGAGGAGGCACTACACAATATGTATGATTAGATGAGGATTCATCCGGTTTCTTGTCATGTCTTGGAAGCGGATTATTGAATATTTTGAGCTTATGATTTTCATTGACTGGCGCAGATTCCAAAGGCTATGGAAGCTCAAGTTTGTTTTCATCGATAAGATCTTGGATGATGGTGTGAAGTTTGAAACACCTATTTGTAGAATGCCCCACACATTGATGATACTCGCATCAAAATGTATCATTGTAATTCTAACCTTTAGGACAATATGGGTCTAATTTGAGTGGAGGAGGAAATGTAATAAGATTGTTCTCAAGAAGTTGTAATATAATTTGTGAAGCAATGGTAAAATTTGTAAATGTACACCTAGGGGTTGCAATTGAATCTCTTTGGTGGTGGATACCACATTGATGGTGATTTTTTTTCAATTTGTTTGGCTGCAGATGGTTTAAATGTTGACTTTCTTTGAGAACGTGTAGAAGATGTTGCTTGTTATTGATATTTAATCTTGCCTATAGATAAGAGCTTAGTTTCGAAAGCTTAAGAGTATGACATAGTTGATTGAATGAGGGAGATGTCTTAAAGAGAACACTCTCCTAGAGAGGTGGTAATAGACTCGAATAAATAAGTCCTAAAGATCAGAGTCTATAAACACATTTGACATCTTAGCTATTTGTTCTTGTATCGTAAGATGTATTTTTCTAGGTGTTCATTAGATCCTTGTTTAAGTTGTGTGAGTTAAGCATAGGAGATCTTAGAGCCGATGTTGATAGAGAAGTGAGTAAGAAAAGTGTTAGACGAGATGCGTAAAATATGTTACTAATGAATAGGTAGGTCATAAAACCAACACATTGCATAATCATGGAGACTACAGGAAAGAGCTTAGCTAGAAGAATGTGATCATCCATAAAATATAGACAAGCCACATGGAATTCTCAGAGATGCTCTTGTGGGTCACCATGCCCATTGAAAATGGGAAGCTTATGGGTGAAAAAGTTAGGTGGAAGGGAGTAAGTGGATATGGCTAGTGCAAATGGAGTATGTAGCAATAGAGTGGAATCCAAAGATGGAGACACACGAGAAATAGTCTTTGTAATTGATGAATTTTTGCTTGAAGGTCTTGATAAAGGGAGGCTAAATCTTGGGTGCCAATGGAAGGAGCTTGTCATGTATGAGAAAAAAGAGGTGGGGTATAGTGATTAGTAGGAGTAGGAACAAAAACGGGAATGGTGGAAATGGGTGGAAGAGTGGAAGTAAGTGGTTGAGTAGAAATGGTGGTGGGAATAGTGGTAGAAGCATTAAGCTCCACAAGGTTTGTAGCTTCCTCACGAGAAGCATATAAAATCAATTCTAGATCTTGGGGATGCTCAATGATATGATCATTAAGGGATTTAAGATGGGCTTCAATAAATTCTTCAGAAGATTGAGCCATAGTAATAAGAGGAGAAGAGATCTAAGTGGAAGGTAGTTTTGAAGGTCAGGTTCACCAAAATGATTAAGCTAAAATGTAAAATACACAACCTAATTTGATGTTATATTAGCAGTAAATAAATGTAGTAATGAAGTACAAAAATATACTAAAGAAAACTAAGCAATATATTATGAAACCCTAAGTGTAAAGAGAGGGTGATATGCCTTAGATCATTCGTATTTTTATTGAAGGTGTACAAGACTGGGAACTAGAGAAATCCAAAGCATTAATCGTCACACGTAATATCGAAAATATCAAATTTGGAGGATCAAGATGGACTAGGGTGCCTGGAGAGGGACAGGGCGCCGCGGGTGCCTAGGTATTGGTATTATGGCCCCGAGTCTATAGAAAACCTCGTAAACCCTCCTTTGGGGTGTTTCCAAGTGTTCACAATTAGTCTCTTTTGGTCACTCCGAGGTCCTACCATGATCATCGAGGTCGGTATAAACTTACAATGAAGTATAGACCTACAAAACCCTCAAATAGACATCAAATCCCAAAAATAAAGATGTAGAATGAGGGGTCTAAATGTCCTTGGTTGTCACAATGGTGAACTTACGACTAAGTGTTGCACTACATCTCAGACCCAATGTATTTTTGTTTGTGTGTGTGTGTGAATTTTACCCTAGGTTTCTCTTGTGCCAGTCGCACTTGGATAGTGAGAAAGTAGCTAGATGTAAAGAAATGTAGTAAATGTGTGCATGGAATAGAATGAACTTCCCTCCTATGAAGTGTATGAAATGAACTAGCCTTTGTGTCCCTTGTGATGTAGCTAGATGGATGCAATGGAGCTCTTAGATTCCTTGATGGATGCAACCTTAGGTGGTGATAGTAGATGTTTAGTGCTTGGTCCTTTATTATGATCACATAACTTTATATTTATATGATTCCTTTGCTTGAATTTTGTAATTAACCCCAAAAAGGTTGACTACCAAAAAGATAAGATTCTCAAATGGATATGAAGGACCCAAAAGTTTGAGTAAAGTAAAAATGGGTCAGGGTTTCCTAGATTGGACGGGGTGCACGACACTAGCGTCTTGGCTGGGCATTGGTGTCCAAGACGAAAAATGTCGAAGAATAAAAATTTAAACTAAGCAAGCAAGGTTGCAAGACTGAAATAAGAAATAGAAGACAAATAAATGTGGCCAAAGAAATGGTTTGATTAGTACTTTTCTCACGTAGGAATCATATGAATAATATTATGCAATCATGACTAGATAATTACCCAAAGTGTGTGATTTTGTGTCTACACTACACAAACTTAGAGATCAAATTATTTAGATAGTAAACCATTCTTATAAGTATTATTACATTCAACACCACCACTATTATAGCATAACTTACTACCAACTTGTAAATCCCAAACTAGTTCAACAACACTTACTCTATCACTTGGGCCCACATAATAATAACACAATGCCTGAACCAAAACACAACATGCATCACTTTGCATGTATCTCCAAAACAAGGAGATGATGATGCCAACTAAACATTAGAAAGGAAAAAGGTATAATACCGCCAAGCCATAAAATAGCTTGTCAAGGGAAATGGTGCCAATACTTCCACTTATCCCTCCACTAAGGAAGGGAGACTAGCCTTTGGTTCCTCCAAAGAAGTCATGAAAACGCATGTATCCCTCCACTAAGACTAGTCTCACTAACCTTTGTTTCCTCCCAAAATAAATAAGAAACCCCATACACCATGATAACACTTATCCCTCCACCTTTGGCAATGTAAGTCCCCAACATACACACATGCATAACATACTCATGCATACAAGAAACAAAACTCATCAATCAAATGCATACACACTCCAATAAGAAACCAATTAATTTCTAAAAATTTAGAATAAAGGGAGAGAAAATTACATTTCATCATATATGTATCACAATATCAAGCCTTCATATGAGGCTTGAAAGAGGGAACTAGGGACATTCTAAAACATTGGTATGCACTACCAAGCCTTCAATGGATTACAAGGGGAACTAGGGTCATTCCAAACCACTTATCACTCCACTAAGGTATGGGGCATAAGTTCTTGGTTCCTCTAAGTAACAAATAAGAATGCATTATCACTTATCCCTCCACCTGGTTTATTCAAAACCCACTTATCCCTCCACTAGAACAAATCCCACATACCTTTGGTTCCTCCTTAAGTTCACACAAGGTTTACTTCGGTTTTACCACTACTTATACCTCCATAATGACCCTACCTTCCCCATACACACAAATACACTTGTTATCCCCACAATGAGTACTAAACAAGTACACGACATATAAGAAAACCACATTACTACTCAAATGAGAAATAAAACATATACATCCCATCAAATGATGGAAGAGAAAACATTGATTTATAATAAACAAAAGAGGAGTGAGGTGTTTATCCATCACTATAAACATCTTTCAAGGCTTGCATTTTACTCAATCAAATCATTCTTGTATAAAAACATGAGTCAATGACAATAACATTCATTCCCTACCAATTCTCATGGATGGGATAACAATAACTCACAACACATTTTCTCAAACGAGCATAGCACCAAACAATAAAAAGACACTAGATGAAAATAAAAAGAGAGGGATTTTCCCACAAGGTACATAGATAAATTAATTCACATTTCCTTTTAGTTAATTTAATCATTTAACATCATTTTTAAACCATAATTAGGAGTACGAAACATGTGCTCATTCCTTAAATATTACAAGTTTCCCATTTAATAAAATGTTTGATCACCAATGATGCATTACTTTATTTTTATTTATTTTAAGATCATCTTAGGCATTTTAGTCATTTTGGCATCATTCAAGGTGTATACAATATTTATAACAATCATTCCAAAATTTCATCTCATTTACTCTTGTTCTTATTACCTTTACATTATTAACTTTGATCTCATGTTGACATCATTTTAGAACAACTACAGGTTCATATAACACTTGTTCTTCACTTAGGGATCAAGATTCCAAGGAGTGTGATCTCACACAAAATAATTAATTTTATTGTTCTTAGGAAATTTAAGTATTAAATACACATTACAAGTGAGACATTCAATATAATTTTATGCATTCTATTGCCTTCTAAGGCACTATTTCTCTCATTGGGTAAACATATATTAAAGTGTCTTTCACCAATAATCCTCATAAGAGGTCCACGATTATTAATTTCATTAACACTCAAAGGGGTCTACACCCTACTACGAGGCAAAACTTAGAGTAATCAAATATCTTTATCTCACAAAACCTTCATGCAACCCAAGGCATTTTGATACTACTTGTCAAGGTAACACTTTTATCTATGAGGAGTAAAATGAATTCAACACAAGAGTTAATGTGTAGGTAAATTGACACATAGACTCCACTCACATCAGTTAGATCTCTCAACGAGATCATTCATAGGTGAAAACACCCCAACTATCCTCACAAGGATTGGGTTACACGCTAAGGTGCCAAGGGCAATTATGCACCTAAGGAATACAACTTACCCATGAAGTGATTAGACTTATGACACCTAGAAATGTTGGTCATACTTACCCAAAATGTGATAGGGTACACATAGTGTAACCGTTGTACTCACACAAAGGTACATTAGTTAAGGAAATGGTCTTTGTAAGACTTGTCCTAGGTGAAGACCAACAGATGAACCATGATAGGTTAAATTTTTCTTAATGTGATAGGGGTTATACTACAAACTAGACAAGACTCAATTAGGAGAGAAAGTACGACAAGGGTTAGGAACATGTTTCATTTCGATAGTTTAGGTATATTAAGTTTCCACAAAATAATATGAGTTTTATGGGAGAACTTCAATAGTTACCATGATAAATTATTGTTATAAAAACGTCTAAACCATAAGTACAACATTAAAATACAACTACATATCCATTTCAATGCATACATGATATAACCAATTTTACTTTTATTTTCTCCTTTCAAAAGGTAATTAAACACAATTATTCAAAGACACTACATCTCATTATTATGGAAATAATACACTTATTACAAACTAAGTACATCTTTAAAGTCAAAATCCCTTTGTTTATTCATATTTTTCCACGTTACCAACAACCTATAAAAACCATGTGGTCATGGGTCAACAAAACTATTGGCATGGAAATCTCCTATGATCTAACACAATTCAGATTACTAATTTTCCATTTACAATGAATTAAAACACTTTGCACATACAAGAGGTAAGAAATGCATTTTCAATTTCATTTCATTTTCAAAACTAGAGAGAGGAGAAGAGAGAAATAACACCATTTTTCCACAATCAATTTTCTCAAAAAAACAACCAAATGGAGTTCCATACAATCATATGTTAGTGTCTACAAGTTTTCTCGATAGTTATTTGACTTGATAAGGGTTCCACGACAATGTTTTTCATTTTGCTACAAGTTTGTGAAAACTCCAAATTAGCCTAAGAGATATGAAACTGCATTCAAAAACCAATTTTTGATGGTCAAACACACATGTGACAAATCCTATACACTCTCCTATATATAGGAAACCATTAGAGTTGACGAGAACTCAAATTTGAAAATAGGGTTTGAATGGCAACTACCTTTCCGGAGCTACCAATCATAATTGCACTAGATTGACCTTGTCACCCAATGACCAAAGGCCTACAAAAACCCCTTGTAAAACTAGCTTGTAAAGAATTTTTTTCATAATGATTGAAAGTGATTGTCAAAGATAAATACTAGAGTTATGTGAAGGCCAAATTCCATTTCTCCACCTAGGGCCTAAACTACAAACCAAAACCAAATTAAACTTTTAACTTTCAATACCAGTCTAAAGATGTAAAAAGGTCAACAAGGCTCCTAGAGGTTGACGAAAAATGTGCGAATGGACATTAAAATTCATTATAATGTTCTATATAGGACTCCATGTGACAAGAAACATAGTCAAAACTTGAATTCCCCATTTTGAGTTTTGGAGAGGCATTTTTCACGCCACAGAAAATCACGGTTTATTAACTTTTGCGAGGAAAAAAATGGTAGGTATTAACTAGAAATCAATTTTTACTCATCATTTTGATTATTTTCATCATCTAGTTTGTAATCAAAGCTATCTGAACATCTAAGAAGATAAATCAAAAACTAGGTTTACACTCAAAAACATTCCTTATAGTTGCATAGAAAAGGGAAATTTCATTGTTTTGTGGTACAATTCATTTTAATTACCCAAAAGCATATTCTTCCTTGCTTTTATTTTTGATATCATTGAAAAGGAAAAAACTATAAATATGAAATTCATGAAAGATAGATATCATAAAACCATGCTTTTCAACCGAACTAACGAGGAGAAAAATAGAGGAGTTGACATTACGCACACCAGTTGTATTTGATTTGCGAGATTCTCGGGTCTTTTCAAAACTTTGTTTTATGCACAACATACAATCATCACATTCCATGTGAGTGCACTCCTTGGGATTTTTCAACCATTTTACATGCCCCACCATTTTGCACATTCCCATGTGCTCATCAAACACCAAGCAAATGATTCCACACAGCCACCAAAGGTTGGATTGGTGCATTGATGATCAAGTTTAGAGTTTCCTCAAGCTAGAAGGCACAACCAGGGTGGATCTAGGGCCTAGTTTGGACAAAAACCCACTCCATGGAATTATTTACAACCTTAAATTCACTGAACCCAAATGCCAGCATCAAAATAAAACAAGAATGAAGCTTCTATGGTCGGGTATACTCCATGCAACCACTTTTTTGCTTACACATCTATTGAAGCACTTTGTAACAAAAATAACAAACAAAAATTCATCTTCCATTTGGCTTAATGAATTCCATTACCTGTTCCAAAGCTTTTATCCTAGCATGGAAGGAAGAAATGTGTCTAAGGTTATAGGGATCTATTTTTATTTCATTTTATTCTTTTCTTTTACCGGCCAAATGTGTTTGCTTGAAATTTTCACGTATTTTCAAAAACTCATTCTTTTCAGACGCGTCTTGCAAACATTGCAGTCCATAGACCACATGTCTTTTAGGTAGAAAATTTAAGTCTTGAAACTAATTTTTTCATTTTATTGCAAAATATCTCCTACATGGTTTGTAGGAAACCCTACCTAGGGTTTAGTGAGGGTTTGCCATTTAAAGGCCTTAATGGAGGAATTAGGTGATGAAATTTATAACATATGATCTTTATGCCTCATTTTCATTGACCTTGGTAGTTTCAAGTCTTTATCTATTCTATATTTTCTACGGTTTTTGATAGTTTAGTATCTCAGAGTTGACACAATCTAGAAAGGCCTAATTGGAAGCATGTAACAATGAATTTGGTGAGATTTTTGTAAAGAAAGGTGCCTTAAAAACTTGTATACACATAAAAACCCCAAATGGGTATCTGGAATGGTGTTTTTTGTAAGTTGAGTCCTTGAAGAAAAATCTAGGCTTGAAAGCATCCTCAAATAGGGATAGTAGAGAATAGTGTAACTAAAGGAGAGAAATTGAATATTGGAAGGGGGATTTTTGGAATTAGATCCTAAAATTTACTACAAACCTCAAAATGCATAAAGGTTATTCGAATCATATTTTTCCTTTTTGAGATCCTTTACAGATGTTTCTAACCATGAATCCACCAAGAGTAAAGCCTTAAGAAGCACTAAAGGGTAGTTTTAGAGAGGATAGATGGAATTGTAATTATTGATTGTATTGCATTAAATGGTTGGTTTTTATTGCATGAAGAGGAGCTTAGAAACATGGTAAACTAAAGGAAAAAAAAATTTTAACCCTTAACCTCATAAAATGACAAGTTTTGGAAGGGTGTTAGACCTAGAAAAAGTGTCATTTTACAAATTTTAAGGCAGTTTTTTAGTTTTGTGATCATTCTAACATTTTAGAATTTTTTAAGTGACAAGGCTCTACATCACCAATTATGTATCTGCTACAATAGTATTATCCTATTCTTTACTTAATGTTTCCTTCAATTCAACATTATATGCATTCACTTGTACATCCTTCTCTTCCATCTCCGTGTCCTCTAAAAGACATGCTACATTTGTAACGTCACCCTCTTCCACATATTATTTGGCCTATAACAACATCATATCCTTCATAATTTTTCCATATCCTTCTTCTTTCTTCATATTCTTAGGCATCATAGAGGTGTATTATGAAAATAAACTTTCACTCTCCTTGTTCTTATCATTATAATATACCTCATGAATCAAAAGATCCTATTCTATAAATCATATATAATGTTTATGTATGTTCTCCACCAAATTAAATTATTCTTAATGGAAACATATTCACCATAATTATCTCATTATTTTCCTCTATTCCATGTGATTGACATTCTTACCCTTCTCTCATCTCTACTTCTACATACATCTCAAACTCTTGTAGAAACATCTATTTTTCCTCTTCCTTTGACATATTTTTTTGTTGAACCTACACATAGATCAAACATATTATGGAAATCAAAATAATTCTCAAATACTCCTTGCATCTCTTCAGTATGCCTCACAAACATGTTGTCCAACTCTTTGTCATTCCTTACATTCTTCTCATAACATGTAGTCACGTGATGGACTATTAAAGGTCCATTCTTAACAACCTCTACTACTTCCATAATACCATTCTCTACTTCATTTTTAGCCTCTAGTTCACATATATGGTCTACAAATGCACTATTATTAAGTACACTAACAATAAATTCATCTTAAATTTTTCCTTCATGGAAATGTGAGACTCTCCTTTTCTATTCACTCCATTCACTTACATGGTTTCCTTCATGGAAACGTGTAATTATTCACCATTGTTATCAACCATTCTTCCTTTAAAAGATGAAAACAAACACTTGCTCTAGTTATTTTCCAATGATATTTTATCCTTTTCCCACTTAGGGAATACAACAAACTCTTTCCCATCATCCAAAATGGGTATATTGTTGATGCGGGGCATCATCAAATGAACCTCAAGAATGAAAAATTAACCTTATTCATGGTTATGGAGGATGAGTTAGGTGTTTCAGGGTATGTTAAAGACCTGAGAAGGAGTTTTAGTTGGTCAAGTTGTTTAAAATTCAAATTAATTAGTTTCCCTCCATTTTTCAAATTCAAAACTCCAAGTATGCAAAATGAGGAAAATGGCTTGTAAAGAGGCTAAAAGGAGGTTTCAATGAATGTAAAGGGGGTGTTAGAGACATAGGCATGTTATAAGAGGGTCCTAGGTGGGATATGAATGATAAAATGTTGGAAAATGATGTATTATGCTAATCTAGCTATGTATGGCATATAAAGAGGCATTGATGAGTCATCCAAGTTAGTTAGGTTTCTAGACAAGAAGATGAAAAAGAGGATAATTCGAATGCATGAGAGGGTGATACTCCTAGAGGAGGCAAGAGAGAATAATAAGATCACTCCTCGAGGAATGAGGAGAAGGAAATTGGTTCAAGCATAAGATTTTGTATGTGATATATATTCTAATAGGAATAAACTCATTGTCTTTTGAGAATTTATGAGTTATTTCAATCTTGAGAAGTTTTTATCTCCTTTCCAGTGATTCCATTATATATACATTGATTAGATAAGGAGATGTGTGAAGTGATTGTGTTTTATGTTAATAATTACTATATTAAGCTTCATTGCAGGGAAAAGGTTCAACTTACTAACTATGACTGTTAGTAAAGGAAAAGGTTGAGGATTTAATTGCTTGGTAAGAACCTATAAGAGTTTTAGGTTGAATAATGATTGTATCTATGTTTTGAATAAATTTTTGAATGCGATACCTTGGATTGAAGTACTTACAATACCACTAACATCAGATTCTCAGGTACTCGTCTTGATCTAGAAAGAAATGAGTTTTAGACTATCCTTTATAATACATGGAATATTTTATGTATGGAGGCCTTAAAGATTGTTAAATTAACTCTATGCTAAGACTCTTAGTCATCCCCACAAAGAACAAGTTAGGCTTTGATGCAAATAGTACAATGTATGGTTAAAAACCCTTCTTACCCAGGGCAGGATACTAGCTATAAAAGGTGTTTGAGGAGTATAAGGACAAGATAGACCATACTTGGTAAAGAAATAACATGAAATATAATGAGATAGATCTCTAGTTCAAATTTTGTGCTTTGAAAGAGATTTTAGATGATTTTATAAGAAATTTGAGTTACTCGTGTTTGTAGGGATCCCCACTAGGGTTTAGCAAGGGTTTGGTGATTGGAAGGCTTAACGGTGTTTGAGGAGTATAAGAACAAGATAGACCATACTGGTGAAGAAATAACATGAAATATGATGAGATAGATCTCTAGTTCAAATTTTGTGATTTGAAAGAGATTTTAGATAATTTTATAAGAAATTTGAGTTACCCGTGTTTTTAGGGATCCACAACTAGGGTTTAGTAAGGGATTGGTGATTGGAAGGCTTAACAGTGGAGTTGAATGACGAAATTTTGAAATAATGATCTTTGAACCTCTCATTAAAGGATTTTAATGGTTTCATATCCCAATGTACCTCAAAACTTATATAGTTCTTGACATTTGGAATTCATGAGCAAAAAAGTCACATGCCTAATTGAGAAAGGCACTTTGTTAAGGAAGTATGGTTCATAGTTGGTTATAGTCCATGAGATTTTGGGTATAGCTTAAACATGGAAATGGTTATCTTGAATGGCATTCATCATTATTTAGAACCCCTTAAAATGGAAGATAAATCTTGAAAACCAATCATACATGTATAAACACTAAATCATGCACTTGGGTACATTTCTAGGTCTTAATCACATACTTGCATTCATATGATTCCTAAGTGAGAAAGGTACTCATTGACTACTATCTTTGGCCTATTTACTTTGTTTTTGGTTT